>VZTN01014468.1:3316-30378 GCA_013400515.1 Erpornis zantholeuca
CTTGAGGAAATTTTATTATTTAGCATTATTATTCTTCTCCTGTGTGCTTGTTAAATAAATAGTTTTGTTTCTTCTTCACTTTCCTCTGAGGAAATATTTCTTTTCCCAAATGTGGTGGGGAGGGGTGGCACCAGGACAAATAATTAGTTGGCACCCAACATGGGCCTCAATCCCACAATCCAGAGATTGAGAGTCCCATCCTCTACTGACTGAGCTAGCCAGGAGCCATGAGCTGTCCTGAGCCTTTGGCAGAAGGTGCCTGTTTTTTTCCTTTCTCTCCCCTCTTGGGCTCAGTTTAAAGGCACAAAAAGGCACAGGATACATATCTGGGTGATATGGGATATACATCGTAAAGCTACCACAAGGCACCTGTCCAACTCCCTTTTTAAAGCAGAGCCGAATACAGCAGGTTGCTCAGTGAGCAGGTTGTTCAGTGCCAGTGGGTTTTGGATTTCCTCAAGAATGGAGACTCCACAGCCCCTGTGTTTCAGTGCAAGTTTTTTTCCAACATAGAGCCTGAATTTCTTGTATTTTAATGTGTGTCCATTGTCTCTTTTCCCTTCACTGGCTACAGCCAGTGAGAAGGATCTGGTTCTGTCTTCTTTACTCCCTCTTATCAGCATCTTCTACACATTGATAAGATTGCTCTAAGCCTTCTTGAGGCAGCCCTTGCTTTCTTATCTTTCTCTAAGGGGTCAAAAGACAGGCAGCTGGCCCCAGCCAGTACTGCTGCATTGGTAATTCCTCACTGGATGCAGGATGTGAACTTTATTTTTCCTGAATTTCTGCAGCCAGGTAGGGTTTTTCCAAGTCACAGCAAAACCACTTAGTGCTTCATGACTCCTCTGCGTTTTACATCACACCACAAAATTTAATCCATGAAATCTACTGTGCCTTGAGTCATTCTCATTGAATCCTTTTCTCATTTGGATACAACTAATAGCTAATTCAGGAAAGATGTCTAGCTTCTCTATCCAGAAAAATATCAATGCTTTTAGATATTGTTGTTAGCTTCTGTTGAATAATCTTCATAATTATTCACTGTTCAAAATTACACACAGCAATAGCAGAAATTTTGGTTTTTGTTCCTCCTTCTGAAAGATGTGATTTAATCCCAGCTGGCTGCTAAGCACCACACAGCCATTAACTCATTGCTCCACCAGTGGGATTGGGAGAGAATTGGAAGAGGAGAAGTCAGAAAACTCATGGGTGGAGATAAAGAGATTTTAATAGGTAAAACGATGCTGAGCTGGAATGAAACAAGCCATAGTGTGTACTTGAAAATGTAGTCTCTGACAAGTGTACTTTGCTTGTGTTTTTCTCCCTCTCTATGGGTTTGTCAAATGTACATCCCTTGCTTAGAAGGAATGGAGTCCAAGGCATTACACTAGTTTCTCTCAAAATTCTGTTTTGCTTCATAGATGTGGTAGTTCTTACTACTGTGCTTTGAGGAAGGTAATCCAGTAATTCTTCACTTAAAATATGTGATAAGCCTTTACTCTAAGCCATTCTTTGGGATTTTTTTTTTTAGCCTGAAGACACGTTGGCTGAGCCAGTGGAAGCCCCCCCAACCATATTGTCTTATTTGGAAGAAAATGATTTCTCTGGAAATCACAGATCAGAAGAAACCTCAGAAGCAGCTAAATTTAAAGAACAAGGCACTGCCTCGGGTTTTGGGGTTTTTTTGGGGAGTGGGGTCATTTACATTCTCTGGTTTTGAGTCTGTCGTTTCCCTGTGTATGGAAATCCACTGTCATATTTTGGTTGCTGCCAGGAAAGGAAAATCCTCTGGTTTTGGACATCCTGTGTGCTAGAAAAGAATTGGCTCATCAAACATTAGGTCTTTGAGAATGCAGTCTGTTAAACTGCAATTTATCAACAGCAGCAAAGGGAAGTGGTAGCAGCTACAGCCACTGTTCAACACATCTCTCACTTCCCCCTCTGTAAGGGGGGTTAGCTCAGACTCATGGATGGTAAACATGCAGAGAATGGATTTAGCCTTCTGTAGTGTGGAAGTTTCAGTTACAGAATGGCAGTTTATATTTTGATTTTTTTTTTAAAAAGTACTTGGATAAAACTAAAAAACTGACCTGAGGTGTTGCTGCTGAGACATGCTACAACACTCCAGTAAAGTGCAAGTGCTAGGCAAAGGGAAAGAAAGGAGAAAAATCCTCTTCATTCTGCTCAGGTCAGTGAGAAGCATGGCACCCCTTGAGTCATACCTCTGTAAATAGTCCTGCTGGCTCTAAGGCCATGTGACACCTTTAAAAAGGATTTAAGATGGGTATTTATTTGATGACCTGATAGAGTTAAGCACAGTCTTTCATGTAAAACTGAATACCACCACTGAATAAACAACTATATCCTACTTCTGTTCCCTCTAAAGGATGTGAATGTGCCTAGTGCACCACTGGGGTGTTTTGGGTGCAAGTGTAGGCAGCAAAGCAATGAGAGCAAGGCATAATAGTGAGGAATCCAGTCCTCCACGGCTGGGACAACTCCAGGGCACTCCTAGAAAACAAAAAGAAAAGCTAGTTATATTAATAATGCCAAAGACAATATTACAATTTAAATTCCATACATACTTCAGATAGTACCTGTTGTAATTAACTCTTATTTTTTGTGTTACATGGATGACAAATAGGCAACCATTAGGCTAGAGCCAGAGGAAAAAATTATAATGCAATACAGTCCTTGACCTTAAAATAGACATTTGTTTTGTAATTTTACTCTCACCTTTCGATTTTTTTATTTTCTTTCAAAATTTTCAGAGATGTAAAATTACTAATATTAATCTTTGGAATATATTTTTGTCATAATCTGAATAATTTCCTTTTTTCATGCAACTTGCAGCATCTGTCTCTGATAAATACCTCTGGGCAGGTTTTACTTTGCTCTCTCATTAATAAATGATTCTTTTATTTAGATTCAGCTGTCATGGAAACTGGACAAAGCAACAGTGAGTCTACCACTGCCACACAGAAAACGTTAAGAGAAGAAGATGGCTCTGGTGCTGGTGTTTTGCCAGATGTAAGCAGAGAGGAGGTCTGTATAATGGGTTTATCACATGCCTAATCTTTTTGTCCCAAGAACTGGAAAATCCATGAATTCCAGGTGTTCCTCTGAGCTGGTACTTTGATCTATTCCATCTTAACAGCATGGGAAAATAGAAGATACTTTTTGAGCTCTTGAAAGTCTTTTCATGACATCAGATTGAAAAGCACTTGCTCTATGCAGAAGTTTGGATCTATAACCATTGAAATGGACTTGAGATTTTTGACTTAAAAAATGAATTTGTTCTTTCAGTTTCACATTTTTTTCAATTTGAATTTAAGAAGATGAGAAACAAAGAAAATAGCTGATTAAATCCTCATTTTGCCAGGACCAGGAATAACTGTAAATTATATTCAATAACTGTAAATACATTCAAGGCTAGTCACATTTTTAAAAGAACTCTTCATCAAATCCCTTATAAAATTAGAGTCTCCTTTTGGGTAGACTTCTCTGGGTGTGGCTAGAGAAGTGTTCCTAGACAAGGAAACTAAGACCCAATGCAAGGCTTTAGCCTGTCTCTAGTTTGATGTTCACACAGTGCTAAGGAAAATGGCAGCTCTTTTAACTCCTGCACAGAGCAGGCAGCAGCCACTCCAAATAAAGTGTCTGCCCCATGTAGCAAAGTCTCTCTGTCTAGTGAGGCACTGGACTTTGAAAAGTATTGCATTTGTAAGGTAGTGTGTAACCCGAATACTCTGTGATTCCACAAATTAAAATTATGTAGGTCACCCATTTGGAATCCTGTGAGCTACTCGAATACTTGCCTTACTTGTTGGTATATTTCAAACTAATCAGCTGGCAGTATATTTTTTATTAATTAACATTCCTATTCCAACAGCCACCACAGATTTTTCTAAGTAGGAAATAAATAATGACCTTTCCTTCCTCTTGCCTTTGAGACTCCTTTGCCATAACTCCATTCTTTGTATTGCTTGAAACTACAGGCAGTTATGACAGCTTCTTTTTGCCTGAAAACACAGAGTGTCATGAATGACAGGAATTTAGAATAAAATATCCTCACTGTGTGTGTTTAGTTCAAGTGTTTAAGGTTGCTCCTTGCAGGGTCTTCTTCCATTCCTGTGTTTACTGTGGTGAAATAAAACAAGTGGTGAAACATTAAGTTAAGAATTAACCATAGGAGCTGACATACAAGAAATTTCAGTACTTGTTGGAGAACGTCCCAACAGAATTCCTCTAACATTTTCATGCCCACGTTCACATTTTTTAAAGCAGCACTTCTAATCTTAGTTTATATAAATTAATAGATAAACCAAATATCAGATAAACTATTACTATTATAATCTCTTTTTTTTATTATTTTAGGCCATTTTTCTTAAATAAAAATCCAGTCTTGATTTAAGAAGTGTGACACATAAAGCTTAAATCTATTGTGACAAGTAGTTTTGCTACTTACTTATCTTTACAAGTTTTCCTTCACCTTATTTCAATTTCTACATATTTTTTGCTACACAGATACCCAAAATGATTATATATTATGATAATGAACAATCTTTTAGAAAGTAATGATAAAGAAAGTTGTTACTGCCAATTCTCTCTCAGTTTTTACTTGTACCCAGTGTTACTCCTTCCTAGGTGCAGAATCCAGCATTTGTTCTTGTTTAGTTGATGCTATTAATCACTCCAATGCTCCAGGCTACCCAGATCCTTCTGCAAGGCCTCCTGTCCTTCAAATGAGCCAGCAGCACCTCCCAGTTTGGAATCATCAGCAAACTTGCTCATGGTGCATTCAACTCCTGCATCCAGATCACTGAAAAATATATTGAACAGAGCTGGGCCTAGGATTGATCCCTGAGGAGCACCACTGGTGACCAATCACCAGCTGTATTTGGCTCTTTCACTGCAACCCTTGAGCTCTGCCCTGCAGCCAGATCTTCAGCCAGCACACCATGAACCCACTCACCCCACAGCTGGAAAAGATCTGTAGTTCCGCATCTTCCCTTACACCCTTTTTATTGGCTGGAACAGTACTGACTGTTTTCCAGTCAACAGGAACCTTCCCAGACTCCCAAGACCTTTGGTAGATGATTGAGAGGTGTCCTGCCATACCATCTGCTACCTCCTTCAGTACTCTAACACTCCATCTACAATCCTGTTATTTCATTCCGGCTATGATCTCTACCCACAGTTTAACTAAACATATTCTCTTCTAACATTTTTCCAGATGGGAAAAAGTTCTGTAATGGGTACAGATTAAAAAAAAAAAAAAAATTGCTGGTCTTTGGGACCTTTCCTTTTAGAAAAATCCAGAAAGGTCTTCAAAAAAAATCAGCTTACAGTTCTTTGCTGAAAGCTGTCATCCCATTAATTTTAAAATGCTTTGAGATTTCATATTTCATTCCTCCTAGTTTCATTAGCTGCCAATGGAATTCAAAATATTTCATTGGTGCTATAAAATGTGAGTAAATCCTAGTGCTTATTTCAAAATACGATATTGATTTATGTGTTTTGTTCTGTATACTGTATTTTAATTTAAATATGTATTAATGTCCAAGCTTCATTCCTGGAAGGTCTTGTTTTGTTCCCAGAATATTTAAATTATTCATTTTTTTATTCGTACTTTCTCTTAACCAAATACTAATGTTTAGCAATATTCTAGTCTTGCTGTTGTCCATTTTTACTCTTTTTTATCATTGTTTTATCTTCTGCCATTTTTTAACCAGTATGTAACCCTCATTTGTTAGAGTCATAAATCTTGGGGAAATTGGCTAAAACAACTAAAACATGTCTATCTTAACTAAACATCTCTGTCTTAACTCTCACAATTTTCTCCCTGACAGATTGAGTATGTGAAAATGATATTTTTCAAACCTACACTATTGACTTAGACAGTGCAGATTTATGTGGATATGAAATTAGATCATGGTCATTTGCATCTAGGTAACCAGTTCAGAGAGCAACTTATTTGTAGGTTCATGAATGATCTTTAATATGGATTGCCTTTGCTGAATGGAATATACTCTTTATATGGTGCCTACAGGGCTCTGACTGCATTGAGCAAAACAAGTGTTCTAGGAGACAGGGAAGAGGGGGGAAAAAAAAAAGAAAAATGGGAACAGTAATGCAACACATTTTTCATACTTTGCATTTTAATTACTCAGGGCCAGAAAGGTCAGGAAGCAGAGGATGGGTCCACAGAATCTCTAGGAGGATCAGGAATAGAAGATGTGGAAAATAAAGATCAAGGACCTCCTGGATCTCCAGGGAAACTTGGACAGCTTGGTCAGCCTGTGAGTATTTTCTCATTGAAACAGTATTTTCTGTTGAAAGAACATGTATTTTAGAAAGGGTAATGGTGATCCACCACACATGCATGAAGAGCTGGAACTGCACAGCCTTGCACACTGCTACGAGATGGGTTTTAGCCCAGCAGCTCAGGAACATCCTACCTGCACTGCACATGTGTCAGTGGCCACACAGAGGCCTGGTGAGTGACAGCCATCAGAAAGCAATGGCAAACAGCCACCATGCCAACATACAGATGTTCTCAGAGCAGCAATTCCACCAACTCCTTGGGCAGTACTGCAGCTCACTCCCAGCTGTTGGGTTTGAACACGCACAAAGGTGCCGAGCTCACAGGCCTCCTTCAGTGGCTCCTGTATATCCAGAATGTTTCACACTTCAGATCCTTGTGAACCATCAGCACAAGATGCATGATTAAAGAGAGGTGCAAAACATCCCACTGTTTGATATCATTCTGGTTTGTTATTTTGTCACTGCTTGGCACATCACAATTTAACTAATTACTTTTCTCTTTTGTTATTTCTATGCTGGAGTGTTTTATTTATCTAACAAAGATGTTTCATTTTAGGGCATTCCTGGTAAAGATGGGTTACCTGTAAGTACTCATTTATACATATTTATCTGAATTAAGGAAAACATAACATTTTTTATGAGGCTCTGCTACATTGAGGCTTAAGCAGCAAAGTGCTTTCTTCATGTCCTCTCTTTAGAAGACAGTTCTGGTGCTGTAGTTGACATCCTCAGATTGTCAACTGACAAAAATCCAGGTTTCTAAGAGAAATTTATGATTTCCCAGTTGCAAAGAAAGTAAGAGGCATGACATGGCATGGCACAAGCAGCTGTACCAGGAATTCAGCTCTGTTGAGGTTGGCTTTTTTGCAGAGGGGAATTTCAAAAAGCGGACATGCTCAGATTCCTTCTAGGGAGGTGCTTCATTGACCCTCCATAGACACATGCTTCCATGTTGCCTGCTCCTAACCTCAGCTCCAATTAACTTTGTAGTTAATTGAGAGTACTTTTGAGTCAACTGAGATGTACCTCTCACCCCTTTATTCTCATGCAGTTATTCGACTCCATCTTCTTCTTCCTCATTCCTGCTTTCCTTTCTCTGCATTCCTCTGTTCTACCCTTTTCTGTCACATTTGCTGTCCTCTTCCTGGGATGTTCCTTCCCAGCTTCTCCAGGTAACTCCCATCCCTGTGTCAATTCACCATAAGCTGCTGGTAGCCTGCACATGCATCCTCTGTGGCGAGGTATTGCCCAGCAATGCTCACAATAACAAGCCCATAGCTGTCATATTCTGTGCATGTCTCAGCTGCTGTTGTGTTTCTGTCCTCTACAGGTGCTCTACTGCCTGGCTTCTTTGTTTCCTTTCTCATTCCTTTGTTGCTTCTTTGTTTCCTTTCTCATTCCTTTGTTGCTGCCACTTTGTGTGTCTTTCCCCTCTCTAGGACCTTATGACTCAGAAGCTGCCACCATTCCCATGCCTGCTCCTCTTTTTCTATCCTAATATGTGCTGCTGCTGGGAGCTTCCTGGCCCTTCCTGACCACTGCCACTGAACCTCAAGTGAAACTGATGTGTTTTAAGATACTAGAAAAATAATTCAGTAGTCACTTGTTACATGCATTATTGAGCTCCTTCCTGAATGCTGCCTTCAGGCACAGGTATGTTCAAAGAAAGGTAGCTAAGTTTGCAAACATTTAGCCAAAACTCAGGTTATGTGTCATTAGGGTGTTTTTGGACAAGAAGTTTATATTTTATGCGTTAACAGAAGCCTGACTACTTTCATGCAGGGTGTCTTCAAAGAAAATTCTATGAAACCAATATGTCTTAGAGAAAATTCTTCAAATGTAATTCAAATCCTTCAAAACCAATTGTCTTGTCCTTGTGAAAACAATCCTAAATTCTATCATAGACATCTTGTGACATTGTCTTGTATTTTTTGTAGTTTCTCTTTTGTCCATGTGCATCTGGGTTCCAATTTTATGTATACCCATGCAACTTTACTATTGGTTTGATGGGGCTTCACTCAGCAATTAAATTAGTATGTTCTACATTTACGTTGGTCATGTGTTTGCTACTTTTCTATGAACCTGATACCAGTTACTCTACAGGAAAAATCATTGTAGGAAAAAAACCCATCCTTCAGTCTTAGACATGCATTTTTCTCCCTAATGACTTTATATAACCCATCTTTAAAATTAGGGCACTCTCGAAATTTATCCAGTAGAGTCCACAACCACAGCTGTCCAGATTCCCAAAATCCAGTGGGAAAATCCTATTTATTTGTCTTCTGAACATTTTCTTGCGTGTCCTAACCGAATTCATAGGCAGCCCCATTTTATAATAGCACTGACTTGAAAGATGGTGGGTGTTCTTTCTTTCCCATGAACAAGCCTCCATAGGAAGAGCACATGCATGTTGTATGCAGGTAATATGAAGATACAAAGAAGGGTAATTTGGGATTCCTTTGACTCGTGACGTTTGGAGTGGAAAATGAGGTGAAATGCTATCTATTATCCCGCATTACCTGTCAGAGGCATGTTCTCAGGAAGGTAGTTGGTAGAAAACTTAATAGGTTCAGGTTGGTTAAGACAAAAAAACATGTTTTAGTAGATGGTGGGAGCAGGCTTAAGTTAATGGTATGATTTGGTGCACTCAGAGCAGCAGCAGCTGGCAGGAGTGTGTTACAAATATTACCATTTTAAAAATCCTTGCCATCAGTGCTGTGTCGGTCCTGTTGGCACTCTGTCAAATCCAAATTTTGCCTGCAAGTGTCTCCATCTGTATCCCCCAAAGAGGCTTCTCTGCCACTTGGTTGTAGAAAGAGTAGATGTGGTGAGCACTGCCAGGGGCATTCTATGCCAAATCCCATACCTCCTCCCACTGCACAAACCAAGAGATAGAATCTAGCACCCTTACACCCAGCCTCTCCTGCTAAGTGTACAGCCTGTTCAACATACATGAAAGAAAACGTCCAATTAATTATTTTTTTTCCTTTTAGGGTAAACATGGACTTCAGGGGTTGCCAGGATTGAAAGGAAAAACAGGCCCAAAAGGTGAAAAGGTGTGTGTCCTATTAATACCCCACAATCAATCAGATAATACGCATTCTTGGACATGTATTGATTTGGTACACTCTGAGAGAGAAACAAAAATACAGAATCATAGGAAGAATTTAAATATCCTACTGTTCATCCATGAATGGCTGGATGTCACCATAACAGTATCAAAAGTATTTTTCAAGCAGTAGAAAAAGTTGGGCTTTCACTGGAGAGCTAAGGAAGATGTATTGAACACTTAATAAAGAAAAGTCAATTGTTGTATATTACTGCTCTGGGCAACTTACTCTATCAGCTAAGTGATTTAAGAGAAGCAGTATAATCATATTACCCTTAGGAAATGAATATAATTGAAATAAGAGTTAAACCATCTGAAGTAACAGCTTGTATGAGATGAAGTGAGATCAATGGATTAATCTATTATTAAAGTACATGTTGTACACTAAATTGACATACAGATAGTAACTCCAAGTGTCAAATTAATGGTCCCTTTCATCTGTTTAACAAAACAATACAGACTTCTTAAACTCACAAACATGACCCATATAAACCTTATCTATTCTGATTCAGTTTGAAATGATCCAGAATAATTTCAAAGGTAAAATTAGTCTCCAGTACAGGAATCAGGTCACAAGATTGCATGGCAACCCCCCACCTCTATGTCCAGCTGTAATGGAAAGATATGTTGGTCAGAGGGTTCTCATTAGCTGAAGAGAAGTGAAGGCATGTGGGCAGCATCTCAGGTACAGCAGGACCTGAGTGGGGACACTCCTGCTCTCCTCTGGGACCTGTCTCAGGTACATGTTCACAAAACCAGGCAGAATGGGAGACAAACAGGAGGACCTACAAGTCTGTGCACAATCACAGGGCTACCACCTCTCAGAGGTTGCAGGGACATGGTGGAATCACTCAGAACTGGAGTGCTACAATGTATGGGTACAGATTCATCAGGAAAGACAGGCTGGGAAGGCACATTATCAGTAAGACATTATATCAGCTGTCAACAGGCGTTACAGGCACCTAAATGTCATTTCACAATTAGCTTCTTGGGTTTCCTGCAAACCTGCTTTGATTCTTCTTGTGACCAGACTTATATCTAGGGTGCTTGGTAATGATGTAAATAATTCATGTGTAGGAAACAATAAAATCAGGCAGAATGCTTTTAATGAAAATAAAACCAATGGAAAAGATGTCAAAATTATGGCTTTTTACATTTCTTCTATTTATAAGCAAATTAACAAATGCTCCCAGTATGCTGCAAGATGAGACTGGGCATAGGTTGGCTCTGTACTCCTCCAGTGCCATCCCAGTAAGCTTTTTACTTTCAAATACTCATGCTGATGGATTTAATTACATTTCTAATGTTATTTCATCCAAAATGCACAAAAACACCCATACTCAAAATACTGGCTCTGAACATTCAGGGCTAAAAGGAGTCCCAGAGACAAGTATGTAAGCATTGTGAGCCCAGCCAGTCTGTTCTAGCTGACCTCACAGCCAAAGGCCATCCAGCCTTAGTTTATTGATTAGAATAGCCCTCAGAGGGAGAACATTTCAGCAGCAGGAGAAGCAGCTTAGCTGTAGAGAGCAAAAGTTATATTGGAAATTAAAATACTCCGGTAGTCTACTCCTGATTACTTTTATGGCTACTTTAGTAAAGACATCACAGACTTAGTCTTTCATTTAAACATTGTATTAATATTTTCAAGGGACACTTCAAAGAGACATTGTGAAATTAGCAAACGAGTGCTAAAAATCCTAACAATATGTTCAAAAGCACTAAGGAAAGCTGACAGCTTCATATGCAGAGCTTTGTCTTGGCAATACTTTAAACAGACACAATTCCTGCAGTAAAAACAGGACAAACAAGAAGATACTTCTCAGATCCTCTTTTACATATTTGAATTATTTTTAAGTTATCATTTTTCAGAAAATTGTGTCAATATCCAAGTCAGTGTGATGTCCTAGGCCTGGCTGTGTTGGTAGGATGAGCAAAGCTTAAAGAAATGATCTGTGCACACAAAAAAAATTCAAAACAGTTATGCTGTCTAAAGACAGTCAACAATTTTTCCAGCATAATAATAAATTTCAGAAACAGTAGTGGTATCCACCTTCCTCTTTCTGATTCTTCTCATTGAAAATGAAAAGCTGAGAAGGAATAGTGCACTACATATCAGTGGGGAGTGGGGAGCTGGCTGTCACTTTTGCACCATGGTCCATGTTCTGTGTAGAGATACAGCCATGAGATGCTCCTTGGGAATGGATAGAGTTAGTCTTCCTAAAAATGACTATGACCCAAATATGAGATCTGAGATTTTTGTCTTCCTTGCAGTGCACACAATGTGGAAGAAATTGCATGAAAACAAGCACCAAACACTGCCAGAGACTAATATAATAGTCATTGGAAAAAAGCGAAAGATGCGTTAAAATGAATGAAAAGCATCTGCAAATGAACACCCTGGCAGACAGGAAAAATAGCCCCAAATTAATTAAACACATTCCCTGTGGATATGACTGAAGTATCCAAGTACAGGAACCATTGGACAAAGCCACAGGGAACAAAGAACTGAATGAATACATTTATCTAATGAACTCTCAAGCTTAAAGAGCAAGTGACCAAGAGGCAGTTGAAAGTCAGTGTTTTCTGCTAGGCCAAACATGTGAATTTAGAGAACACAATTAAAATGCTCATAAACCCAGATAGCACACTGGCAAGTTAGAGGGTAAAGCATAGATCAGTAGAGGCAAAACCTCAACTCTTGACTCTAGTGAAAAATACTGGACTTGAGCAGAGAAGTTATTAAAAGCCACAAATATCTTAAGTTGAAGCAGTTCAAACTAACCTCAGCAAAATGTCAGAGGTGATGTCAGAAAGACGAAGTATAAGAAATGGTAGTAATTATGAAAGGAAATGGCATATATTTGCACAGGGTCTTTCGTTGTGTTGCCAGCTGATAAAGGTCAACACATAGAAGAAAAATCATGTTATGGTGGTATTGAAAAAACACTGCAGAGGGTAATAAAATCAAAAAATTTACAGATTAAGTACCATGGTGTGACCACGCTGACTGCATATCTATTTATTTCGGGGAGGAGCATATATAATGTACCCTAAAAATGCAAGATCCATAGTTAAACCTTATTCTGGCCAGACATATGTGCTGCCTAATGCTGTTAATGCTGCTTGTACATTTGCAAATTCATTGCAGAAGTTGGAAAAGGAAGAGTTCTTTCTTCCATTGCCAATGCAAAGATCATTTTTCTTGGGAGCTTATCTTAGAAATGAACAAACTCCTACCCTTCTCATAGCATCTAAGCAGCCACTCTTGTGACTGGAAATCCACACAGATTGCAGCTAGTGCTTATAGTCTTTATACGGTTAAATCCTTGCTGATTTATCTTAATTCCCATTTCAGGGTGATCCTGGTGAGGGATTGCCAGGACCCCCTGGACTTCCAGGACCCACAGGACCATCTGCTCCTTCCAGAGGATTAGTGAGTATTTGGGGTTCTCTGTCAATGAGCTCAGCTTGCCACAGAGGAATCCAGAACTAAATAGGAGGTTTTCTCTGGGAAAGTAGCCTGACTGCCACAGAGATAATCATGTTTTCTAAAACATTCATGCAGAAATGCAAATAAATGTCTGATTGAAGTGTGTGAATACTGTAAGCTACATAAACACCCAGTGTTCACACTTTAAAATGTCACTGGATGTGTGTGCTCTCCTGTGCAAAAGCAACAAAATATGGGAGAACATGAAACAAAAATTTCCACAAAAAGGCATTATAAACCTGAATTACTAATTTCTTCCTGCTACTGAACAGAGAAATGGTTTGACAGTCAGTTATGTTTGCTGTCATTAAATACTAGAACACATACCAGCATGATGACAGTGTTTGTATTTTGAATGTTCAGTACTCAGGCAATGTTAAAAAATAAGTTTCTGATCCATCTTTCTGCTGTACATGGACTTTTCCACTATATCCACAAGGATACATGTGCACACAGCTAAGGAAGGAATCTGGCCTGAATTTTCAGTTCATGGTGTGAGAGCTGATTTTACACATAGGCATAGTTCACCACTGACACCAGTGGAAATCCTGTGGTGGGCTTTTAAACAAAACCATCTGTCACACTGGGTATCGTGAGTATTCAACAAGATAGTTTGAAACATATTCCACTGGCCAAAATGGATTATATGCTCCCCTGATTCTGGGTCTGCTAAATTATGCCAATACATGTCTGGAACATAAAAACACAGTAACAGTGTTCTGCTGCACTATTGAGCCTGCAATGATGCTGACTTTAAGAGACAAGCAAGGTAGCTCCAGATCCCTAGGACAAGGTGCTCCAGTCTAACAGTTTTATCCAGTCCAAGCCACTTCTATAAATGTAGCAGTGAACACCAAGTCCTACACTGCCTTTAATTTCTTATTCTCTGTGACAGCAAGTTTCAAGGCATTTTATTCTGTAGTGAAGTGGAAGAAGTCTCAGTGCAGCCAAGGAATGCATCCTTAACTCCCAGGCATTTGAAATATTGGCTTTGGTGCTATGGTAACTTAGTCAGGTAGTACTTCTCTTTGTGCTTTTCTTTGTAGTTTGCAAAATGTGCACAGCTGCGGAACTCACCAAGGAATAAACATTAAGATTTTTTTCAGCAGAATATTTTAGAAAAGGATTCAGTATACTGATTTCTCTTCATAAAAGTAATCTTTTTGGTTCCAGTTGTAGGAATCTCAGAATCTGGCTTTTTAAATGAGGGGCACATTGTAGGAAACTGGGGTTCTTCATAAGGTCTGCATTTTAGGATATTCTTAATGTCGACAGGTATCTTTCTGAAGTTAAAATTTGTCTGAGCTATTACTTCACTTCACTTAAACCATCACATGGGAAGTGTGTCTTGCAGGATAATTATCACTGTGCTCATAGAGCACCTGCAGGTAAGTACAGTTCTCAGTGACTACAAAAGGAGGTCGTATGAAACACCAGAAACATAAGTGAAATGTTTTTGTTGTATTGTAATTAATTTTACTGGTGACAGACTGCTGTAAGGATATTGATTGTAGCTGTATTTCCAGTAAATGTCAAGTGATATTTGTATTTGTCATCTTTAGAAGCAATAATTTAAAATGGAATTCTCCTAATTTCAGAATAGACAGGAACCTGAAGAATCGGGTTCTGGAGACACTGACAGAGAGACTGAGATTCTAAGGGTAAGTATATATTAATATTTCTCGTAATACAGAGATTTATTTTACTCGTGCAAGTTGTAGAAGGTCAATTTCATAAAGCAAGTTTTATACATGCTTGATACATGCATCCAGAAAGGATTTGTAGGGTTTCATTTCAAGATGAGAAAAGGCCTAAGTGCTTGTAAGTGGGAAAGAAGCATGAGAGAGAAGGAGACTATCAAAGAAATAATGGCAAGAGGACCTTTTAAAATGAAAAAATGCTTTTAACCTGACTAGGAGAAGACAGTAAAGAGGGAGAGAGAGGTGAATCATAGATGCATAGAATAATAGAAAGACCTTAAATATCATCTTGTTTCAGCCCTCCTGCCATGGGCAGGGAAACCTTCCACTATCCCAGGTTGCTCAGAGCCCCATCCAGCCTGGCCTTGAACATCTCCAGGGATGGGGAACCCACAGCTTCTCTGGGAAACCTGTTCCAGTGCCTCACCATTCTCACAGCAAAGAATTTCTTCCTAATATCTTACCTAAACCTACTCTCTGCCAGATTGAAGCCATTGCCCCTTATCCTGTTACTACATATCCTTGTAAACCATCCCTCTGCTGCTCTCTTGTAAGCCACTTCTAGTCAGTGGAAGGTGCTATATGACCTTAGTCTTTGCTGTTTTGAATTTGGAGTACCTGCTGTACCTGTTCTAAAAAAATAAGTGCATCTGTATGACGTGCATTATGGTGCAGCTTTCTGGTGAACTGAGACTCAGTAACCCCAGAGCTTTCTGAGTTCATTATGGTTTCTAGGAACTCCAGAATGCTATAGCATGGAGGCCTCTGCTTTGCAACACAACTAGTGATATTTTTCATTCTCTCAGACTGGTTTCTGCCTCAGGATTTCTTTTATGTTTCTTTTTTTTCCCTCAAAAGTGCTGAATACCTTATTCTCAAGGCCTTTCAGGAGATAATTGCCACATGCTGGAAGTTAGCTACCTTGCCTTATTTAGGAGCCTCTTTAGATACCCTTTGTAGGTAACAAGACAGGTGAGGACCCTGCAGAATGCTCTTTTTACTGGACTGAAAATCCAAGATGACCCTGACAGAATCCTACACATGGCCCTAAGTCAGAATTAAAGATTTCCTGACTTATAGTGCCATGGTCCAAAATTTCAAGCTCTCTGTGTTTGCCTGCTAATGCAATCAGTAGCACGGATGGGCTTGCACAGGAGAGGGAATATTTGCAAATGTACTATTTCTCCTAAAATAACATTTCATTCATTTAAATCAGATCTTTAGAGTGAAGGCCAGTTTTACAGCATTAAGCAGGTCTTGATCATGAGTAGATATTCTCAGTGCTCCAGCAATAACCTGGAGAAACCCTATGAAATGGTAGAGGAGAAAAAAAACAACTGCTTCCCTCTCTACAATGACCCCTTGGTTTCACTATGGTTAGGTCTCTTATCATTAAGTTGATCCTTGGGACGTGTCTGAGATCTTTACTGGGTTACAGAGAGCTGACACAAAATTTTTTTGTTTTCAGTTTCTTGCTTGCTGATCCATCCTATGAGGTGGCACAGGTCAGAGAGCTCAGGTGAGGGAGGTCAGTGTGACCCTATGTAAGGGTGTATCTCTGAAACTAAAATTGGTCCTCAGTGAAGCAGAAGTGGAGTGGGAACCCAAGCTGAGATTTATGAGCCTGAACAGTCTCATGTGAGCTTTTTCCTGTTCCGTGTATATAGAAATGAACCTGGCTAGGGTAATTTCTAACAGTCCTGCTGATTTATCCAGGGTCTTCCTGGGCCACCAGGCCCTCCAGGACTGCCTGGTCTTCCAGGAAAGCCAGCACCTGATTCAGGTGTAGGACCTCCTGGATCACCAGGAGAAGATGGAGCTTCTGGGGAACCAGGCCCTGAAGTGAGTACCCTTTTGTTCACAAACATTGATGTTGTTTCTCTCCTGCAACACAAAGTTCTAACACTTACAGTTTATATAATTCATAATAAAATTGGAGAATATTTTTAATTTAAGACCTTGGATCTTATCCGAATTTTGTACAAAATAAAAGAAGAAAATTCTTGTTAACCAAAGCACATTAGCAGTAATGTGCATTTGACAAACAGACACTGGTGAATCTGGACCAGAATAAATAAAAAGTAAGAATGCTTTTGCCAACACTGAATAAGGCTAAATATTAGTTTTCCTGTGGTGCTTTCAGGAAAATGAAGTTTGCTAAATCACTTACATAGGCTGCATGGAATTTCTAGAATAAACTGAATTTTCCTCTTTCCTCTTCCTTCCTTTTTATTCCTGTGGACATGTGAAATATAGTTCTACTGTAAAAAATGTTGCTAAAGTTCAACTTGAAAATAAATCCTCAGTAAAGTGTTTTTTTCAGTGAAGAAAAACATTTTTTTTTAATCATTGAACAGCTCTGAGAATCCTCTCTGGAATGATGAGATCAGCTCAGTTGGTTGGAGTAAGGTGCTAATAAAGCCAGGGTTGTGGGTCTGATCTCTGTGCAGGCCATTCATCTAAGAGCTGCACTCAATGATCCTTGTGGGTCCTTTCCAATCCAAAATAATCTCTGATTCCATATATTTACTAATATGCTTCCCTTATTCCCTATCAACCATCTGCCAGTAGCAATTGGTCTCAGGACTAGATTTGACCTGTGTGTTCACGCCACCCTCAGAGTGAGTCACCATTTCTGTACCTGACAAGGTGTAATTACCATACATGAAGGAACTGTTGGGGTGACAGGTGTTAAAAAGGAGATCTCACTATATCTCAGTTGTCTTGGAAGGCAGTTTTTTGAGGATAACCAAATTGGGAGTTGATACAAAATCTAAAAACTGTTTGGCCATCCAGACGGAAAGCAGCATATTTTGTGCAGAAAGAAATTAAGCACCCAAAAGTCTTTAATATACAAGAGATACAAGAGGCATGTGCACGGGCAGCCAATGCAATCCATTGTTCTCTTCATCTACTGATTGTAATATGGATGGCACTATAAATATAAAAATCTGAAATGCTGACCAGATTTCTGCTAAGATCCCAACAGTACCGTTTTTCTTTTCTGAATCCCAGACAGATCAAATTCTGCTGAGGATTACAACTGTAATTTTAAGAAAATCCATTGGCAAGTCTTATAAAAGACTTACAGACTGTTACCCTAATATTTATTTACTGCATTTGATAAAGTGCAGTGTTAGATTAAAAGGTCCTCTATAACATCTTCTTTGCAATTCAAAATGTATTTTCAACTTTCCGGACTGTGGCTGTTTCTATATCTTTAGAATATAAGGTAATTTGAATTGTCTAGGATATAATACTAAAATTTTCCATAAAAGAATAATGTGAAAGCATGGGGAGGTTAGGCCCAGACTCATTGCTCCCAGGTGAGGGTATCACCAGAGTTGTGTGAATCAAGAGCTCTGTCAGCCTACTGGCTTTCTGTTTGCAGTGACAACACAGCAGTCTCCTCTTTGGCACCATTCCCTCCATATCACAACTGCTTTTAATGATTCTGCCACACAGAAAACCAGGCCGCTTCTGATTTTGTCAATACCAAGGTTTCCTCAGCTGTTTTCTATCACTGACATTGCCAAAAGTGTGGATAACTGAGGTGCCTGGGGATTTCAACCCCAATGTGTCTTTTAGAGCATTGTCAAAAACCTGCTTGGATAGCACCATTATTTTTCATGCTAGAGTTATATTTACATTATGCTGAGTTTTATTTTTGTTTATTATTTTATGATTTCTGTATATAGTTTTCTATTAAAATATATTTAAATATTGGTTTGATACAAAGCCAAACTCTCAGAAGACAAGAAATAAAAATGTTAAAACTTAGTGGCATGCGGTGCTGTACATTAGTGTTTCATATTGCTGCATCATCAGTTGGTCAAGATACATTCACATTCTAGAAATTGGGCTCTCAGATGTCACCTGCTTTAGATTTACTGTCATTACAGGGTCCTCAAGGTCCTCCTGGCCGTGATGGAGTGGTTGGCCCACCAGGATGGAAGGGAGAAAAGGTGAATTAAATGTCTGTCTTGCTCCTATTTCAATGAAAAATCTTTGTCAATTCTAGGCTGTAAAAATTATAAATAGTTGTCCCTGCAACACAATATCATCTGGCTTCAATATTTTTAATGGAATCCAGATACTAATGGATTATTAGGGTACATCTCAAAAGGCATGATCAGAAATCCAGAATTTCCTATTGAATACTGCCTCATATTCTGCAGCATGCAAATTCTATGTATTCCTCTGTTGTGTATGAACTCCTCTGTTGTGATTTACCACTGAAAGGCCAGTGGTGACTGAGCTCAGACAAGTGAGTCTGTAGCAGGAAAGAGAGAACTCCAGTTAGTCCAGCCTGGCACAGAGTGACAGCACATTATATGATAAGGGAGAAGAGTCAGAAGGAGCACAAACCATTTAATCTGTCAAACAGGAGACAAAGTCATGGCCTACCCTGGCTGGATACTGGGTGCCCCCCAATGAAAAGCTGATGGGTCAAAATAAGGACAGAGAGACCAGTCAGCAATTACTGGTACAGGCAGAACAGACTCCACTTGGGAAAATTAATCTAACCTGTTGCTAGTCAAAACACCATTTTAAGCACCATTTTTTTACACTCCACTTCAAGAAGGATGCTGAGAAAACAGAGAAAAAGACTCAAAGAAAATTTCATCCTCTAGTGAGCTTCAACAACACATTATGCTCAAGAACTTGAAAGTAAATTCCCAAGTGTACATTGTAAGCTCACATACTCTAAGAGAAATGAAAAAGCAAGTCTTAAATGGCCAGAATATTGATTTATTTTTATCTCTGGAGGCTGAAGGTTCTGAGTTGTGCTATCAAAAGCCTGAGGTTGATAAAAGTGCAGCACACATGGGAACCAGCAGCTATCCAGAAAGTGCAGCATATGTGTTACAAAGCAGGAACCTGAAACCTGTGTCCATTGTAATCAGTGCTCTGTGTCCGACATGAGGGAGTCTAAGAACAGAAGGAAGTCCAGCTGAAGTAAGCTGAACATGAATCCCATGTTATACAAAGAGATTGATATGGAAAGAGAAGCAATTGGAACAGAAATAATTTTTTTTAAAAAAACGATAATCCTAAAAAAAAAGGACTAAAATATTTTTTAGTTTGAGTCTGTTTGCTGCATTGTGTATATTTGATAAAAGTTCAGTTAGAACTGAAGCACTATGTATTCACACCTGTTCAATACAAGTGTATTTTTCATTTTTACTATTTTGTTTTTCTGAAAACCTTGATTTAATTTATATTGCAACATCTGTTTTGATCATTATTCCAAATTAATCTAGAGAAGATTACAGGAACAACAGGATGCACTGAAAGCAAATTCAGTTTGTTCATTGGGGTGACATTCAACATGGAGTTTAGCCATTGCTTTTAGAAAAAAACATTATCATTTTACTCTTGGTGATTACTCATTTTTTCAGACTTCACTCAAGAAATATTTCTGCTGAGTGAGTAAGGATGGGAGCTTGCCAATATAAAAATTGATTCCACTAGATTCAGAGCAATTTGGAAAATAATTATTTGCATGCATTACTATTGTCTTTCTGTCAATTCCACAAACTAGAAATGGAAAAAAACAGAATGCAAGTAAAGTGTATAAAAGCACATCTTGATAAAATCATGATTGCTTCAGAGGAACCTTAAAATCTTCCCAGCCATCACATCCTGAGTTTGGAAGGGTGCCCTAGAAAACTTGAGTGGGACCAGTTTTCTGTTCTCTTATATCCCATAATAATTTTGACATTCACGTTCAAAAGCATGAGGATGTGACCTGCAATGCTTGATTCTGTGTCCTCCAAACCCTTAAAATCTGCAGCAATAATTGAAATACAAGATTGAGTCCAGCCAACATACCAGACCAGAGCTATTAATGTGTTATTGTAAATCCTGAAATATAGATTGTTTTTAACTGAGAGGTCTAATGTTTCAGGTAAAGGCCTTCATGTAAAGGACATCAAATCAGACAACACAGAAATCTATGGGCATTTTTATTAAGGAAAAATACCATAAATGTGTTCTTGTTGCATAATTGTCTTATTCTAACTATTTAGGACTAATTTTTTTTTACAGGGTGATCAAGGTCTACCTGGTTCTGCTGGTCCAAAGGTAACAAAAAGGGCAGTGACTTTATAGACTGACAGTGATACAGCACATTATAGAAGAGGGCTGAGAAATCTTAATTATTATTATTGTGTAACCTAATGAAGTGGACAGACCTGGTTTCTCAGTTGGGCAGCATGCTTCTCTGTGAAGCGTGGTGTATTTGGTTAACCTTGGCTGGACGCCTCTCTATCACTCCCCTTCCAGGCGGGACTGGGGAGAGAGAATAAGATGGAAAACAGTTTGTAGTTGAGATAAGGCAGTTTACTGAAGCAAAAGAGAGTGAAAATTTACATGAATATAAACAAAGAGAAAAAAAGTTTAATCTCTATTTCTACTTCCCATCAGTGAGTATTGTTCAGCCACTTCCTGGGAAGCAGTTGCTCCTTTAGGCAAATACTGTAATATAACAAATGCCCCCCAGTTCTCCTCCCTCCTTTAGCTTCTATATCTGAGCTAACATCATAAGGTCGGGAATATCCCTTTGGTCAGTTCAGGTCAGATATTTTAGCCTAGTTGTGTCCCCTCCCAGGATCTTGCCATCACGGCACCTGATGTGGGGGGAGAGAATGTTAGACAGACAGTGCTGATGCTGTGCCAGTGCTGCTCAGCAATAGACAAAACACTGGTGTGTTATCAACACCATTCCAGCTACAAATGCAAAGCACAGCACTGGGAGGGCTGCTAAGGGAAAATGAACTCCAAAACATGTGACCAGCAGGTCTAGAGAGGTGATACTCCCTCTCTATTCTGCTCTCATGAGAGTCCACCTGAAGAGCTGTGTCCTCTTGTGACTCCCAGCACAAGAAAGGCATGCACCTGTGGGACCAAGTCCAGAGGAGAGCCATGAACATGATCAGTGGATGACCTCTCCCTGGAAATGTTCAAGGCCAGGTTGTATGTGGTTTTGAGCAACCTGGTCTAGTGGAAGTTGTCCCTGCCCATGGCAGAGGGATTGAAACTTGATGAGTTTTCCAACCCAAATCATTCTGTGATCCTATAAATCTACTCACTTGTATCTAGTTAGGCAGATTCAGTATATCAATAGGCTGAATTTTTATTTTAGGGTGATACTGGAGACACTGGATCAATGGGCCCCAAAGGAGAAGCTGGCCCTATTGGGTCTCCTGGAAAACCTGGACCACCAGGACCTCCTGGGCCTCCTGGGCCCCCTGGACCTCCTGGACCACCAGGATTAAGTTACAGCTTGGGATTTGAGGTATTTTGCTATTCTGAAATTTGTTGTAACTATGGATATATTTCCTCCAGAGTAAAGACAATGTGACCACCTGTTTATTTCAGAGGTATTTAAGGCTGAATTGATGACAGAGTAACTTGTTCTAGATTGAAATTTGCTGAGGAGTGTAAATACAGAGATACATGTTGGTCATTTCTGACCTCATGATCACCTACTTAGAACAAAAATATACTATTAAAAATATAAAATTGCACCTGTTACTTTTTCTACTTTTGAGAATAATACCTTCATCACTTAAGAATATGAGATTGGGCAAGCTCAAGATGAGTTTTACACATCATTTGAGAACTGCTCGTTTGGATAATGTCGTTGGAGCAGAAAGTGGCTTTGCTGTAAAGAAAGTCTAGGGAAGAATGCCCAGGTTCAAGAATCAGAGCTGCTGCATTTACATCTTTGTGAAGAGAGGTCAAGAAATTGTCAATATCAATATTCCTATCTGTGTTTTCTCTTTTTTTTTTTTTTTCCTTTTTTCCCATGCGTTTTTCAATCCTAATTTAGCTGTTTTGCTCAGGAAAGTCTTTCCAGAATGTTTTTTGTCATTGGATATAATAAAGTTTGCACAGTAATGCAGGGCAGTCTCATCAGAGAAGTAAGAATGTTTGACCAAAGCTACTGGCCATCTGTAGAAATGCTGCAGTAAAGTGGTGGTGTTTAAAAAATACCAGTTTACTTACATGTTTCTCTTAGTATCTACTCCAACTCTTTTATAATTTTCGGGTTTTTGAGCTGTTTGAGCTCAACACTTTGAGCTGTTACAGACGTGACCACTAGTGCTTGTTTAGAGACATGATTTGCTTTCTGATGTCTGACTAAAGACTATTGTATAATGTATACACTACTGGTTAATAATCTCACTGATGTCAGAGAATTTCAATGGACAAAAATGTCTCTAGCAGTTCACAAGTTCTTAATTCCCAGCACTGGAATTGTTAGCAAGGAACAGCATGAAGTCTAAGCATACAAACACTTCTTTGCCTTATCTTAGGCACACTACAAAGGCTGGTACAAAGTCTCCTTGTGAATAAATACCTACTTATCTCATAATGAGTTAAGGACCACTGGCAAGTCACATCTTCATCGCAGGCCTGGTCTGAGCTTTAGCCCAGAACAATGGCTTCTCTGACTTCCAGTCATCTTCTGTGACCTGTGAGGACCCATTCTTAAGAGATTCTCCACTTTTCCCCATTTGAACTATTTGAGTAGAAGGCAACATGCCCTTATTATGTCAACAAAGAGTTCTCCTGAAAATAGGTGCTTAGGGTCAAACTCTGCCACTTTTGATACCTAAGTCTCAGAGGAGCAAACTTCGCAGATGAGCAGGAGAGAGTGAAAACTGGGATGCAAACACAGAAATATCTAAGCTCTAACAGCAGAAACAGTATCTTGACCGGCTTCATTTTGAACTTTATCTAATCCAAACAAAATTGGCATGATTGTCGTTTCCCTGAGAGGAATAATACTGTAAACAGGCTTGCTAGCTGATCTTTTGGATGCCCACCCCTGCCATCTGTTGAGGCAGCACCGTGGTCTGCCAGTTTGTTAGGGTGACACTACCTTTTGGTTGGCAGTCTGTTTATTGCTGTAAGGCTGTTTCTGCAAAACACTCCTGTTAGCACTTGTTAGCATCTGTGATCAGCTATGTGCAGAAACCAAATGGCATGGTGTTTGCTGGCACTTATGCTTGCCAAAAGAACAGTTTGAGCTGCAGAAGGTACCTGGTAAACCCATTAAAAACATGCAGATGTCAAAAAAGATGATGTGTTATATAAAGCAGGCATCAAGCCCTCTCTTAAAGGGAAAACAGACTGGCACAGTGCAGTCAAGGGAAAGGACCCAGAAACATAGTTTGTGGTGTACCCTAAGCAGTCAGTGTTTGGTTTAACAGGCCAAAGAGAATATGAGGAGATTTTCTGCTGGTATTTGATACACTGATTGCTGAGGAGCAGAATGAAAGTCTCAGTAACACTCAGTCAATCTCAGGCGAAGTTGCAGAAAAGATCTCTCACCTTGCCCCCCCAAAAGGAAGGAACTGATTCCAGACGTGCATTTCTTCTGCTTCTCTTACTCTTGTGGAGTTGGCAGAAAAGGTCAAAAGAACAGGATCTATCTTTTTCAGTGGAGTCAGGTCAGATGGTGTTTTCTGTACCTTTGGCATAAAGCTGTCATTCAGTAGTAGCTGAAGGTCATCTAATATGTGTCTCACCCTTTCCCTTACACTGCCTCTTGAGTGCATCACAACTGTGCTAGGCTGGATGACTTCAAGTCACTAACTGGTAAGAAGCTAAGTAGGCCAGGATCCTCTTAGACATGGGACCCATCCCCTTTATGGGTCCTCTAAACACGGTGAGCTGACACAAGGGTTTGTCATCACTAGGAGGTAGCGATTCTCCTTTGCTCCTGTTTCCATCTGCAGACATTCCTGGCACGTGCCTGCCCTTCACATGCACTAACATTCAGTATTCCATCAATTCTTCCACAACCCAATTTAATTTACTAAAATTTTAGAGAACATTTGCACCCCAAATGTAACATACTTTCTGCCATTTTAGTCATCTAAAGGAAAGTGAGGAGATTCAACACATGATGCTGATGTTGCAAATTAAGGTTGTATGGCTGTGAGCAGTGAAGTGAAAAAAAGGAAGAGAAAGATTTTCCCTTTTCAGAAAAAGGAAACAATTAAACCAGCACAGCTGCAACTAAAACTGCACCTTAAAGCAAATGGACAGTTCCATGCTGGCATGCTTCATCCAGATGTTTTGAAGCACAGTCTGACAAGTTTAGACTAGGCATAAGCCAAGAGATAGGAACATGATATGTCCTGGGCCTGAAACAAGTAATTATAGCAGCCTGCAGTTTTATTTCTTTGCTGCTTTGGAACTGGTAGCTCCTGCTTCTGCCATGGATCTGGAATGCCATAGAACAATGAAAGCTGGAGAGAGGTTGCTGCTTTCTATGTAGTCTCCTTTAAAACTACTAAAAAAATCTCCTTGGGAAATATGGAGGCTGCTCTCAAGGATTCCAACTACACAGGGACTTCTTTCTGAAGTCAGCAGAGGGAAATGGAAATGGATGGTGGGCTGGAGCAGATGACCTATAATAAAAGTCTCAGGGAACTGAGCTTGCTTAGTCTGGAGAACCCTTAGTTTTCATCTCTGAAAGGTTCAAAGGCCTGAGGTTCCAAAGCCCTAAACAACCTTATTGGAATTCAGTGTCAACACTGCTTTTGACAGGAAGTTGATCCAGGCAGCCTCTGAGAACCCTTCCAACATAATTCTACAATTTGCTAGTGGAACTTTTTTTCCTCCTCAATTTCATTAAGCAGTATTTTAGGCAGGAGTTCAACATTTAACTGTTAGAATCAGGAAGGGCCTTATTGGTGAAAACCATTTGCAAGTTCTCCCTGCCGTAAATCAGTTCTGGTAATCCTTACTAGGCATTAGTGTTTCCATAGGTGGGTGGCAGGTAAATGCTACACAGAAAATCATGCTTAAAAGTGTGCTTAAACACAGTACATGCTGATTCACTTCTGCCCAATGCTCTAAAGACCAGAGTTTCTGTAAGGAAGACCAACATGTTTTTATCACATTTGATCAGACCTTATCTCCAGAACATCATCCATTTGTCTCAGAAAAAAAGTTAATGAGAAAAGATTTGTGTTCAATTTGAAAATATTTGTGTTCAGTATTTTTCCAGTTTTACAGAACTTCAGAAAACAGAGCAGTTGAAAAAAAAAAAAACAAAAACCAGACCAGAAAACAAACCCCAAAAGATAAATTCTTAAATTCTGTAGCATTTTGTCTTTTCCATTAGGATATGGAAGGATCAGGTAGCATCAACCTGTTAAGTGAATCAAGAATTCCCGGATCAAGGGGGCCAAAGGTAAGTGGGTGTTTTGGGGGAGGGGAGTTTAATTTGTTGTTGGGTTATTTGGTTTGTTTTGGGCTTTTTTCAAAACAAAAATTTCCTCCTTTCTGCTTTTTGGAAACATCTAGCCCCAGTCAGCCACAGGTTGTGAGTCACTACACTGAAATGGATTCACTTGCCCTAGAATGTCATTACAATAACTGTGTCCTCCAAAGAATCAGAATGATATTTCTCTAATACCTCATTAGCTAATGATTTTTAGATTCTGTTCTGATATATTTTTGAGATATTAAAGGGTGAAATAAGGGGTTTCATCTAGCTCTCTATTTCTTCTTTCACCCTAATAGATTCCCTTCTCTCATGTAAAGGTGAATCACACCTATGAAAATGAAACTGAGTATAGTTTGACAATCAAATGTGCGTAATCTGACATATCACTTTTAAATTAAAAATTGTTCCCAGTAGTGTGGAAGCAATGCCACAGACAAAGGGATGGTTTTTCCTTCATCACTGTGTCTCAGGAGATTTTTTGCTAATGTGGGCCACTACATTAAAAAGTAGGGAATCAAGTAGGGAATATGGGAATATAATGTATCAGTACCTACCAGATCATTTGCATTTATTGTCATTCTTAAAAGTAGAAGGAGCTCCAGTGGTTTAGTCTGGCAACAGAAGGAGACAAAGGCATGATCCAGTAGCTGCTTATGAGTCTCCGAGGGGCAACTGTAAATATGATGAAGCCAAACTGTTCCTTGTAGTGCCAGATGGTGCAGCAAGGCACAGTGGTCACAATTTGCACCTTCCAATGTTCGGGCTAAGCCTTAGGAGAAGGCCATTCACTAGGAGGCTAGTGCAGGACTGGGGCAATTTGCCCAGGAGGTTACAGAAGATCTGATCTTGAAGTTATCAAGACTTTGCTGGACAGAGACAGGGCTGACCTGATCTGAAGCTGGTGACAGTTCTTCTTCAGGGGGTGACTGGATTNACATTCTGATCTGCCTAAGTCACAGCCTTACTCTCACATTTGGTTTTGTAACAGGTGTTGTTTCCAAGTCACTCTGCTATAAATATTTTAAAAATGTCTTTTTGAATAAAATTTTCTTGTTACCGGTTAATTTTATTGCAAAGTCTGAGTCAGGAAATAAGGCAGATGAGAAAAAAAGATCAGAAAAATAAGAATTTTTCAGTAACAGTGAAAATGGTTTTACATAATTACTAGTACTGCACTAT
>VZTN01014468.1:36365-91680 GCA_013400515.1 Erpornis zantholeuca
AAAAAAAAAAGCATATGCCTGCTCTGGAGAGGGGAAAAGAGCAGGAGGAATGGAGGGAGCAGATGACTAATGAGATAATGAGCCTCCCCCAAACCTGCCCACCAGCCTGCTCAGAACTGTATCCTGTCCCTCCCCAATGGCAGCCTCCTGCTTGTATGAAACTGAATGAAGTTTAGAGAGAATAACAGTATGTTTGTTGTATATTATTGTTGTATTTGTTGTTGCAGGGAATGCCGGGCACAGATGGAAAACCAGGCTTTCCTGGCATTGCTGGGCATCCCGGAGAAGTGGTGAGTAGGGTAACCATAATCTGTGATCATCTAACACACACTGGCTCCCAAACTTACCTCTTAAAGATCAGTAGGAGCCCTACCAGTACTTGCTAGCAGAGTGTGAAGAGCTGGGGCTGTGTTTGTCCTGCTTAACCTGGAGCAGTTACCTCAGACACCGAACGCAGGAGCAGGGTGCCTTGCCCATGCCTCCCTCATCAATCAGAAAAGATACAGGCATCTCCAGAGGCTGGTTCTGATTCCTCAATGCTCCCTCTGCTTTTAATTATTCAGAAATCAGCTCTGTCTTTAATTAGAGGAAAGCCAGCAGTCTCATAGGTGATTTTAATCTTTCTCATGCTTAAGACCCTTGAGGATTACAGCGTGCTTTCCTTGGGAAGTCCTGTGGCTCATCCCCTGGCGCCTTCCTCTCACTTGTGCCAGACAAACTGTCTGCATTTCCAGCACAGGGAGTTCTACAGAGGGACTGATCAAGCTTAGAAATAAGCTGCCTGAAAGATGACAGCTTAGCTCCCCTGTCTTCTCCTATCTGGTCCCCTGGGAAATCCCAGGCACAACTGATGTGGTTGATGCCGGAAGAGGACAGCACAGCCAGGGATGGCTGATTTCAGTGCAGTGAAACAAAGGTTCACTGAATTAATTCTCAGCTAATGAAATTTTTGTGCCCATTTGCTTCTAGTCATCTGTGAACTCTGTCAAAAGTTCTGGGAAATACTTTTAAACATCAAATCCTCAGAAGATCTGAGTTGAAACCAGTTGGCCCCATGTGTGTTTTGAGAGAGCTGGGGATTGATTCTGTACATACAATTCACTGCTGTGCTTTTTGTGAAGCAAGGGAGAGCAAATTTCATAATTTCCCCTTTTAAATCACTTATGCTCATTTTTTTTATCACTTTCAGGGTCCAAAAGGGGAGAAGGGTGACCCAGGACCTCGGGTGAGATTGTGTGGATTTCATTCTTTTTGAAAAACCTATGTGAAATGAAGCGCTTAGTATATGGGTTTTCCACGTGTAATGCTCTTGAAACAGGGTGAACCAGGACAGGATGGGAACAGTATTGTGGGGCCCCCTGGACCACCAGGACCACCGGGACCAGTCATAGCAATACCTGAGGTAAGCATGTACATCTAGCATTGAGGTCTCTAACTCCCTTAACAGAGAAGAGGGCACAAGTGGTTAACACACCAGCAATTCTGCTGCTCATATTCAGGTCATAAGTCTACTCCTCAAAACAAAAGAATCTCTGTATGTCTCAGTATGTCTCTATATCAAATGGACTAGTTTTGAAAATATTAGATTGGAAGAAAGTAGGTAAAGAGCTTACCTACAAGAATGATGGAGTCATATTGAGCACCTTGCACAAACTCTTTTGGTGATTCTGCAGGAGTTGTGAACATCAAATAAAAATTGACAGAGACATACAAAGCCGGGGATATTTAACAAAGCAAAACACCTGAGGCACGGCAGTATGTGGGGGAGAGACATATTTCCTGACAGTCATCCGCTATACAAACCAGAGCTACTGGTTACTCCTGACACTCCTTTGTGGAAGCAACAAAGGGTAAAATACTAGAAGTTCTTAAAAACTCTCCAGTATGCTTTAGACACAGGTATCTTTTCATTTAGTTTTTCTGTGTGTACATCACAAAAACAGTACTATTTGCAGTAAGGAAGGCTGAAGATTAGAATGAATAATGGGTATGACATTAAGATCTGGAGGAACTGTGAGTGGCTCCAGGAAACTTCACCTCTGAGAGGTGGAGGTGCCTAAAACAGCCAGACATGTCCATAGGAATGCATATAATGGCAATAAGGAGTGTTTTGTAATTGCAAGAAGGGAAAATGCCCAGCTGAGAAATCTGTGTTATGGGGAGCTTGGCACCATCACTGTCATAAAGCTGAACTACACATAACATTTTTTGACTGAAACAACTAGGCTTTCACTTAGCCTTCTTCTACTAATAGAAAATATAGCATTAATTGGCATCCCATAGGCCACATCACCTGTCCCAACAGAAGTGTATTTTTCTTTACTGGATTTACTGGGAATCCATGCAGAATACTAGGATCTTGGATCCTGAGTCTTGGATGAGCAGAATTATAGATTCACAGAAATCTTGGCTGTTTGAAGATCTTGTTTGAAGTCCAGCTTATAGTGGGACTGTCAGCAGCTCTACAATTTAATACAATTCTTTTGGAGTTTCTGGGGAACTGCTCAATAGCTGTGATAGAAATGCTGGTGTAAAATTCACGTTCTTTCTCACAGCCCTGCCACAGTGCCACTGTGAGGCCTTAACTCTTATTAGTGACTAAACAGCTCTGTTTGCAGGAAAAATGAACCTCAATGTGTTGCTCCATAACTCATAAATACTTGGAAAAAACACCATGAGAACCTCATAGGGAGAACAGTATATATGAGGAATGTAAAATGATTATTGAAGCTGACATAAACAATTGACACTTGTTTGCTGGAGTCTGCATGGCTCCCTGCATGGCTCCCTCCATGCACTAGTCAGAGTCCACACATCTGTCTAACATGTAGCTATGTGTGAAGAAACCCGAAGTGCATCCTCTACATCTTCCAGATCCCCTGTATGAACTACTTTTACCATGTGTTACAGAAATGTATAGAGCCTGGTAGAAGCTGCATTGCATTAGGAGTATTACAAATCCATACAGAAACCCATTTCCTTATCTAAGTACTTTCGGGTTTTAGAAGTAAGCTCTCTTTAAAAATGAGAGCATTTATGACTTTATATACATTTTTGGTATAGGTGTTTTGGGGACGTACATAGCAAGGGCCATCAAATCCTCTGTATTGTTAATCAGAAGATTTCTCTGAGGACTTGGTGGTTTTTGATTTTGGACTGGATTTTGATACAGTTAATTAAATATGTGTGGAAGTATACGTCACTATGTATGACATTGAATTCTTCCCATCTCACAAATGTTTGTGTAACAGGACATTTGCTTGCAATACATTTGCTGAGCTAGACATTAAATTGTCCAAGTGCATTGGATAATTGTTGACTCAGTCTCTCATCTTTCATAGTAAGCTTCAAATATGGAAAAGAACTATTGCAAGCAGACCTATCAATTGCAGTTGGAATTGCAGAACTAAAATAAATAACACTGCCAGCTGTTGTAATGTGGATATTGGCTTGATGTGGGTAGAGCAGCAGAGATCAGTGATCCGAATGAACCACAGGGCACTTAGATCTCTCCCCAGGTCAGGGTCATTTAGTTCATTCATTTAACCATTCTGTAGCCAAGAACAATACTTCTTGGGCTACAGAAGCCCAATGGACTGATCCATCGGAGCTGGAAGGAAGTTTTATTAAGAAGGGCTGCAATTAAACCAACTTTATGCTGCTTGATGAAAATAAAAGCAAATAAAGAGTTTGTGCAGTTTCAGCACTGTTGAAATATTTAGACCTGACATGGACAGCTGTGGCTCAAGGCCAGGCCTCACCAGCATCTGGCTGATAGCGCATTGATTGAGCTGCACTGAAAAGTGGACCTTGGTTTCCTACTCATTTAACCTGGTCCCCATGTGAATGGAGAGGATTTGGTTCCTTCAAGAACCACTTCTCATACTATGAAAATACATGTTAGGTTAAAACTGAGGTCTGCCATAGAATCTATCAATTTCCAGGCTTCTGCAGTTGCCACCAGCACTGTGGGTCTCAGAGGCTTCCTGTCCTTGCTGCCTCCTCTGTTGCCTCCCGTGATTGATCAGGAAGTCTGCTCTGACCTGTCCTGTTTAAAAAAAACAGTGTCCCTCTGTTTACTGCTGTTTGATATTCCAAAACAATAAAATCAATATTTTTCATCCTATATTGGCTATTTCACTCTTTTGGAGCATAGTTGCTGATACTCAGTGCATTTTCATGAATGGAATCATGATAACCAGAAAACCATAATATTTGTTGCTATGATTTTATCACACAAATTCATTTGGGTTGTACAGAAGTAATTTTGAATAGACAAATGTTACTTGATTTAAATTTCTAACTTTTAAACCTTTATCTTTGGCTGCCACTATTCACCCATAATTTAGGTATAAGAAACAAAAGTCACGAAGAAAGGTTAATGTTGAGGGGGCAAAGCAAATGTCAAAAGATTTTGTTCACTCTGTTCTTTCTATAGTTCTAACAAGGCCATATTCATGCTTTTTGGATGCAAAGCTGAAGGTTTACCTAGAAACCAACCCAGACAATTATCGTAAAACATTGCAGTGAAGAAAATACAGAAAATAATGTTGTCTCTACTATTTAGTCAGCACTTTCTGAACTAATTCAATGTGTTGAAGAATTATATTGCTGGACTGTCATCATTAATGCTGTTTGCACACCCAAACTCAAAGATAAATAATTATACACCTGGAGGAGGTTGTGAAGAGTGCAATCTTTTTCTCTAATCATCACTCTTCCTTTTGTTTTCAAATCTTCTTCAGCATTATGTACAGTTTTCTGACTTCCAACCACAATTCCCATTTGCAGATCAACTATATGTATAAAATATACAATGTGCCTGATCCCAGACTCAGCAAAGCCTTTGGGATTCTTTTCACTGAATTCAATATTGTTTGGATTGAGCCCAAGAGCAATGAATACTGAGTGATTCCACAATGAAGACTGTGTAAACCCATGGCTCCTGGACTTCTGCCACAGAATAAAGCAGAACAATTGCAGCAGCAGGACTCTTTTAGTACTGCCATTAAAGTAGCAGCCCATGTCCTGTTTCTTTCCTGGGCCGTGTGGAACTGGAAGCAGAGTGGGACCAAGGGCATCGTACTACCCCAGAAGAGTAGCAGAGTTCATGTGGCCTGGGAGAGGGAGTGCTGCCTGTAGATCTAAACTCCATTTTTACTTGGCAATTTTTCCAGTGGTTTTTGTAGAACATGAGGACAGGGAGCAGAAAGAAGCTAGTAGAAGCAGCAAGCTTTAGCTATATGAATTACGTAACATGACCTCAAAGTACACTGCCATGCTCAGATGACATAGGATAGGATAGGATAGGATAGGATAGGATAGGATAGGATAGGATAGGATAGGATAGGATAGGATAGGATAGGATAGGATGTGTGATCTAAACTAGAAAAATAGTTCTCAGAGACTCATTAGAATATAGGAAATTATCTCTGTAGGCCATATGGTCAAACCTCCTATTCAAAGCAGGGTAGTTTCAAACTCAGTTCCTGGATTCATAAGAAATGTTGGAAAACATCATGATCTGTTAGTGTTGATCTGCACGTGGTTGCAGGCAGAAAAAGAGGCATTCAGATTTCACAAAACCTCAGTGAAAACACGTTTATTCATGTACTAAGTAAATCCCTGACACCTGAAGGCATGCCCTGTCCTGGCCTTGTGAAATTCAGATTTTCATTACATTGAATGGGAATATGCTGCTTTGCACAGAGCATTGAAATTGATGGCATGGCTTGCCTTCTAAACAAATGGACCAATTCAAGCTTCCAAGGAGATTCAGGACATACTTCTGAATCCAAAACAAGGCTTAAGTGTCAAATGGGACCATTGGACTGAAAGAAATTAAACAAATGACAAAACCAAAGGATATATTTTTACCTAAAATATGTATGTGGAGCAAGCATTCATGTATTGTCTGTCTTGAATTGTTCTTTAAGACCGTGTGATACAATATTGGGAACAGCTATTTAAATCAGAAAATTAGCTATCTGAAACCAAAACGAAAGCCTAATCCTAACATCAAGACAAGAATCTGCTGGGGAGCAGCCAACATGGATTCACTAACAGCAGTTAGTTCCTGATCAAAATCGTTGCCTCTCTGTAGACAAGGGATGGACACTGAATTTGTAGACCCTGACTTTAGCAGGGCTTCAGATGCAGTCTCCCCTAGCCTTGCTATCATCAAACTCATGACCTATGAAGTGGATAAGAGAATGATAAAATAGGTGGAAAATAAGCTCAACTGATAGAGAGTTGTGACTGGCATTCACAAGACTGCTTCTGGAGTATTGTGTCCAGCTGTGAGATCCCTTTGATGAGAAAGACATTGACATAATGGAGCAAGCCCTATCCAGGGCTGCCAAGATGTTCAGGGGACTGGAGCATTGATCAGAGAGAACTGGGTCTGATCAGCCTGGCCGAAAGCAGGGTAAAGAGAGGCTTTGTTTCTGTCTACGACTACATGATCAGAGGATACAGAGAAAATGGAAGTAGCCTCTTCTTGCCAGTGTATGGAAATATTATAAGGTGCAACAGGCCCAAGTTGGAGAAAGGGAAATTCCAATTAAATATAAATAAAACCTTTTTTACCCTGACAATGATCAAATACTAAAACTGCCTACCCAAAACAATTGTGCCATCTCCATCCTTAGAGGTATTCAAGAATTAACTGGACAAGTCCCTGAGTGACCTGATCCATTCTGACCTGCATTGAGGAGTATTGGACCAGAGCTCCAAAGATCCCTGTCCATGTCCATTACTATGATTCTGTAATGGAATTATGCAGAAATGCCTGGGCTAATGGGAAGCTCATGAACTCCAGGATAGCAAGCAGTGTAACAGCAGTGCAACTTCACTGCCTTGTTCAGGCATCTTTAGACTCAGAGCTGGGTAGCATAGAGGTGGACCACAGCCAAGTTTAGGGTTCCAAGCTTGTTTCAGACACAGCAGCATAATCAGTGCTGACTTAGGAATCACAGCATGGCACTGCATGGTGTGATGCAGACATGTCCAGAATACAACTAAAACTTTGACTCTGCAACAGAGGATGAGTGTGCTCAGACTGATTCACCATCTTAGAATGCCAGCAACATACTGGAGCATAAACCCTCCATTTCATCTTTATCTTGCTGAGGAGAAATGACTTCAGGCTGAAAAATTGGGTGTCATAACTTTCAAATTAAAAATGTGAGTCAGTTAATTAAATTTCTGAAAGCATCCTGAGATCTTTACAGAAGAAATGTAAAAGAAATTCTAGGATTTTTTATTCCAGATATATAATGAAATTTAGAAGTAGAGAGCCTTTACTGTGACCTTATTTATGTTTAGGGGTTTTTCATAGTTATAAAGAAATAACTTTACATTTCTAAAAATATGTGTATGCCTTAGATAAATTTGAAATAACCTCTTTCTTAACCCCTTTTTTAGTTACTTCTCAATGATACAGATGGAATTTTTAATTTTACTGAAATTAAAGGACTGCTTGGGCCTCCAGTGAGTATATGCTGCTTTATTAAATCTTCAGATTTGCTCTATCATCAATGTCTCCTTTTGAGTATCAACTATGGATGAGTTTCCTACACTTTAAAATTGTGTTCCTGCCAACTCCAGCACTAAACTCTGCAGAAGTACTTTCAGGCAGAACTGACTTCTGTGTGAACAAACTACTTCTACACATTTGTATGAAATAAAGAAATTGTCTTATCTCCGATTCTGAACTATATGCTCAGAATTATAGAAATGTAGAACTGTTGCAAAAATAGAGACCAAGATTCACATTTCTTTCCTTCTTGTTTTTCAAGTAACAAAGCATTGGGATAAAAAGTATTTTGCTCCTTTCTGCTTGCAACTAGAAATGTTAGGCTCTTGTGTACGAGTTTAGTCTCACACAAATTATACCTGTGGATGAAAAACTAGGAATTTCATGACAGAACAACAGATGTGAAATTTAGGTTTCATTCTAGCTGAAAAATAGTTCAGTCAAATACTTGAAATCCTGAATGCTTCTTGGTAATGATTTCAAGTTTGTAGGACTGGATCCAAAGAGAAATCTACCTTTTCCAAGATGTGGAGTCTATTCAAACTTGTCCAAAGTGTACAACATGACGCACTTCACAAAATCTTAACCCCCACAAATTAAGCAACTTACTTCACAGCTAGTTTCATTTTTGGATTGTTGTTTTTGTATTTCATTTAATCTGTTTTCTTGTTGGTGAGCTCAGTGATCTCTCCCACATTAGATCCCTGATGAAACAAGGAAAGTCAGAATGTTCATAGCCAAAAGCAGAATTTCACTCTACATAGCTTAAGTTTGCAAAAAACCTTGTATCTTATTATTGCAGCTGTCCCAAAACAAATATTTACTGGATCTGTCATTGAACTGGGAAGAAGGGCATTACCTCTAGCGACAGCTTGTAACCTTTTTCTGCAAGTCTAGCAAGACTCTTTCCCACTTGTTACACGATAGGACAACTCCATGTTATTGTGGCTGCATCCACCTGCGCTTATAGTAAAACAGCTTTCATGGAAGACTATTTTCATGTATTTCCCAAAGACCTGATTCTCCTAATTCCTGGACATAATAAGATGCCAGGATTTTATGCACCACCCCCCGCCCCGGTGTGAGCTCTGCCACAGGTACTTGCCATTCAAACCTTTGTTTTGTGATAGATGTTAGAGTCACATTTCCACAAAAAAAGCAGGTCCTGTGCCTGAAGCACAGCTGCAGTGAGAAAAATTTGAACCTCAGCCTCTAAGCTCTAACCCTAGTCAGGAAAGAGGTGCATTCCTCTTTCATAGTGGGTGGGGTAATAGACTTCCTGCTGATCTGAACCACAATTAAAGTGTCTCTCTGCAGGTATCACACCAGGACAATCTTAAATGTGCCAAATAAAAATCCCATTCTGTGATTGTATTTACAGCCTGTAAATTACTCTGTTTTCTATTCAAAGACATCCAGGACCAAAAAGAGAATATGATTTCTGTGCCAGCATCTGGAAAATTCAAAGGAGGTTGAATAATGGTTGCATGCCTTTCATATGTAGAAAATGGCATCCTTTTTTCAGTCTTTCCTGGATCTCTGCCTCTTCAGTTTTGAAAGTAAATGCTAAATTAAAAGCATAGGGCACTGTGGAGGTTCACACCTTTACTGTTGACTCAATTAAGTTCTTAATTCAGTTGCAGATGGGTTGATATTCACAAATCACACAATACATGAAAAATGCATGCTATGTTTTGCAAGTCTGTAGTATGTGTTTGTAAGGGTGTGAGTTTTTTGATTTTGCAGGGACCAGATGGCAAGCCAGGTCTACCAGGATTTCCTGTAAGTATTAATTTCCTAGAATTTAAGTGTTTTACAACATAGTATAATATTTTTAAAAAATTATGTTATACACAATTTGCATTAAGTCTAATAAATTTTCATAGAGGACACTGCAGGTCTTAGGAAGTTACGAGTTAAGGTAGAAATTTATTCAGTGGGAAATTAAATATACTCTGATATGCTTATCTCAGTGTCAGTTCTGTAGTCTAAATAGAGATGTAATTAATGTGAAATTACTACCTAAGGGAAGACCTATGCCATATAGAAGAAACAAATGGAATGAATGGACTTCTAAAAGTTATCTGTATATGGATATGTAACTGCATTATTCCTCAGCCATTTTTCACCACTACAGAATACAATAAAGCCCTACAAGATGTACTCTTTTTATTTTATCCTTTAGGAAATATTTATGATTTTTTATAATAACATACTAGGGTTACCATATCAGCATTGCACAATCATAGTATCAAAAGGTGCCTTACCTACCTGTTGCACTCAGACTGCGATATAAACATATATAAACATCTTCATTAACGACTTGGACGCAGGACTTGGAGGGATACCAAGTTTGCAGATGATACAAAATTGGGAGGAGCCTTGATTAAATCCCTCCAAGGCAGAAAGGCCATGCAGAGATACCTACATAAATTAGAGGGCTGGAGGATCACCAACTGTATGCAATTCAACAAGGGAAATTGCTGGATTCTGTACCTGGGATGGAGTCACTCTGGTTGTGCATGTAGACCAGAGAATGAGATGCTGGAGAGCAGTGCCAGGGAAAGAGACCTGTGGGTCCTGGTGAGTGGCAAGTTGAATCTGAAGCAGCTGTGTCCTGGCAGCCAGGAGGGCCAGCCCTGTCCTGAGGGGCATCAGGCACATCATCACCAGCAGAGCAAGGGAGGGCATTGTCCTGCTCTGCTCTGCACTGGGGCAGCCTCACCTCGAGTGCTGGGGGCAGCTTTGGGTGCCATGATATAAGACATTAAGCTGTTAGAAAGTGTCCAAAGGAGGGCCATGAGGATGGTGAAGGACATTGAGGTGAAGCCCTGTGAGGAGCAGCTGAGGTCACTTGGTCTGTTCAGCCTGGAGGAGACTGAGGGAAGGCCTCATTGCAGTTACAACTTCCTCGTGAGGGTAAGAGCAGGGATAGGCACTGATCTCTTCTCTGTGGTGCCCAGTGACAGGACTCGAGGGAATGGCCTGAAGTCGTATCAGAAGAGGTTTAGGCTGGATATTGGAAAAAGGTTCTTCACCCAGAGGGTGATTGGGCACTGGAACAGGCTCGCCTGGGAAGTGGTCACAGCACTGAGCCTGACAGAGCTCAAGGAGAGTTTAGACAATGCTCTCAGGCACACGGTGTGACTCCTGGGGTATCCTGCGAAGAGCCAAGAGTTGGACTTTGATGATCTTTGTAGGTGCCTTCCAACTCAGAATATTCTGTGATTCTGTGATTATTTGGCTTACAATTTCAGATAGTATTGTTCTAATTATTGTATTCATATTCTATGTAATGTGATGGAATTATTTTCCCTTGTTATGATTGTTCTACAGCTCAGAGCATGCATATGGTCTCAGGATCCTTTGTCTATTGCCTGAGAAAAACTGAGGAGAAAACTGGGAAAGCTGACAAAAGATGTTAACAAAATGCTGGCAAATTGCCCAAAATGCTACAGAAGATTGCTTACTAAGTCCTGGGTATTGTGGACCACATAGAAAACCAAGGAAAGGGGAAAAAAACTCATTAAAATACATTTCATTTGAAAAAGAGCTGATATCATTTAGAAAGTGATACAATGAATTCTTGGTCTCTATCATTTATAGAATTTCTACAGACATGAAAATATCTTCCTTGTTCTCATCTCATGTCTTTTATTTATCTCTTGACTAGTGTAGAAATTATGCAGACCTGAGTTTAGTTCTTGGTGGGTAAAAAAAATGCTTCTGAATGCTCTTGGAAGATTGTAAAGCACAATTTGATCTGAGGAGAATGCTTTCTCCACAGAACAGATAAAGAAATCATATTGTTTCCAAATAGATAATCTGTATTTCAGATTTTTTTTTTTTATATACCGTTAAAACTATACCTTCAGAAATTCTGTTGAAAATCAGTTTGGTTGAGTGAGCATGGAGAGGGAGAGGATAGAGTACAGAGGAAATAGAGAATTTTAGGTTGAATTTTCTCTCATTAATGTTTTCATTCCCTCTGTGAAGGTGTGTATCATCTACACTGTGATAAACATCAGGGACTTTTCATTTTGTTTTTTCTATCATATTTTCCTTATGTGATATTTGGTTTGGAGAATAACTTGATTCAGAGAGCAATTTAGTCTTGTAAGAATTCTTAGATTGTAACCAGAGTGATTTAAGTTCAAGTTTTGCAGTAATTTAAAATTACATTTAGTAAAATGGCCTAGCTACATATTCTTCACAAATATCACTATGATTTTATGTACTCGTTTTTGCCTAGGGCCCTCGGGGTCCAAAGGGTGACACTGGTTTGCCTGGATCACAAGGACCTAAAGGACAACAGGTATGAAAAACTGCATAGAGAAAAGCATATGCTGAGAAGTGTGTCAGATGACAAGTACTTAGGGACATTGAGAATTTAATTATTCTAATTTAGCTAGGGATTGTGGTGTTAATAAGTTAATGTGAAAAATGTACTAGGTGGAATGGGGAAGTGCTAAACAACATCATTTGATATAATCCCACCAAGGGCTAATCTCCCTGCCCCAGTGTTGAAATTCATCAGTTATCAGGTTAAGTCTCTTTAAACATTAAACATGAAGTGACCTCTTCTTGCCAGCTGATTGCTGTGCTCACACCCTGGGATCCTATCCAAAAAACCAGATAAAAAAAAGATCGATCTTTTCTTCCTCCTATGCCAGAGAGGGTTTTGCCTACAGAATGAAGACTGCAATTTTCAATTCCCAATAAAAGTATAAGACTTGAGGGGCTCTCTTCTTAGGATTCTTTCTCTTGTTTCTTCACAAAAAAGTGTGTATTTTATAGCAGTGCTGAGAGGTTGCTAAAGACTGACTGCACTTGTGTAAATACTGCAGCTGTTTCAGTTATCTTCCCCTTCTTATCCACCTGCAAGGAAGCAGGGGAGAGGAACATCTAATATCTTGGGGATAACAAAAAGGAAAATGAAAACACTTTCTGCTTATTTCCAAGTAGCCGAGCTCACTTTCTCACAAGTAACAGGAAGACTTGGAAATGGTTAATTATGGTTTAAATGGGGTACCAGATAAACAACATCATCACTGCTAAGGTTTCCTGTTCTTTTCCAGAGTGCATGAAATGATCATTCCCAACTTTAAAACCAGTTGAGTGCTTTTTGGTTTGGGTTGTGGAGGTTTTTACTTTTGTTTTTTTGGTTGGTTTTTGTTTTGTTTTGTTTTCTTTTTTGCTTCCAGTGTCCACACTGGTAAGGACTCAAAGCTTTGAAAGTATTTAATTTTGGACCCACCAAAAACATACTGATACATCTGACAGTGTTTCTGAGCTGTGAGCACCATGCTATACTCAAGAGTGATGAAGTTTAGTAACCACAGTGAAGCTGTACAGACACCTAGGAATATTTTGTTTAAAGGATTCTGAAATTCAACTTCAGGTCCATAAAATTTCACAGAAGATAAAGTCAGTGAAGCCAACCAAGCCTTAGGGAGACTCCGAAGTATCCAAAGTATCTTCAGGGAGTCTTCAAAGACTCACAATTATTTAAGAACTTGTGAGAAGTACTGAGTTACAGCACTTGGAGCTCAGTGAAAGGTCTATAACCTGGACTGTCATTTTAATCAGCAATGCAATTGCTAGTTTCAAGCCAGATTTCTTCCATGAGATCTTGGGAAAGATATTGTAACAAGCTGCCTGAGATAGAAAGAGGAAAGTCAAAGATGAAAGATCCTGAGTGGGAACCATGCCCTCAGCATTGAAAAGCAATAACTCATGGTAGTGGAAGAGGAATGCAGAGGGTCACAGTTTGAATGCTGGGAATCGGCCTTCCCTAAATTTACTAAGGTTGCATCATGCCAGACACAGAGAGAGAATGACTCATGCTTTCCTCAGTAAAATCCGAACATTTACTGTTCTATCAAGATTTTGCATTTCCAGCAGGATTTGCTGACCATTAAGCTGATGGTACACAAGAAGACACCAACAACCTTTTGTGAACACAGCATGTTTCACATAGGTACTCTACAGGGAGCAATTTAAGGCTTTTTTTTAAAAAATAAGTACTTCTTCATCTCAGGGAGATATTTTTAGTGTACTTTATTATGTTTTAAGAAAGATCATCTCTTTTCTTCCCCAGAATCTAGCTTCACCCTACTCATACTGATATCACTTTATGTTTGGTATCACAGCATGACTAATCTGTCATGCTTCAAACAAAAGTAATGTTGCTTTGACTTCTTCTGATTCACTGGGAACTGCTTTGTAAATAGTAATTACTCTGATAATTGCAGGGTGAAAAGGGAGAACCAGGAGCTATCATTTCTGCTGATCGATCTTTAACTGAATTATTAGGAAGAAAAGGGGAGAAGGTGAGCTAATACTCTGTTGTGTTCCTCCCGAATTATTTGATGGCTTTGTTAACAGCCACCTCTCCTAGACATTGCAGGAGTTCTCCTTGTCATTATTCTCTCTGTGTCGGTCCTCAACAGGGTGAAGCTGGAGTGGTGGGACCAGCAGGACCAATGGTAAGATGATCCCAAAGATGAATGGCTTTTTTATTTTTTATTTTGGCTTTGGCTTTATAGGTATTAGTAAATACAAAGGTAGTTTGGTTTAGATTTCATTAATTCTGAGTAGGGATGATAAGGAGTATTCATGCTTCAGGGTGACATTGTCCTTCAGAAAAGAATGTGGTTGTTACATATGTGGTGCTGTGAACTACTGACTTGATGCAGAGTTTAAATTTTTGTAGAATAAATGTATCTGTTACTATCTAAACCAACAGTGAAATATCATCAGAGCTGGAAACTTACATGACTTATGACTGTGAGTGAACTGGGTTTGTTTAGCCCTGAAGATAAAAGACTGAGAGGAGCTCTAATTGCTCCCTGCTGCAGCCTGAAAGGGAATCATATAACAGTCAAAGGTGCACAGGAAAAAGACAAGTAACAAAAATCACGAGTTCCAGCAAGGGATATTTCACTTAGATATAGAGAAAAAAATTCACATTAAAAGTGGTTAAATGCAGAAATAGGTGCCCAGGGAGATGGTGGACTCTGGAACAAGGTGTTGAGTGGCATGACTTAACCTACAAACCTAACTAACAAGATCGTCTTGTAAGCAAGAGGTTGTGCAAGAGGATCTCTCTCTTTCCACCTAAATTAATCACTGTTGATATGATTTACATTAAAATAACTAACTGCATCAGCTCAATTACTGTCAATGCCAATAATTTGCCACCGTGTTGGATTCTGAGAAAGCTGCACAACAGGCCATGGTGTAAGACCAAAATCAGGATTTAGAGGCCTTCTTTCAAGTGTTTGGTCTGATACTTTTGACTGGACACAGAATGTTGCAAGAAAGCGCAAGAAATTAGTTATAAAATAAGAACAGTTGCCCAGACTCAACAGTGTTAAGGCAGCAATTTCTTCTCGTCTAGTATTCCAAAAATCAAGGATGTCAAGGATGTTTCTTTGCTTCTGCTTTTGATGTAGCCTGGTCACTGTTTTGCCTAAGTGAATGTTAGTAGGTGTTGACATTTCCACGCACCAAGGTGCATAGGAGATTTTTACATCAGTTTCTGTAGTATTCAAAAGGGGATAACTGGGTGTGCTGAGTAACTTCTTTCTTAATTACTGTGTATCAAAATACCCTGAGGAGGCTATCCTAACTTGCCAGAAAGGATGTTCCTCTGCTCCTCCTTGTATGACTGCAAAATTATCTACCTCTTCAGCCTGGCACAGAATAACTTTGAATGAAAGTGAACTTCAGAGATGATCTCGTCCACATCACTGCCCAGAGCAGGACTCTTTAACTCAGGAACTTGTCAAGTGAAGTTTTCAACAACTCTTAGGGTGGAAATTCCGCAACATATCTGGGCAGCACATTCCAGACATTTGACAGACTTCAGAGTAAAAAAATTTGTCCTTATATTTATTTGGAATTTCTTGTTTTCTGGCTTGTGTTCACTGCCTCTTATCCTATTGCTGTCCATCCTGTGGACATGTCCTTTTCCTGTCAGCCCCATTACATCTCCTTTTGTCCTGCCATGAGATGCTTCATGCAATTCAGCATGCAGACCAGGAAGTTCTTGCCAGCAGTGGTGGAAATGATTACACTTCAGGAAAGTTTGTTACACAGAGCCTGTCTCGAGGTTTGCTCAGTCAGTTCGCTTCTCAGTGCAGAACTCTTGTTTGATCATCGCTGCTAATGGGGTGATACAATTTGGTGTTGTCCCACAGAAAAAATCCCTTTGTAGTTAGTGTAAGTCCTGTGCAGCAAAAATATACAGACTTTGAGTGCTGGGCCAGAGACTATGATGCATAACTTATCAAAGATTTTAGTACAATGGTTCCGTTCCACTTTGCTCTAAGTAAGTCTCTGGCCCAAGGACACCTTTGAGGTATCTGGGAATCCTGATTTTTCCTCTCTGCTCTTAAAATCATACACAAATTTCCAGAATTTAAGACCAAATCCCTAGATATTGTTCTGCTCCTTTTTGAGACTTCAGCTAGATAGAAGATAGGATCACAAGAGCTTGGAGCACAAGGAGCTACAGAGAAGTAGTAGTTAGGCAGATGAGAACAAGAGATAGTCAGGAGGTCAGTACAATTATTAGCAAAAGAAGACAGACTGAACCCAAGCTCCTGCCACAGGAGAAATGAGAACCTCTCACATGTGGGATTATGCTGTTCCCTGTCGGTGCTTATCACTAAAGAAGAGCACTTAGTAAGAACCTCAGTGCCAGTCTGCCCAAATCTACTGTGCTGTTGTAAATGAAAACTTTCATTTTCAGGTAAGCAGACTCCTGTGGCTTCCTCACTTCCTTCTTTCACTTCTAGCTGTGACTGCTGCCTTCTGTCTCAGGGAGTCACTAACTCCTGTCAGACTGGGCCAGCACTTAGAAAAAATAGTAAAGGTGGCCCCAGCTTAGTCAACTCTCACATTGTTCATGCTTATTTGAAATCCCAGTTATAGCATGATATCAGACACTGCTCTTTATTTAAACTAAAAAAGAAGTCTATTTCTAATCATCCTCATGGCTGAATAAAGTTCAGATTTGCATATTCTTTAAAGGCTCAGGTACCAGACCTGAGTGAAATCATTTTTCAGTGAAATAGGAAAATGCTTCATAACATTTTGGATTTCTTTTTTTTCAAACCTCATTATTGGATGCGGTATCATGGAAAGGTGGGTTGAATTTTGAAGTCTTTGGGCCACAGTATTGAAATTCACATCTGCCAGTTTAGCAGCAATATCTTGCCTGATTGCGACATAGGCATTAATTTTGATCACATGGGAAGAAATTACCTTAAAACAGGAAATAAATTAGAAGATTAGTAAAAATCTTACCACATTCAAGGAGTTTCAGCTGACATTAAATTCTGATGAGCTTTAAATTCGGATTAAAATGGTGACATTATAAATCAATACATTCCTATGTTAACTGCTTATGAATTTCAAGTTTAATCCATTCTTCAGTTTCAGCAGGATAAAAACTACAACAATTAATCCCTGAATTTTCAGCTTGGTACTAGGAGAAATTATCTCATCTTCTTCATCAGATGAATTTTTCATGAGTGTACATATCACTTTTCAGTGAAATGATATCATGTGAAGGGTTAAACACACCCATTGTCACATGTAAGTAGTATCCGTGTGAGATCTACAGACAGATTATTTAACAAGTAATACAAGAAGGAGTATCTCAGCATTTCAGCAGACTGAAAAAAAAGGAAATGAAACCAGAAAGTCTGACACATATGTAAAGAGGTTGTCTAGACCCTTGTGGTTTTGTTGAGTTTCAGGAAGATGACAGCAGTTGAAAGTTTGTAGATCCTCAGATGTGCTGCTTTTTGTTGATCACTTGCAGGCTGCCTAGAAGCTCCATGCTTGCAAATGCCCCATCATAGGTCATCCATAGTCCTGGAACACCTTTCCCAGGCAGATTGCTTGTCCACTCTCTTTGCAGAGGCTGGTATCACTTTGTGAAGCCTGGTGAGTCAGTCACGCTTGTATATAGAAGGAAGTGTTCTGTTTCAGCTATCAGCCCCGTGAATCCACAAACCCAGGCTGGCAAGAGGCAAGGAGAAGCCTGTCACTGTATGAATTCTTAGGCTGATCCACAGACATTTCTTCATAGAGCCTGATTCAAAAAAAATTAGAAAAACAAAGAAAACAAAACAAAACAAACAAAAAATAAAAAGGAGATGCACAAAGCATACATCTGTAACTTCCTTTTCTTTTCCTGACTGATGTATTTCATTTTCCTCAATACATGTTGAGTCAGTATTGAACTGCACACCCCACAAGGGGCTGGGAATACAGACTTCATTTCAGATAGGTGGTCTTTTCCAAACCAGAGCTGACAGATGCAGTCCTCAGCTTCAGAGATCACTCAGTAGAGTAAGCAGAGAGGACATTCTGTGCAGTCTCAACAGGCAATCACAGACTGCTTTTTAATGTAGGTATAAAACTATGTTTCTTATTCTAAATAATCAAATATAGATCAACAAAGTGGGCCATAATCACATTTTCTTTTTTGTTCAGGGACCAATAGGACCTACTGGACCCAAGGGAGAACTCGGTTTCCCAGGACGCCCAGTATGTATTATGCTCTCAAGTGGGATAAAGACAGAAAAGCTTGCTTCTGACTATATTATTTCTACTTACTTCAGGGCCGTCCAGGACTGAATGGACTGAGAGGTCTGAAAGGTGATCGAGGTGAAGCATTTAATGTAAGTTATCTTGTATTTCAATTATTTGGAAAAAAACCTGTTAAAATCTGAAGTCTGATTTATATTGATTCCTTCCAAATGATGATGGGACTAAAACCCTGAAATTATGTAGAAATAATTCTGCTACTTTTCCTGTCTAGCAGCAGTCATTGAAAAGTAAGCTTCTGGGTCCATCTGAGCTGTTCTAGCAGATAAACATAGTTGTGTCAGCTCCCAGGTGTAACAATTATATATGTCATTCACTGCTACCATAACAGCTTCAAATAGCACAAGACTTTTTTTTTCCAGTTCTTTTATGTATATCAAGGCCTTCCTCATCCAGGCCACCAGTGTGACCTCTCATGATACTCCCACAGACTCTGAGCTTTCTAGCCCAGGTACAATGGTATGTATGCCTAGCACTCAGGCATACCACAGGGAAGTGGTATCTATTAACAAGGAGATACTCACTAATACCTGCTACAGTTGCCCTGTACATGTACCCAAAATAATGACCTCTGCATAGATGATCACACATCCCTGCTCACCTACAACCTATAATTGTGGAATGACAATTCATGAACCAAGCTCCTGTTGCTGCAAGTTTGTTCTCATGGAAAAATTTCAGACAAGTTCCCTTATGGCAAACATTGAGACTGGGCCACACAACAACTAACACTGCTGAGCATAAACAATAAGCTTCATGACAGCAGAGTAATTTGTGTGGTTGTTCTGATGTCATGGGACATTCTGTGCTAAGAAAATTGGTACCCATGCCACAAGAGCACTTAATGCTATTTCATCTGCATCAGAGATAATGCTGAAAAAAAATACAAGGGTATGTTACTGTGTTAGCATAAAGTCAGTATCACTGTATTTCAGTAGGGCACATTTTACAAATAGATTTTGATGTAGGAAGCCTCTTCTTCTACTTTCTTCAAAAGAAAAAAAATGTGGCACACAGACTGCAAGGCACAAGTGTCTTGTCTATCTAGACAATAAATATAAGTGAGATGATATTGCTTTATTTGAGTATCAGGGAGACCAAGAAGTGGTGTCTTCACAGAATGGTAAGTATTTAAATATCTCCACAGAAAAAAAAGACCAGATGCTGCATGTGGCTTGCACTTCTAGAAGAAGGTATAAATAGAAATATAGTTACTGGAAAGTGAAAGCAGACAAATTAGACAAATTCTAGTTGGAAGAAAATTACAGAAAAGATGACTACCCATGGACAGAATACATTAGATTAGATTCTCCTTTCCTCCACATCTCCAAACAACATTAAAGTTCATTTTCTGGGTTGTCTGCCTTAACCACACAAAAACTATTGTAACAAGTATAACTAGTTAAAGTAAATCAGGCTGAGAGCTTAGAGCAAACAAGCAAACAAGAAAGTCTACATGTTCTAGTAGTCCTTCCTGGAGTGTTCAGGGAAGATGTAATCTAATGGATCTCTAATTATTGATGAGATGACATATGTCAACTCACAGAAAGTTGCATTGATGTAGACTGAAAGGTGAACATCGTCTTGTGCCACGTTTTCAAATGACACAATAAAGAGCTCACATACATTTTTTGTAAAAGGCAGTCATGCCTCCAGTCTAGCAGGGTTCCTTGGGGTTTCTAATTAGCATGTACATATCCGACTGGCACTTGAAAATGCATGAATTTTAGCAGTCTTGAGACTTCTAGATCAGTGTAGAATACCTAATTTTCCCTGAATGAGAGATCCACTGTCTTTAATTTTGTTTCAATTTACTGTTTTTTAGGGGTTCCAGTTTGGGGCTGGGGTTTATTTTTTGTCTAATATCCTTCTTCTTTCACTTTCTCTTACCAGGGCCTTCCTGGCTTGCCTGGGCCACCAGGGCCCCCTGGACCTCCAGGACGTATACTTTATATCAAAGGAGTAAGTACCACTGGGGATCAGTGATGGGTTTGTAGCAGAAATGTGCTGCTCCAGAAACAGTTTGCAAAAGGAAACACCAAAACTTATTTCAGTCTACACAGGTCACAGTGGGTGACCTTGCTTGTGTGCAGAGAAAAAAGATCTCTTAACCAAAGTCACTGTCATGGAAGAGTTTTGCCCCCTGAGAGAGCCCTGCAGAGAGAGACGATGGCAGACCTGGCAGCAAGCTGGGCTCTGTGCTGGGGAGGTGCTGCTTTTGTTTCTAGGCCCAGCCCCATCACAACTGTTAGATCTATATGGTGCATTACCTGCTGTATCATACCTATGCTCATTAAAGTAATTTCCCTCCTATTTTCAATAGACAGTTTTCCCAGTCCCTCCCAGGCCTCATTGCAAAATGCCAGTAAGTCACACATGGAGACTCTGCTCTTAGGATGCATGGCCATGACAGAACATAACCAAAACAGCTGTACACCTAAGCACCATAACTTTGCAGCTTTTCTCCCCCTGCCTTCTGCTTTGCACCAGGGATGTGTTTTACTTGTTCTTCAAGATAACAGATTTTCAAGTGTTTAGCCATATATGAAAGCTTAGCCATGTATAAAATATATAACAGAACTAGAAATGCTAGACTCTTTTGCTTAAAGGACTTTGATTACTTGTTCTTTCTAATGCTTTTAATGCCTTTCAAAGCTTGTGTTTCCATAGTTTAGGAGTTGCTTTGGGGAGCTGAATGTGTATGCATACAGGTACACGTATTTTTTAGATCTATATATAAATACAGTCCCCATGTTTTTATGTCTTTAGCTGTTTTTAATTTCTCTGTCCAAAATAAGATTTGTTATATATTTCATTGTGGCATGAAAGATGCATCAGAAAAGAAAGATCATGTTCTTTATTTGACCCTCAAATGCAGTTGATTCATGTAGAATGGCAGCAGATGAAGATCTGCCCCTCCTTTTCAGACTATGACAAAACCTGCATTACCTTCAAAGGACCTGCAGTTTCACAGATAGTATGAAAAGGAGATAGGTTTCATCTTTTCAGAACAACCTAGTGCAATTTTTGTTTAAGGAATTACAGAAATTGCATCCTAGAATGAATGGTGAACATAATCCAGTCCTGGAGGTATTTTCCCTAGGGCAATATCCTACTGTTAAGTAGTGGGGTATGTACTTGGGAAGGATTCTGTCTTTGAGAGCCACAGTCCCCCCCCTGAATAGTGTAGGGTTCAGGATGGTGGTTCTACTTTTCTGCTAAACAGTATAGCTCCAAATAATACTGTGCCTTCTTCTCCAATTTGCATTCCAGTTCTTTTTCACTTATTTTAGAGAAACAGCTCGTGACTTCCTGTATGCTAGATGTATTGATACTCATCACAACCCTAATATTACTGCTGAAGAAAGTTGTATCCCAGCTTGTGATCTTTTTGTGAATTAATGATAAATAGTCATTACTTTATGGTAATTTGCCATTCTACAGTTTTGGTCTACCACCTCCATGTATCATTTCTTTACCTCTTTGAATTTCTCCCTTGAATCTTCTTACTCCCACTGTATAACATTGTTGTACATTGATCACATATGTCCATAATCACATGTGTATTTGTCAGCCTCACCTCTGAAACCTGACTGGACAAGGCCCTGAACCACCTGCTGTAGCTGATCCTCCTTCGGGCTAGACAATCTCCAGAGCTGCCTTCCAGCCTCAACTCTCCTCTGATTCTCTGTGGAATGATTCAAACAAAACAAGTCTATTTTCACTGAATTTCAGATAATAATAGACACTTTTCAGGAAGGCTACAATTCATGAAAAATAGCACTAATGTTCATGTGCACAAGTAATAGGAACAAGTACTTATAAACATTTCTTCATGCACCTGAGTGTGCTAGATAGATTTGTCCTACATTTGTGAATAATCTCCTAAACCTATCCGAGTTTATAGATAAGAAGTCTGCTGTTCATGCCTACATAAATGAATGTCGATAAAGAACTACAGACTGAACCCCACCAGTTTTCCTCATGGGAACTGAACTTCTGAAGTTAATGGAGCTATCCATGTGAGTAAGACTTCTACGGGCTAATACTACAGGATTAGCCAGATTCAGCAACTTCCATTTTTTCATACACTTGCTTAGTTTCCTATAAATAATACTAGCAAGTACCAAGGTTTCCAAGCATTGTGCCATGTATTAGTTCCTGCATTGTCCCTATTTTGGAGACAGGCACAGAGGTAGGTAGCATGCCCACTGTTACAGGCAGCTGGTGTCAGAGGAGAATATGCTAGAATAGCTTCTGCCTCCCCATTGTGGTCTCAATGCATCTGGAGCACAGGTTAACATCAGACATAACTTAGCCCTGGTCTGATGAAAAAAATTACAAACACAAGCTGTTACCTCACAGTCAAAAATCAAATCCTGCTTCCAAACACAATGTTGTAAACTCAGATTTGTTCTTGGAGAACGAGTTTTCTGATGCTTCACTGGCACAAGTGAGAATAGGATTCGCTGATGCCTCCAAAATGCATGATGTTACCCTTTTGCTGAAAGCATGTTGCATGTTAAGGAGAGCACAATCCTCATAAAAACTTGATCAGCTAATACTCAGACACTGTCAAACTGGAGATAATCCCAGAGTGTTGTTATATTTACTAGCATGCAAACTTGCCAGGCTTTTCAGTCACACCCAGTAATGCATTTTCATTTCTTGATATGTATGGATAATTTTTAATGGATTTCTTTGTCTGCAGGTGAACGCTCCCTATCCTGGAAATCAAGTTCTTAATGGCCATGGTGGGTAATTCTTTTCTTGTACCTTGGTTTAAATAAGTTCTTTTTGTTTGGTTGGGTTTTTAATACTTTAGAGCTATTTGCTTTTTCCTCCTATAACTGGGGGAAGGGAAGGGAAGGGAAGGGAAGGGAAGGGAAGGGAAGGGAAGAAAGTCTTGAGGTAGTAGAAGATGTGGTACGCAAGACTCAGAACTGTTTCTGCGCCTGTTCCAGTAAAATTCACAAATGGAAAAAAAGGAACAGGTTTGTTCAGAAGGTCTTAGGCAGGGTGGTTAGGGAAAGGGGAGTAAAAGATTGTCTTGAGAGAGATATCTTGCACACGTTGGGGTTGATAAGAGAGGACAGGTGGGCAGCCATTCAACCATCATGAGTGAGACAGGCACAGAGGGAGACGAGCCATGTGCCCCACATGGATGGAAAAGTCTGCTCCCACTTTCAGTGGTTTGGTTATTAGTGTTACAGTCTCTGCTGTTTTCAAGTTCTCATGAATTTGTGATGCTTTTATGGCAGGCGCTAAAGCAAACAGAGATTCCTGGGAACTGCATAATTCAGCACACTTTAAAGGAGAAAAGGGAGACAGAGGTGCTCCAGGACCACCAGGTATACTAAATCTAATATGTCATTGACACCCTGTGGAAGAATATGTTTACCTTCAAAAGCAATTCAGCAAAATACTTGGATATTTAGAATGGCAGCAGATGTTTACCTCTGCATTCTTGCCTGCCTAAAGATTTACACCTGTGTTCCTTGATGAACTGACACACAGAACAACAAAGCCCAGAATGTCATCAAAATGTCTTCTGAAAAGACAGGCTGCACATTTGTGAGCATTAGGAACATGTTAAGTACAAAAATAGATATTGAAATGTAAGTGGCTGGTCAGAGATTTTTAGACCTTTTAGAAGGACATCATGAGCAGTTCCCGAGATATCATTTTGTTGTCAGTCTTTCTGAGCCAATTGGGCTAAAATCCAGTGCTTCACATTTCAGGGTAACACGCCTGTGCATGCTGAGTTCCAGGCAGTCAGTTTTTGGTGACAGTCCCACTTGCAACAGGGGACGGAAATAGATGATTTCCACTTCAACCAATTTTTTAGTGTTTTCTGCTTTATTTGTGAAAATCCTGAAGAGTCTGTGTGCACTGAAAATACCATTTCACTAGCAGTAGGAGTATCATAACAGTTATTCCTCACCCAAAGATTTACTTTCAGTATCAAAACGTTGATACACATTGCTAGTTCTTACAAATTCAAAGAGGTACAGAAGTAAGCATCTGTTTGAAAATACTGTAATTACAAACTCCTCATTTTCTGTACGTTTTTTGAAATCTCATATACTGAGATAAAGCTTTGATTGGTGCCAGAAATCAATTGAAATAGAAAATGCAGTGTATTCAATCAATGTTGCTATACCATATTTATAATAATTTTAATTAAATATTAATTATCCTTTAATGCATTGATAATAACTATATTATCCCCATATAATAACTATATTAACTCCTCACAATATCTACATGGATATTTCTGTCTTTGTTCCAAAGACATAGTTCTGTTGATTGAAGATGATATTTTGGTTATTTTGAAGACAACATCTGTTGTTGTAATAAAATTACTTTTCTTCTCTTGTCTTCATTAATTTTTATTCTGATCCAATACCTTAAAATAAGCCATTAGTGATTTCCAGTCATCAATAAACTTGTCAAAAGAAGAAGCAAGAAACATTCCTAAACAAAAACTAAGAAAATTTTCTCTTCTATGCTGACTTATCCACCATGAACCTGTCTGTTCCTTTTCAGGTTCTGTATTGAATGAAAATTAATGTCTTAGAAGTCTTTTCTTGTCTACATCAGTTAATTTCAGGTGCTTCATAAGAAGAAGATTATGAGAGGATTGTGCTTGTTTTTGCTGCATAACTGCTATTAGTAAAGGATGGCAAAAATAAAGCAAGAATTCTGGTTAAACTAGAAACTCAATTCACTTTTCTCCTAAAATAACAGAGATTTATCTGTTTGCCAAGCAAATCCAATAGATTGACTGGCTCCAACGTTTTGTGAAGTTGAAGCATGTTAACTAAGACCAATTCTGTTGCTACTCTAAAAAAAAATCCTGTTTGGTTTTTGCTTAATGATGTAGTTGCTAAAATATTCTTTCGTACAAAGCAGTTCTCTAGTTCTCACAGGTGCCCACATAACCACTGGCAGGGAAAATTTACAAGCCAGTAGTTGCATAATTAAAGTACAGGAATTTTTCAAAATTGAGGGGCACGTGGCTGAAACTCTTTCTGGTACAACTCTTGAGTTCCAGCAACCAGAAAAGCTTTCTGAACCATGGTATTTATCCATGCAGTGCATTTATTTTTGCTTCTCACTCCAACCTTATAAGCAGGGTCTATTAATTGACAATGTGCAAAAATATGAAGCCAACGCAAAAAGTGTGAAAGCAAACTCAACAGACCTGGGTTTCACGTACCTTATTCAGACCTTACTACTTGCTGCTCATCCTAGAAAGACCTCAGATAGTGCTCAGTGTAGAGATTAATACTAAGCAGCACCTGAGAAGGTCACATGACATTCCATTCCATCTGTCCATTCCCTTCCCCTCACAAGGATCAAGCATCCATTCCCTTCCCCTCATAAGGATCAAGCAGATCACTGCTGCAAGCTGTAATTGGAAGTGTTGGAATAAAATCCAAATATGTGCCATAATGAGAATACATTCTGTCCCACAATGTCTGCTTCATTTAATTTTATCTGAGGTGGTACACTGGGAAATGACCACTATGACAGGCAGAGGGTTTGGCCCAAAGATCTCAAAAATTAATCAAAACACATTTTAAGGAAAGGTATTCAACTGTTATGGGAAGCTGCAAAATAGATTTTTTTTTCCAAATGTATACCAAGCAGATAATATTTGAAGGATTTTTGAACCTTTTGTCCTTGCTTGATGGCTTTGGCTGACCAACATTGGCAGACAATGCAGGTGGTGTAACAATTGAATCTGATATTGGTTTTCATTGCAGAAAAATGTCAAGGAAGAGTTATTATACAATTGGCAGCACAGCAGCAACACTCTTTTTCTCTTGTCAGCTTTGGCACTGTCTTTGCAGGAAAGATCACACATCTACTGATGGATCACCCCACCACCAGCAAAGCATGAAAAGCTTCTCTCTTACCGTGGTTTCCATCAAAGGGGTTAACTTGGATGCTTCTCTTTCACTCCTCTTCCCAGCTGCTATGTTTTCAGAAAACTGGGAATTTTTTGTGTTTGAGCCTTCTTTGCTTCTAATTTTTCTGAAATCCCAATCAGATTCAGAAGTTATTAAGAGGAGTGACAGACAAGATAGGGCACAGACAAGATAGGCTGTGTAAGTCTTGCTTTACTTTGCGTAAAATCTGTGTAAGTCTTTGCTTTAGGAAACCAAGCTAAAAATACCTGTTTGATCTAAAGGTTAATGCCATTATTGTGAATAGTTTTCCTTTAAACTCCTAAACCAGTAATACCCTAAACAGTGCTTTTAAAAGGAAAATTACAGGTAATTATTGTGCTTTACTGTATTTTCTTCATTTTTCAGGTCCACCTCTGCCTCCATCATATTTCAGCCACTTTATTAATAGCATAAAGGTAATTATATCCCATTTGCGTTTGAGTTCTGTTAAACTTTTTTGAAGTGTAGTTTGCTATAAATTAAGCACAAACCTATGCAACATGGTGAAATACACAAAGAGCATCAGCAATTAAAAATTATATTAATTTCTTAAACTCCAGCGGCATAGGCAAGTTTATTACAAGTGTAGAGATAGCAGTTGTCAGAGGTCTATAAAGATTACTTTTGAAAGAAACTTTATTACTGAGGCTTTTTACCTTCCCAGGGGTATTAAAGTGAGTCATAATTCACTGTTACCTAACCTATCTGCCTTAAATGAATGTTTTTGTTTCCATACCAGCTCAGGTAAAAGACATCCATTACCTAAAGGGCTTCTAGAGCACTGAGTGAGAGAAGTGAAAGGGGAGTGAAAAAAACAGAAAGGGGAGTGAAAATCACTTCCATGTCATGTTATTTATCTTTTCAGCACACTGAATGAAATTAAATTATGGAAACTACTTTTCCTGGAAGCTCTTACAACGAAGTATACTCATACCTTGATTTGTTTGGTCTGTCTCTGTTCCATTATTCTCAAAAAATACTAACAATATTATCTGTTTATATGTTATTTGTTAATACTAATAATATTATTTTTAATGTTTTTTAAGTGAATAGGAACCTTTATCAGCAGAAAAACTGAAAAAAATTTAAATCAAGTTCTCATTTAATGATGCTACCAAAAGTGTTGTGCTGACAGTCTCTTGGAAGGACTCTTAGTGCTGCCTGGTTTTAGGATTTTGTTTCTGCTTGGCTGAATACACCCAAGTTATTCCTATGGCATAAATTGTCCCATGTATGTAACAAAGCTGACGTGGTTTCTTTGACCTTATAGTGTAGTGTTTGTAGCTTTACAGATCTAGCTGCCAATAACTCATTTTTCATCTAGTCCTTCAACTCTCCAAAATGGCCTGGCATAAAGAAACCTTTTGAGTCATGTTTACCAGGAATCTAAAAGACTAAAATTGGAGGAGGAGCTATACATAAACCACTCCTCTGAGTGTCTGCAGATACCTGCCATTCTTGCTTTGCCCTTTGCCTCTTCTATCCACTGGAGCAGAGAAAAATAAAATTAAAAAAAAAAAAAAAAAAAAAAAAAAAAAAAAAAAAAACAAAAAAAAAAAAAACTTGAGGGGGAAAAATGCAAACAAACAGAAAAAAATAATACAAGGAGGAATATATAAATGTTGTGGCTCGTCTTAAACAGAGAGATAATAATGTAGTATTTCAATGTTTCTTGTTACCTATTGCAACTGATAATCAATTATGCAGAACAGAAGACATGCAGTTTAAAGTGTCTGCAATTTTGTGTGGTGTCTCTTCTGTTATCCTGGTACATACCCCCACCCTGCTCTGTTCACTTTGTCACATACTTTCAAATAGCTGCCCATTCGATGTCAATCTTGCTTTGCTTTTTCTTGGTGATGGAGGAAAGTACAAAGCCAGGCTTTAATGCTTCCTCCAACTCTCTCTTCACCTCCAGCTACAGCACAGAACAAGGTTTTGCTGGGCAGAATAGCAGGAAACAAAAACAGAGGCATTTCCTCTGCCTCTGCCTAACCCCACCTCCCCTAGCCCTTGCCCTGAGAGAGCCTTGCAGCCTCAATAGAGAAAGCATTCTTTTTCATCCTGTATCACAGAAGAAGAAAGTGATGTTAAAAACATTTCACGCAGGTGTTCTCTTTTTCAAACTCAGAGATTTCATGTAAATTTAAAAGTTCAGTCCATTGTGTTCTCATTTCACTTCAGCCCAAGGTTTTAAAATACATTTTCTTCAAAGGGTGAAAAAGGAGACAATGGAGTCACTGGTGTAAAAGGAGAAAAAGGAGAACCAAATGGAGGTTTTTTTCTAACAGGACCTCCTGGACCACCTGGAAGACCGGGATTGATTGTAAGTCATGCAAGTTATAGAATGGGAATATTTGTCACTAGCCATTTAGAATTAATTTAGAAGACACTAAAAAGAGACAAACATCAGGATTGCTAGGAACTATACAAAAACTTACAAGCTAAGCATTAGGTGAATAGGAGAAAATTGCATTAAGTGTAAACACAGACACTTCGGTGTTGTGCATGGAATTACTGTGCTATGAAATACTGATGCAATGTTGTGCTCAGCTGTCTCATCTATCTGTATCGGTATGTAGACCATTCTATTAACAGTGTTACAAATCAAAGCAGCATATATAATTCGTGATGCTACTACTTATACCCCCCTAAATACCAAAATACGACATATAAAGTTAGTCAGAGGCTGACTTGAAAATTATTGGCCATCTAAATAATTAATCCAAAAACATGAATGAAAAGACCAGCGTGTAGCTATCTGGATCATTTCTATAAAATTCAGCCACTGTCTACTGTGTACCTTTTAATTTCATCTTCTGGAAATTGCTGCCACAGCTGCTTTGGAATAAAATGCACTAATTCTTTGGAAAAAAGTTTACCCCTGGAATCTGGCAATAAATATGTGCATTGTGTTTCTCTATTGCCATGTTTGTGTCAAGAACCATGAACGAGTGGGCCACAGCTGAGGATGAAGTGTCAGGTTAGCAAGACCACCCTCAAAATTCCCCTGGTTCTATTCCACAGTGCTGAGAACCATCTCCCCATTTAGAAACTGTTCTACTGGCAAGAAGGAGCTGGATGGCACAGCTGACCTCCAAGGTCCAGTGTGTTCCATGTCTGCAGGATGGTGTGAGCACAGGGAGTATAAGCCCTCCTCAGTCAGGCTGAGGACACACTGCTAAATTGGAAATGAAGGGAGTTGGAGCCTCTTTATCCCACAAGTCTGGCAGCTGGAGAGGTTAAGGGCAAACATTTGATCACAGGAGGGAGAAGACAGCACTCGTCATGAGGTGTACACCCTGCATAGACACACTTTACAGTAAAGTTTTCCACAAACTCTCTGAACCCATCAAAGCAAGCAGTCTCAGCATGAGCAGAGTAGAGATCCAGGACTTTGGATCTCTCACTGCTGAGAGTTTTGCAGGTATCAGCTCCTCAGGGATAGGTATGAGAATTTTCAGAAAGCTTTATGAAATGTAAATCCTTGACTTTAATTCAATATGTGGTTAAATTTTCCTTTTCCATTATACCAATGCCTCCTTGGAGAAAATTACAGACTCGTGTCTAAATGGCAGTGTAGTGCATTTGGTAAATGTTGCTACCAGAGATGATGGCCCTGCAGCAGTGAAACCAATACATTCAATGAAATACTTTTCATCACTGACAGGGACCAAAGGGGGACTCAATTGTTGGACCGAGAGGACCTCCAGGGTTACCTGGCCTACCTGGCTTACCAGGTTATGGAAAAATTGGACCTCCTGGCCCACCTGGACCACCTGGACCACCAGGACCCCCTGCAATATATGGTTCAGGTGAGCTTTTCACTGTATAGGTGAGAGTACAGCCGTGTGCCCACAACCCACACATGACCAATTCTTTTGTGCCTGTCAAGTTGTCCCACCTGCCCACCCTCTCTGCATATCTGAATTAGGTTGTTCCCTGCTCTCCTCCTGCCCTCCACCAGTTTCTCCTGGGGTTGAGTTGGAACTAAGAGCACAAAAGGGACAATTTCTCTGCAGACAGTTTTTGCTGACTAGTGCCAGGGGAGTGCTATTGCATGAAAGATCTTGCTGTGACTGGGAGGAAATCTGCATAGTAGAGACAGGTTACCTTGAGAGATTTGCAAAATCCATCAAATTGAGCAGCTGGCTAAATTTGGGCCAAAAGGCTCTTCATGTGGGGGATGGAATTAAATCCAGCTGGTGGCCATGACAAGGGGTTTTTCCCAGGTCTCAGTATTGAGTCCAGACCTATCCAATATCAATTATCTCAGGCAATGGATCAAATGCACTTTAGTGAGTTTTCCCCCAAGTAGGGCAAGAAGGTTGTTCTGCTGAAAGGTTCTGCAGATGGATCTGGACAGCCTGAACCTATGAGCCAAGGGCAGCTGTATGAAGGTCAACAAGGCCAAGTGCCATGTCCTGCATTTGGGTCACAACAACCCCAGGCAGCTCCACAGGCTGGGGATGAATAGGCTGGAAAGCTGCTCAGCAGAAAAGGACCTCAGGGTGCTTGCTGGCAGTTGTTGAGCATGAGCCAGCAGTGCCCAGGTGGCCAAGAAGGCCAATGACATCCTGGCCTGGATCAGCAATAGTGTGGCCAGCAGGACCAGGGCAGTGATTTTCCCCCTGTACTCAGGGGCACTACCCACAGTAGAGTTTAGGTTTAGAATGAGACTGCTGGAGAAATGCTTCTAAACACTAATTGCTATGTGAATGCTGAATAGAAATGAAACTTGAGGTTGCTTACTCTGTGTTTAAAGGTTTTCAACTTACTGGGTTAGAAAAGGAGCAAAATGTGCCATAAATAGTCACATCAAGAAGGAATTTTGCAAACAAGGTGACATCAAAGGGAGTATGTGGCTGGAAATCAAGCATCACAGTTCAAGACATTTGTGCTTTTGACTTCTTTTGGGTCACAAGTTTCATAGTGACAAGCCTTATACTGTTAGTGTCCAGCCTTGGGTTCTGGAGTCTGGTTCTCTGACATTACTTGACAGGTATGCCTGAGAAAATGACTGATTCCTCTCTCTAAGGACTGTGACCAGCATGGGAATCCAGCCAGATAAAACCAGAGCAGAGCATCCCTTAATCTCAGCTGAAGATGATGTACTAGTAGAAAAGGAGTTTTTAACTGAACAGAGATGCTCTAACACAGATCTGTTCTTCCTAAAGTTCCAACAGGTCTAGCAAATACAGGTCTCCATTCCTGAGAACTAACATTTAGCCTGTTTCTCCACAAGACCTGTGCCTCCAATATGCTAGTTTGGGGAGAAGGTATCTCTGTCTTCAATTTGTTCTCTCCAGGTATTTCTTGAACCTGGTCAGCCTTGTTTATATAGCAGGTGAGACTTCCAACCTGTCTTCTAGTCAATACTATTAAATTAGTGTCTATCAGAAGTATTCATCCTCTGAATAATATATGAGAAAGAAAAAATTCTTAATGTGTTCAACATTGGAACATAGGCTTTATGTGAATCAGCCCCTGATCATCACAATATGGAGAGATCCACAGCATCCATGAAGGTCATAAAGGTCTTCAGGCCTTTTCCTGTGTAATTTATATTAAGCACTTCTGGATATTAGCTAAGAGACCCAGTCAGACAAAACAAATTATTATTAGTTTCCATCCCTATACTTTCATTTATGCTCTCTGCCATTAGTCTTCATCATCCTCCTACACATTATCCTCTTTGTTTTGTAGAAAGGTTCTTTAGGCAGCACACATTTTACTAAATGTTGAGAACAGATGTTTATTTATTTCCTATCTTCAAGGCTCAGTTATCTCCTTTAAAGCTATTACTATCTGTGATTATGGAGTTCACATACTGTAGTATGGGGTTCACATATTGTAATATAGGGAAAGAGGAATAGCTTATCCAGATAATAGCAGGTAAACAGCTCTAAAGCCTTCTGAGAATTAAGCCCCTTCCCCCTGCCATTGGCATGAAGCACCTGCTCCGAAGTATCCTTGCAAATGCCTCAGTGCATAGATTCTTCAGTTTTTAAACTGTGATTTCAAGGCTCCTCTGGGTTTCACAAAAACAAAGAAGCAAGGTTCTTGTGTAGAAGCTCCTTCTTAAAAACAGCTTCAAAATTCCATTATCATTCCATGCATTTGCATAAAATGCATGCTTTCAGTCTTCCATATATTTGAATGTTTCCTGCCTTAAAAAAAAGAAGAAAACAGCTCAAAGTGAAGAAATTCACTTTTGGAGTAGAGACAGATACTCTGTGGTGTGGACTGCATTCTTAGAAGTCCAAGTTAATACCCCTGAAGAATTCTTTTTCGCTTTGAAATATAAGCTGAGCTTACACATGTGAATTTTTCATCTAAGGAAAAGAAAATTTTTATTTGCCTTTAGACCAAAAGGTGTAATGACTCCCTCAAAGCTTACATGGGCAGGAGCAAAAAGTTCTTCCTCTTCCATGTGGAGAAGAGCTAGCTAGGAGAACAGCATTCTGGTCCATTCAAGTGGGTCTGGTTCTTCATTTGCAGTTTCTACAACAGATGGCAGTCTGTTGGTCTCAACGTCCCAAAAAAAACCAGAGAAAAGACTGTTTCATCATTGCTTCTAAAAAAAAATCCTTAGAATGTATTTTCTGTAGTTGACTTGAGTTATTCAGGACATGACTATGGCTATTTAAAACTTCTGCTGCTCCTGGACACCACCACTAAGTCCTTTCTTTATGCCACACTTTCTCTCAAAAAAGATGACCTTCAGCATGTACTGTATGCTTATTTTATTTTAGCAGCTGCAATGCCTGGGCCACCAGGTCCTCCTGGAGAGCCAGGGTCACCTGCCACCAGGAATCTGGTAAGAGAGCAAAATAACTTTGCTATAGAAAATTTTCTTCAAGACTTTTGGTGGTCACTGGTAGCACTGAAGGAGGAGTGAAAGTTCCATCCTGTGTTTTTATTTATTAGAATGTTTTATAAACCACATAATTTTAAGATGCAAACTGTAGATTTCCCTAGAAAATCTAAAAGTCTTTTTGCCAGAGAATACATTTAAATTTTTTTCCTTTTCTTACATTATGAAACAAATCAAAACTGGATCCAAGATATCCATGAAGAAAAAAAGCCAGCTGAGGCAGAAGTCTTAGTAATTTCTAAATTAAGAATTTGTAGTTTCTGGGAAGAAAACCCAAAGAAACAAACAAACAAAAAAACAGCCCCAAAAAACCCTATTCAAGCTGGCAGAGGGCAGTCATTGCAATTCTCAGGGGATCAACAAATGTTCAAAGCTGGTGCCCCAAGACAGAAGACTGTAGTTGCAGGCTGGGAGTTACTCTCTCATATAGGAGGTCCAAGCTTACTTAGGTCAAATCTATAGTAAGGTCTGCATTATTCATAAAGTATTAATATACTTTCTGACAATAAGAAGAAATAAGAAAAAAAAAAGTTAAAGAAATTACTCTTTCCTGAAACTTGCCCCAATTTTAAACTACTGCAATTCTCTTCTGAACTCGGACATTTTGACCTAGGATGCTAAATTGTAGCAGTGCAATTTCACTCTGTACAAAATTTGTACAAAACTGCTGTAGTTCTACTACCATCCACAGAATGATGATGCTGGTATGACAAAGTAGCGAGATATTCATATTACTGAATATTAATCCCTTATGGATTAAATTACATAAAACTGACTTCATGAGCATTTCCTGCAGAAGAAGTCTTGACTTTTATGTGTCCAAATGAGACTATTTAACTTGCAAAATATTTTGCGTGTCCCATGAAGTATGTTTCATTTTCCTGTTTGACAGGTTACAACGTTCCAAAACATTGAGGGTATGTTGGAAAAAGTTCACTATGTAGCAGAAGGTACACTAATCTATCTGAGGGAAACCAGTGAGGTTTTCATCCGTGTTCGAAATGGATGGAGAAAGTTGCAGGTACTATTGCACTACACCCTAATCTTTTCCAACTCCCTTCCTCACAACGAAGTTGAGGGAGTTATTTCTACAGAGAAGGGTGGGTGCAAGGCTCCTTTTTCTGAGTTAAGAAGCTCCTGGTGATATGGTTTTGTTCCACTCTCCTTTTTGGTTCTTTCAGCTTGGTGAGCTAATTCCTATCCCTGCTGACAGCCTTCCTCCTCCTGCCATATCAAGCCATGTAAGTACAAAATATTGGACCATGAAAAACTGAGTCTAGATGCATGATACACTTGGCAGAAATTGTATGCAGATCTCTACACAATGTGATTTTCCACTGAGATTTGTCAGTTCAAAATAAGCATCCTAGCACTACATAAGCTTGCAAATTGATGTGCTTGGACAGTCATCTGTTTCCAGTATCTTCTGAGACGCCAAACACTACAAAGCAGCATTTACAAATAGCAGAATAAAGTAAGCTACCCACAAAAAAACAAAAAAAAAAAAGCAACAAATAAACAAACCCAAACCCAAACCAAATTAACCAAACAAAACAAAAGAGAACAAACAAACAAAAAATCACAATTCTGTTTCATAACCCTGGAATCAGTCCTATCAAGCCCTGATCTCCTTCAAGGAAGGTCAGAAAAGGGTTTCTGAGAAGCAGATTTTCTTTGAAAGGTTACAGTCCAGTATTCATTATACCATAATCATCACCTGAATGTAACTTATCCCACAATGTCCAGAGGGTATACTCTAAAGGCTGAATTGTTAGTTTGGACCTGACCCCATTCTGCAAGTTACTGTACAAACCTGCATGTCAACATGCTCTCTGTTCCAAAAAACTGCAGGAGGATGAAAAGCAAGAAGTGACAAAGGGAATAGAGAAGGGTTTTGTCGATGACAGGGTAAAAAATGAAATGAGAAAATGAAAGGGCAAGAGCGTGCTAGGAAGGAGCAGTGAGAAGGAAGATGGCCAGAAAGAAATAAAAAAGGTTAGAGTAGGTCAGGGAGAAGTTCATCTAGCACACTGGGAAAATGTTGTAGACCTCTTGTTATCAGAAATTGTCTGCAGCCTCCAGCTGACACCACTTGAGTTTCCCATCTGCAACAGCTGCTGGTTTGTTACTCATTCTTGCCATAACTAGAGAAGAAAACTTTGCTGTTCCTGAAACAATTAACTGGGTTGAGAAGTGTTTCCACCCATTATATTTCCTGTTTTCACTTCCTCCTTATGCTTTCTGTTTTGATTTTCCTCAACTCTTCTGCTCCTACCAAGAGCAGGGTGCTTTCATGCAGGACTCCAGGTGTGATTAAACTTTTATTTTAAAAAATTACTGGGTCTAAAATTCTGATGTTTAATTTTCTTTTGCTTGTGTTCAAATAACAGGGATTTCAGTCTATTCCAGCACTGAGACCAATATCAAATATGAACAATGGAAAACCAGCAGTAAGTATGAGATCTCTATTGCAGCTGCAGAGCTGTGCTTTGTAATGTGATAGTTTGCATCTTGAGAGACAGCTGTGATATTTGCTCTTCAAATTCAGAGATTTTACTTCAGAAATTCACAAATACACTTCTTTAACTTGTTTAGACATCTCAGACACAATTTGAAATTGTTCTCTCCAGATCTATTTTCATCATCCCAGCCCCTTTGCCATCTCAAAGAAAAAGAATCCTGACCCCGAGTTAGGAATACCTCTTCACTTAGTGATTGTACCTACAACACAGAGTAACTTCTGAGATAACAATAGTGTAACAATTAAATAATCAAAATATTCATTACAATATTTTCAATCTTCATGGTCCTGCTTGGCCTAAATAGATACTTTAGAACCTAAGCCTTTATTTAAAAGACTTTAAAATATTTAGACAAAGAAAGCAAGGTAACTACATGATATCTAAAAAGTGAAGCCAAAGAGAAAGAAAAAAAAGCAAAAATGTAGATTAGTCCTTGCATCTGTTCTGCTTCACTTAAGCATGCTACTTCTTGTATTTTTAAGTGATATCTAGTCTCTTCTTACTACTTTTTTCCATGTTTGTAGGATTTGGGATTTTGTTCATGTGAAAACTCCAACATTTTTGATTAAAAATATTAGCTTCCTTTAAAAGATTTTTATTTTTAGGGGTATATAATCTTCATGGTTTCCTTAATGTTGAAAGATAAATTGATATATCTGCTAAGGGTCTCATGGCTCTGAGAAGTGTAATGTTATGGCAACAAATAAATTTCATACCTGTTATGAAGGGTACGTGTTCTGTGCTGGCAGGAGGAGGGGGCACAGTTTTGTTTCCAGTGTATGTCTTCCTAGTGTCATAAACCTTTTTTTTTTAAATGGTGCCTTTTCTTCTTTTTTCTTCCAGTTACATCTGGTGGCTTTGAACTTCCCATTGTCTGGTGACATGCGAGCAGATTTTCAGTGCTTTCGGCAGGCCCAGCTTGCAGGTTTAACGTCTACCTACAGAGCCTTCCTCTCGTCGCACTTGCAAGATCTGGCCACAGTCGTCAGAAAAGCAGACCGACATCATTTGCCAATAGTCAATCTTCAGGTGAAAATGGGTACTTAGTGCTTGGGTTTTTAGGATAGGCTGTAGGTTCCCCAAAAGTCTTGGAGAATAGCAAAAGCACAAGGTTTCAGCCCAAACTGCATTTTATAAAGAAGCAGCTTTGCTTCATATTTCACAGTTAGATTCAATGAACAAAAAAGTAGTGATGAAGTAGAAAACTACTGAGTTATTATGTTCTACCTTTTAGTGTGATCATAGAATAAAATACCTATTTTTCTCATTTCTAAGACAAATGCAAATTCTGTGCTTAGGAATGATGTTGGATATACCCCAATGAAACAGAGAGGACAGCCTAGAGCATGAGTCATTTTGTGGTCTCACATAAGCAGACACGCTCTGAAACTGAGGAAAACAAACCATGTCTTTGTAGCATTGGCTGGCTCCCAGAACAAGCGGCCAAAGAAACCTACAGGAATAACATATGATGCTTGGAACATGTTGAATGGATGCTGCTCTGAAGTGCATGAAAACACAGAGCCTTGAGAGAAATTTGTGAAGACAATATTGTCTCAACTTTGACTGGAAAAACTCTGAAGCAGTTTGAGAGGAAGCCAAATGCAAAGGTTTTGCCCTGAACATTTGCAATACTTTTCACAAAACTGTGACCTTAACAGAAGTTCCAGTACAAGTTATGTCTATATTTTCTCTACAGCTACAGTAGTTATAAGCAATTTTTCAAACAACAGCTTAGGAGGAAAAGGACAGGGGATGATCAAGCTGAGTTTTTGGAGTGACAATAGAAGAGAGAGACAACTTTGAGGCAAAGGCATGGACTGGAGAGCTATTTGCATAGAGATGACAGATGAGAAAATTTGTTCAGGAACAATATGCAGAAACTGGTGTGAAAGATGAAATCACAAGTGCCCTTAAATGAAAATACAATTTTCAATTTACAGATAAGTCTATAAAGGTAGACGTGGGATTTGATGTAGATTTGGGATTTGTTTAGTTTGTAAAAGCGGCTTTGAATTTTTAACAGGGAGAAACCCTTTTCAGTAACTGGGAATCTATATTTGATGGAAATGGTGGACAATTCAACATTCATGTTCCAATATACTCCTTTGATGGGAGGAACATCATGACTGATTCATCTTGGTGAGTTTACATTACCATTTATGTTTTATATGTTACATATAAGGGGTTTTTTCTATTTTTACCAGATAGTAATAGAAATAGTAGCAGTATCTTGGGCTACTAAATATGTGATAAAAATTTCTCACTTTCTTTATGCCATTTTTTTTTTGCCTTTTTTGATAGGCTAGAAATTTGATATCAGATTACGTTCTCCTTTCCTTCTCTTCTTTCTGTCTTCATCTTCACCATTCTTTGTTTCAAGCACAAGTAATGCAGACCACCACACATGCAGGTGTGCACTTGAATAAAGCAAAAGACACTTTTCCAGTAAATAACTTCTTAATGTTACATTTCAGGCCTCAAAAAGTAATATGGCATGGTTCAACTGCAAATGGGATCCGACTGGTTAGCAACTACTGTGAAGCCTGGCACACAGCTGATATGGGAGCTATGGGACAAGCATCGCCACTGAACACAGGCAAACTCCTTGACCAGAAAGCATATAGCTGTAATAATCAGTTTATTGTTCTCTGTATTGAAAACAGTTTTGTATCTGATCCCCAAGGAAAATAATTCACCTGCTGCACATAGGAATATTCCATTTGACGACAGAAAAAGCTGACACTGAAATTTCATTTGTAATGATGTAAATATTTTAATTTTTGTAATTGCACATTTCAGGAAAAAAAATAGCCAAAGAAAACATACCTCAACACAAACCACATTCCAGTTAGGTGGAACATCCAGTGCACACATAGCTGGCTTAAAGCCCTTCCTTCCACTCGAACCCCATGCGGTTCGAAGTTTGCCAACAGTAAACTCATGTTCCTCTGCCTGAGCTAGAGGTCACCTAAGGGCACGAGTCAAGTGTGGTCTGTGAGGAAGATCCTGTAGCCTGCCTCATAAGCAGTATGGCTCAGCAAGGCTGCTGCTGCTTCACAGCTGAGAAGCTGCGTGCTCCGTGCTCTCCTTTCCACTTGCATAGATTTTGAATACCCAAGGCACCGTTCATATATACTCATATATACAGCAAATACTGGGAGGCTTTTATGCCTTACAGAGCTCACATTTGCAAAACAAAGCTTTAAGAACAAAGGTGCTCACCTCCTCTGAGTTTTAGTGGAAGCCGAGTACCTGACTCCTGCAAGCTTGTACAGATCTCAGCCTGGTGCTTACACAGAAATATAGCAGCTCCTACATATTATTTCAGCTTTTCTCTTTGCAGATTCTAAGCATAGGACTTTATGCAGGAGGAGTGAATTTCACGTAGACAAAATCTGGTTTTTATTTTGGTGCTATTGTTACCAGGAAACCTGAAAGCAATCTTAATAAAAAACATCCTGTTTAACTGGTAGAACTGAGCAAAGAAATGCAGAAAAATGAACCATCTGACCTTTATTTATTTCACTGAATATTAGAGGAAGTTGTTTCCTTTTGTGTCAGACTGATGAATTAAATATGTCTGTCATGGTTTCTTTAAAATAGGTTTTACACATTGTTATCCCACTAAGTTATATGTAAAGTGATTTTCCTTTTTGTGAATTTACCCTTCTGACATTCACATAATTAAAGAATTGTTATTATAAAATAACTGCAGCAATTATAGGAATGATCAGGAAATGGTAATATTCTTCACTAACAGTATCATCATAATATCTGAAGTCTTTTGCTTATACATTTGTTTACTGCATACTTTAAACAACATATTTACTTATGTTTTATCAGGAAGTGTCTATGGTGGTCAAACTCCACATTATCTTTTTTTAAGATTTAAACGAGAATCCATGTTGGAAATACATGGTCATTTGCTGACAAATAGAGTGTTAAATAACTAGACAGCTTTTGTCAACAGACAAAAGCAAATCACACTTACAATACTAAAATGATGTAATTATACAACTAAATATTTTGAAATCCAGTTTTATTTTTCCAATTGATTATAAAAGCTTATTTCCCAGGGTCAGCTGAATGATATCTTCTTTTCTTTTCTGGAAAAGTAAAAAATGTAAATTACTCCATTACTACAACGTAATAAGGCAAAAGCCATTTTTATTACCTTTAAAGTATACGCATAACAATTCACTGCACTCATTTACAGTCGACTTTCCTAAAATACCGAGAACACTTGTGCCAAATTCCTCCAGTTCACAGAGCTGGAAGAGTTATTTATGTACAGCAAGGTTTCGCTCTGAGTCACAGAAGATTCAAGGTGGGGAAATAAATTCCTTTTACCTGCTTCAAGCAGGAACCATCTACTTTTAATCCTTTATGGGCCAGTGGGATCTCTGCTTGCAGCCAGTCATCCTGCCCTTCCTCTCCTGAGCTCAAGCAGCACTCGGGGAGCTGGCTATCTCTTCGCCTGGAGTTGCAGTGACAAGAGGTTGGCAGGGTTGTGGGATCACACAGAAGAGCTCTGTGAAGGGGGACGAGAGAAGACTAATGAAAACATGCAGGTTTTAGGAGATACTGAACTAGAGTTTAAGTTGGGTACCAGCAAAATGCATCCAGAGATCTTTGTGCTAGTCCTTTCACAGAGCTAACCCATCTCTGTATCCTGAACAGATATTCCTGTTCCTCTTAGCAGGGAACTGAAATGGTTAAACACCATCAGTAAGTTCCTAAAAACTCTCCGTGTTTGCGTCCCACCTCTAACAGTAATCTGAAGGCTACAGGAATTTGTTGCCCACCCTTTAACAGAACACAGAGCATGAACCATGCACCACCTGGGCTCACACTCGCTCACACACCAAGGGAGAGATACCTTTACCAGAGAAAGGCGTGAGAAATCTGTTAGAAAGATGAAGTTTCCCTTGGGAAAAACAACAACAACACACACTTTTTTCAAAGCCAGTAATGTTCTTTAGATTCCCTGGTATAATTAAAAAGAAAAAATAATATTCATCAAGGATATGACAGAGAAAAAAATTAACCCAATACTTAGAATATTTTAGCTTTCTATATCAAAGGATAGTACTTTTTTCAGCACGATTCCAGCACAATGGTCAGGTGCCCTTGAGGAAGAACATTTGCAAATTCAGGTAAGAAACTGTCTATAAGGCAAAGTAATCACCAAGAGAACATTAGAGCAAGGTTGAAAACAGTAACTGCACAAGAAATCAGTGTAGCAGTCCAAATTGTACTGAATTTTGAATACTCCAAAATCCTCATCTGGCCCACTGGTTTTGTTAGCAGTAGATAATCAGCAGACTTTTGCCCTTCTCAGTTCAGGGATCTTTTCTTTGGGCAATCACAAACCATGTCATGTTACCATCTACCAGCAGTGTGCTGTTCTGCCCAGAACTGCAGTGAGAGGAGCAGTTTCTCCTCCCATTGCTGCTATAATCAAGCCAAACCTATGAGTTTCTGCAGTGCAGCTTATATGTCTCTAAGGACTGACAATTAACAAAACTCATTTTGGTGTAATCAAAGACTGCCAGCCTTGCTTCTGAGCTGTGCAGTGAAAGAAGAAAGAATGAGTTGCAGTATGTCCTGCTTGGAAGATTCCACAGTCTCTTCTCTTTGGCACTGAGATTTAGGTATTACTTCTTCATTAACACTTGCAATTCTTGTTTTCACTCCAGTACTGTCCTGGGGAAGAGAAACAGTCTTCTAGATTTTTTAAAAATTAGATGCTAGAATTGCAATTTTATTTTGGTGTTAAATTACTGGAATTCATGTCATGCATGCATCCTAAAAATCATCTGATTGGGATTTGGCTGTTATTTGCTGTCTGATACACAGTTCGAGCCTGCACTCTAGCAGTTCCTCCCTGCTGTCTCTCCGTAATGCTTCAATGGTAGCTGCCCAGAGATAGAAATATTTCTAGATGAACATCTACTTAAGTACTTTCATTGAGTACTTTAACTTAAACCTAGCCTCCTTTTTTTTTAACCAGAGGGCTGCTATTTGCTGCATCTTAAAAGCCTATTTTTCATCTTGGTGCAATTTCCACTGTTACCACTTGATCTAAAATTTTACTTACCAGATTCCCACCATAACACCACCCTGTTCTACTCCTAATATTCCTAATTAATGGCTATATATATGGCTATATATATGGCTATATATATATATGTACAGCCTAACCTGGAGGTGCACCCAGAGTGGATGACTCAGTGCCAGCCATAGTAGACTGTGCCTGGGGGAGAGGGAACACAAAGTCAGAACATATCTTCATCCAGTGTGGGCCAAAGAGAGTAATGGAATTAGAGACAGAACAGGCTGTGGGAATTTCTACATTGTGCCACTTGGCGTGGGGTAGTTAATTTTCTTCACAGTAGCTGGTATGGGGCTGTGTTTTGGCTGTCTGCTGACAACGGTGGTGTTAACACAGATACGGTGTTTCCTTCTTGCTGATCACGGCTTACACAGAGCCAAGGCCTTTTCTGCCTCTCACCAAGAGAGCTGGGGGTGCACAAGAAGTTGTGGGTGGACACAGCTGGGTCAGCTCACCACAGGGATATCCCATATCAAATGGTGTCATGGTCAGCATATAAAATGGGGAGAAGAAGCAGGAAGGGGGAATAATTGCAGCAATGGCATTTGTCATCCCAAGTCAACATTCCATTCCAGCCTGCTCTCCTGGTTATGACTCAACAATGACTGACAATGTGAGAAGAAGTGAATTAATTCCTTGTTTTGCTTTGCTTGTGTGTGTGGCTTTTGTTTTATCTGTCAAACCCAACCTGTGAGTTTTGTCATATTTACTCTTCCAGTTTTCTCCACCATGCCACCCTCAGGGAACTGAGCAAGCAGCTGTGCTGGGCTGAGCTGCCAGTCAGGGTTAAGCCAGAACATACAGTGAAATAAATTCAGCATCACACCCTGGTAACTTACAACCTTCCCTCAGATATCTCAGGGGTACTAGTAATGCTTCAGCAGAAAAGGGGTTGACAGCCCTGTTGGACCTTATAAGAAGTACCTAAGACCACATTCAAATTCAAGCCAGGATGATGATGACATTGCCTCTGCAGGAAAGATATGTTTTGTACGGTGCATTTCGAGTATGCTCACACGAATGGCAGTATAATAACAGTGCTTTCCATAGAACAGTACCAATACCACCTCACAGGTGTTTCATTTGGCCTTCTTTGTTTCCAGACATGCTCCTTGAGGTCCTAACCATAGTGATGGTTTGCTATTGGAAAAACATTATCTCTCCACTGAGTTAGAGGGCGGGTTGGTTTTAACCTCCAAAAAATGAATTGCCAGTCTTTATCTTTGCTCTATGATTACGTATTTTCACTCTGTGGGCTTCAAGGTTTCCATTGAGGCTGGTCTCATCCCCAAAGCTACCACTGTACTAGAAATTACCACAGTCAAGGCAGAGCTATTAGCAGAAATATCACGTCTGAGTGACACAGAATTGTGTTCCTGGATGCAATTCTGGTCAGTGCCATTTGTAACCCTTCCAGCCACTTCTTTGGGGGATGATTTGTGGGGACAGTGTGTCTGACAGGTCTACTGTTGTGGATAATTTGAAAGAGCCACCCTATTTTGGTGGAAAGAAAGGTTTAGTTGTACTCACAGGTGCTTAAGCGTTGTACCTGGTCTCCAGGCTAACCGGAGTCCTCATCCCACCGAAAGCCTGTATGGGGGCTGCAGGATGTGCATGTCTGATACCCACAGAACACACATCAATGGTTCTTTATGTCTTTTTGCCAAATTTAATAACATACATTCCTCCTGCAAACATTTTCCATTCATGTAAACCTTATGGCCACACTGCATTCATTCAAGGCACCCCCTAAAGCCACCATTGTCCTACACATTTGTTCTCAAGCTGTATACAGATAAATTGCACCATTCCATTATCCTCACCTCTTTCAACACTGATGAGCACCTTGGTTAGGGCATGGATTGACTTTTCACAGAGCTGGGAGGTTTCAAATATCTGAGAATTAAAGGATACTGGTACAGTCATCCTGTACAACTGATAACTACCACCATGACGCCTTCACCAGCAAACAGGACAACACAAGACATGGTCTGTGTGCTTTGCTCCAGTTGGTGGATCAGGCACCATATCTGTGTACAACATGCCTGTTAGGAGTACTGAACAGCTTCTGATCCTAGAGTCAGCAGCATCCTCTCAGTGAATTTTAGGGTCTAGAGGTGTGCTTAGATTTGCCTGAGACACCAAACATGACTTCTTAGAATCATCCCACCACCCTTTCAGCCATCCTACCAGAAGCCTCCCTGATACTTTGAAATGTGAGACTGCATCCCTTGATCCTACACCATATTAGGGTGGGGTGAGTGGTGTGTTTGAACTCCTGTGCTTACTAAATTCTTATTGTAATGTTGACCAAACCAAGCCCAAAGTCATACTACACTTCCTTTTTTCATCTGAGTGAATTGGGAATTGTTCATCAGCTTCACCAAAGCAATTTCCAGCTTGTTGATCCCATTATTTTGGAGTCCATGTTTCCTCCCAAGAAGGTATAACCCAGTGGGCTCTGAACCTTCACAAGTCCCTGGGGCTTGGGAAGTCCCTTGGGTACATCTGTGAACATGTAATCTCAGGAATATTCACTACTGTATTTCATTGCCATTGGTTCTGCCTGCAGAGTAAGAACCTGACTTGCTCTCAGCAGCTTTTTCCCACACTACAACTCAGCAAAATTCCTCTAGCATTATAGAAAAACTGTTCGTAAACCACAAATTTATCTTGGACTTTATCTTATCTTATCTTTATCTTATATTTTCTGTTCTTGATCTCAAACTTCCAGGATTTGGAGGTAGCCCATATCAGGAAGACACATCAATTCTGACACCATAGACTCACAAGCCAAGGTCTTTTAAACATACATTGAGACTGTTTGCCTTTTTTTGCTGAGATATCCGGAGCCAAAACCAATGTACAGAAGCTAATTGGCTCAAGAGTCTGGAAGACTACGCTAAAATTTGCTATGGCAGAGCTGATCCAAGTAATTAAAACATACACCACTAACATAGCTTAAGCTTTGGGAGGGTGTTGTTTAATAATGTTTTCACCCTTGAGGCTGCAGAACTCCCATCTTGATCTTCATTTTCATCCAAATAAAGCTTTTTCATCCAAATTCAAAACAGCAGACAAAGAACTGCTGTTTGTGCAAAGGCTTAAAATCCACCCAAAACTGATTCCATGCATTAATCCACCTGAATTAGAAATTGACCTACAGACTGTTAATCAAAATGGAAAAAATACTTATTAATAAGCAGAGTTCATTCAGATTCATAGTTAAACGCTTAGTCACTATCTCTCTCCTCGCTTTCCTGTAGCTTGATATGTCTTAGAATAGTAGAATAATTTAGACTGGAAATGGTCTCAGAAGGTCATCTAATCCAACTCCCTGCTTAAAGTACAGCTAAGCTAACTTCAAAGCTCGATCTTCTCAAATTGCAGGCAAATGAATTGAAAGTGCAGCAGTGTGCTCAGATTTTACGTCTCCATTTTAAGAAGGCAGGAAGTTGGTGTTTTGTGCCATGATTCTTTTCTGTTAGGTCAGGAAAATGTCCAGCTGATGGATAGAGGTAATTGCCACCAAAGTCAGAATAAATTTGTGGTCTGGGCCTTTCAAAATTTATCTCCTGACGGAAGATCTCTGTTCTGACAAACAAAAGGTTGGGGGAGAGAAGCAAGGTAAGTTAGCAGCATCTAACTCGATCACCTCATAATGTTCACACTTTTTTTTAAAAAAAAAGGAGAGTCAGTTCTCCCAACCTAGGTATTGGCGACATATCAGAGGATACTGCAAGCCTTGGCACAAAAGAGCAAAGTCCTGTTCTCAATTGAGTGCTATATAGTGACAGATAATAAGCTACTCTTTCTGTCAAAGTTACTGAATCACAGTGTCTTTCTTACAAAAACCCAACTGCTCATCACCAGGAGAAAAGCTCAGGAAAACTGATGAATAATCTAGAGGAGGGATCAAAATAGTCACATCTGTATCCTGTTGTACTGGTACACTTGGTAAGACATAAGGTGGGAAGGGAGCAGGGTAAGACAAGTTAAAATGACTGGGGAGGAGGAATAATAAAGCTCTGAAGTTGTGGTGAACCCTATGAATGAGAAGCTAGAGGAAATATAGAATTATCAGCTCTACGTAGGTTCTATTAAAGCAACTCTGAAGGTGGTAAACAAGATTGGCTACAGTAAGAGCTACAAAAGGGAGCATGAACTAGGAGGAAATGGTTGTGAAGAGCAGCCCAATTACATCTGATAGATGTCAAACACAGTGATGAAAAGGATTTATGTATCCATGTCCAAGTTTCATGGTCCTCTAATTTCTCCTTGGCCACAGGTGGACATCCATGGGCAACCATGCTGCCATTAACACTTTAAGCTATTAATGAGCAAAAATCTTTCTGTAGCTCATGAATAGGAATCCAGAACTATTGAAATAGCTCCAGTAGGAAAGACTCAGAGTAGCACTCCAAATATCCTTAGTCTTGAAAATAAGGTCTGTGGGCATTAAATCTCTGTTTTCCACTAGAATAATGTGTTAAAATGTAACAGTTCCTAGGAATACTTTTGCAGAAATACCCTGATTCTAGACAGAATTTATTAACTTAGATATAATTTATTATGTGGAGAGAGTGAAGAAGTTTAGGCAACCCTGCCTCGAAACTTTCTATTAATTTTTAATGAGTATCTCTCTGTACATTGTGCAGAGAACTTAAGCATTCAACTGTAAAAAAGCTACAGCAACAAGACTTTAGCTGCCTACATCTAAATTAAGTTGCTTCTAAACTACTGAAACGTTTTTAAGTCAAAGGCAGGTCAAGATAAGAAGTAGAGCAGTAACTGTTTGTCATACAAAATTAGAGCCTGCTCGAAACTTAGTCCTAGTTCATAAGCAAGAGAAGTCTAAACCTGTTTTAGCCCGAAGTAAAATACAGAGGATGAATGGGGTAACAATCCACCTATTCCACTACTTCTGGGAAAACTTGTCAGTGTCTTTCATTATTATCAGTAAAGTCCAGTGGCAGCTGTGACTGTCCCATTCAAGCCAATGGGGAAGCATACAGAGAAGTTAACTACAGGATGAAGTTAGAACAGTACTGAACAGGATAGGAACCTAATGAGACCAAATTATACCTTTACAATTTTTGTAGCAATGTTCAAACAAGCACTGCATTTCAGGCTCAAGTGGTTGATGGCAGTTTCCTTTTCACAGGGTTTCTTCCTCATTTTACTCACAGGAAAGCAATATCCAGAGAACTAGGATTACTCATCAAGGCATGACTAAGGCATGGTGTGGCCCAAGAGAAAGGATGATCTCATGTTCGTGGCAACAGAACAGTGCCCAAAGGAATGCAATTCTGTCCCTGATTCACTCATGGAAGAAAAGCTCCATATAAACCAGTCCATTTTAGAGCAGGTTACAGGTAGTGTGGGGTAGATCAACATGCAGTACCAGGCTAAAATAGACAGAAGTCAGTTCAAGCAGTTACAAACACCTTTGTGTTCCACATCCTGCATTCTTCCTTATGCCCACCCACAAAATCATGAAACTCCACAGAGAGCACAATATATCAAAAACACCCTGCAAACTAAAAGATGCTTGTTCCTTTCTGATTTTGCTCTTTGATTTGGTTCCTGTGGATAAGATATTGGCAAACATCAGCAGAAGGGAGGGCAGAATCCCATAGCCTCTCGGGCTCAGAGAACAGTTATCTTACAAATGCCAGGAAGCATCTCTTCTTAGCCAGGCCATAAGAATGAAAAAATTCTGCTGTGTTTGTAGGCCAAGCCATTTCTGAGACTTGGTTCAAGTGGGAACTAAAGCTGTATTTTAAAAAGAGCCCCAGACAAAATGTAATATTTACACAGTCCTTTGACCTTCAGCAAAGTTCTGAGAAAATATGTATCCTGCAAAAGACAAAACATTCAGCTTCTCAAGAATATCTGGACTTCTCACAGCTTCAACTGCAGCTATGAAAGAGTAACCTCCCATATAAAATTAAACTGCACCAGAATGATACATAGAGATGCCCTAGTCTTTTGCCCTACAGAATTTTGAACATTATTTGGGCTCTTCATTTTCTGTCTTGTAATACAATCATTAATTTTGGCAGATCAGTCCCATGACCAGTTAGTTGAACTGAAATTATCTCCTTGCCAAAGAGGACTTTTCCTTTCCCATCTTTTACTCCTCCTTAGATCAAATTAATATATATTCTTACTACCATAGTTTCCAATATTTTGTTGGCAGAATAATCCAGTGCTGAGATGGACGTGTTCCTGATCTTCATTTAAAACGCTCTTTCTTTTTCCCTAATATTATTCTGTCTTTAAATTAGGAATGCATTTCTCCTGGTTTTTGGCAATGGTTGCCCTTAAAACAGGGAGTTGTGCTGTGCAGGTGTGATGAAATTACTTTCACCACTACTACTGCAGAAGTTCTAGGCTATTAGTTTATCTAGAATCTTTATTTAATATGTTTAAATTCTCAAGGGAGATGTTTCTTCAGCAATCTAGTATCCAGACTACTAAGACTTCTTGGGTAAAAGTCAGCCTTTGGAATTATGCTCAAGGGATATGGCTGATGGAAAATGACTGCTGTAATAGAGAAACAGAATTCTGAGAAACAGAATGAAGTAAGTGATTGTTATTTGCCACCAGAAAATGTTGTTCAGGAGAATTTCCATGCTAATTCCGACCTGAAAAGAGCATGAATTATTATTTTTATATAGGTTCAGTGGGAAAGTCTTCCCTCTTAATAATGTCACTTGGAAATATAGACATAACCAAGGGCTTACTCAAAACTACATATACTTGTAGAAAAGTTAGAAACTTAATAGCTCAAGAACTGGTAAATAACAAAGTTCTACAAATCATTTTCACTATCTTTCTTGTCACTGCATAATTTGTCATTTTATTCAAATAAATCTTTAGCCTATTTTTCTCTTTTCCAGTTTTTATTCCTGAGTAGGTACAAATTCCATTACCTGATTTAAAGGAAAAAACACCATTTTGGAATACATTACAGAAAGTCTCCATACAATTTTGTTGGGATTGCTCAAGGTACAAAACCTTTAGAGTGAACTCTAGCTACGGTTTCCAAATGAACAAGTGAAATCTTACAGACAATACTGCTTGGAGAGACTACAGAAACAGGATTTTGAAACAACCTGGTAGAACTTGGACTGTGATAGAAAGTTTAATGCTATCACCTCAGGCAACACAGTCACATGTGCTGAAGAATGAGAGTGGATGGGAAATATATATCAAGTCTAGAAAAGCTGCAGCAAAGCAAGCAGTTCCTAGAGCACATAATAGAAGAACCTCTCTCTTCTCTCATTTGCAATTTGCAGGGTTAATAAATGAGTGTCAGAAATTAAATATTATTGCCAATTTTCTTGTCTCTTTTTTATTTTATTTCTATTGAGTTTATTCTCTACTGAACAAAATGTTATTTTAACAACAAAGTGAAAGTTTTATCTAAAAACCTGGTTGTTTTTTTTTTTTTAAGGATAACTGATATTTAATCCAAGTTGTGATCTAGATCCCCAAATCTAATTTTGAGGTCTTAGCAGCTTGTCACCACAATTCCCACTTCCTACTTTAGTAGATTTCTTGTCTGCTATGAGTCTATATTCCATGGAAGAAGTCAGGCTTGTCAAGCCCGTAGGATGTGATACCTTAAATGGCTACCTAGAAACAGAGACTAGACAAGAATAAGGGAATAAATGAGGGATTTATTTGAAAGGCCTTCAAATGTACACTTTGGGCTCCAGAGTCTCCTGCCTCAGTGGATCCCAAAATGGATGACAGGTCACAGTTCTTCACTTTTATATCAGCATAAATTCACCAACCAGAACCCAGACAATGATGTAATTTCCCCAAGCCTGCCCTCACTCCCCAAGGTGATGGTTTACAGTTTTTTGGCCTAGAACAGTCTGGGTGTCCTTGGAGAGCAAGCTAGAGAGGCTTTGTTATGTCTATCTTAGCATAGAGAATAGCACTTAACGAGCTACAGGAAACTTCAGCGTTACACTAGCAGTACAGGATTGGAAAAATATAAAAGTTAAAACCTAAGGCATCAGATGCCTGCCTGCTGATGGCTACATAGAGAGTCACAATAGGAAAACCTTATGATCTGTGCATTGCTAGAAAGACATTAACTTTTGGTAGGTTACATGGTGCTCCTTGCCCACACTAGGCCAGAGTGTGTCTGGTCTCTGGAAGAAATTTACTTTCCTTCATAAGCAGAATCAAATTAATCATTACTTGCACCATCAGATTGGAATGAGTAGGGTCCAAGCAGGTAAAAACTGTACCTCCACAAGAAAAAAAAGATCCTTTCTTAATTCAAGGCAAGCTACTTTAACACATATATCCTCTGCTGTAGCTGTAGGTGAGATGACATTTCAGAGTTACCAAAGTTACAGAGTTACTTCAGCAATGTAAGGCTTTCAAAGAGATAATGACGACCAGTCTGTAGTGACGCACTTTTCCTTTAAATGGTTTGTTCGGTTCACCCCCAAATGTATGGTTCATTCCTAAGTTGTGACCCTCCCCCTAAGTTGTCCGAGATGTGTTCTCCCCCTTTACTCCTCCCCTATCGGTATCCCATTGGCCCAAGCCTTGTATCCATTCCCACTCTGGAACTCTCTGTTAAGATGGCACAGGAGGTACTTTGGCTCTCTGTCCCTCGGTCTCTCGGCCTGCCTGCCTCGCTCTTTTTTCCCTTCAGAACCATGCTCCCTCCCAGCGTGGGACCCCCAGTAAAGCCTCATTTAATTAGCACCCTCAGAAGCCATGTATGTATTTTCTGTCTGCGTACTGCTGTTAGCTGATCTGCTACCTCTCCAGAAGCCCCGGTAAGGCTATTGTACACCACCCCCCTTTTCCTGAACCCAGGGGTGTGTTTTCCCCAGACCCTGGCGCTGATAAGCGGGTTAAAAAGGGCAGGGGCACCGCGACATGTATAATGTCTAATTTGATATTCAATCTAATGTAATTTCCAGACATGGTTGAAGTCAGCTTTTTTCCTTCTGGCAACCCCTCCCTAAGCTACACGGTCTTCCTAGTCACTGCTGTGTTTAGCAGCATGTCTTGAACTTCACACTTCTTCCCTACTATCAGCATAAATCAGACTTCTCTGTAAGGAGACTTGCAGTCAACACCACTCTCCTTGAATAGCTCATACCTGATTTCAAGTGAAGTTGTATTAGCACACTTGTAGTAAACAAGCTCAGCAGCCGATGGACTCTACAAGCTGGAATGAAACACCAAGTTTAAGGAGTTTAATTGTCAGATCACAGAGATCTGCTTAAAGAGCTTAGGAGACTATAACATGTTCACAAACCCATTATCTGTGTCATAAGGCAGGTGTTAGCTGCAGGGGTCAAGCAGTTGCATGCTGATGTGGTGCATTGCTGGGATGCCCAGTTCATAACTCTGGGATATGGAGTGTTCCGCAGTGAATTAAAAGCAAAAAGGGCTTCATGTGTCTTAAAGACTTAACTGGGCTTCTGTTAAAGGAGACGATTAACTGGGTGTTTAATAACTAAGATCTCACAGTATTTAGTTTCAGAAACATTGATGAGTCAAATCAGGCAATGTTTATAGGGATTAAAAAATGAGTAATTCTGAGTGTTTCACAACGCAGTGACTTCAAAAAAGTGATTCCTTTTGTTTGTCTCTGATATGGAAAGGTCACAGATCTTTGTGAAACTTTCTGGTTTGTGTACTTACAGAAACTGCACACTAATAAGCACTTTGATATTTTCTGTCCCAGTTTGAGTAAAACTGCTTGGAAAAATGAAGGACTAGGTGGGGAGGGCAATGTTGGGGTGTTTTCAATAACTTAGTCTATTTTGGTAAATGTTACACATTCAGTACTTTTCCTCTTGCTGAGTTCATTGGTGAAAGCAATTTGTAAATATCATGAAGCACTGAACAGTTCTTCCAAACAAATAAACATAACATTTAGCTAATTACCATGGACAGGAAACTTAAAACTGAAGTTTTGCAACACCTTTGTTTTTTATTGCTCTAACGCTAATTGTGCATACACTGTCAGTGAGAGAAAGATTCTTTATCACCCTGATACAGTAGCTCTTACACTGAAAGACTAAGAAAATTTTTAGTCATCAATATTAATACTATTTCCTATCACACTTCCATATATTTTGTTTAAAACCTAAAAAAAAAAATATTTCTTAGTGCCCATTTTTGGAACTAAATCAGCTTATAATGCAAGAACATTCATATCCTTTATCTTTCTCAAAGACAAAGACTATAGAACAAGTTGGTTTGTATAATTGTCTCACCACTTGTCCCTTTCCAAAATGTCTTTTATTTCAATATCCTACATAGTTTCTTACTTTGTGGAGGTTTTGCAGTACAGAGTTCCATTTGAACTTTTCATGCAGCTGCAATTCGTTTGTTTTACATCTTTCAGAAAAAAAAAAAAAAAAAAAAAAAAAGTGTTTAAACAACAAAAAAAATTTTAACNAAAAAAAAGTAGTGTTCATACACTGACAATAATTCTCACAAGAAATAAAATTACCACTAAGTAAAAATTAATTGTTTCAGTCTCTCTCCCTGTGGGTGCTGCTCATGTGTATGACTGTCACATTCCAGAACAGAATAAAGAAATTAATCAGTGTTTAAATTGCAGATATTCCCTGTATAATAACCTGATTTACTCAATCTGAAAAGCAAGGATTTTTCAAATATGTCCAACCAATTTGATGATTTAAACAAACCTCATAAATCCAGATAGGCTGGGTTTTCTGTGTCATCTTGCTTTGTGTTCTACCTTGTGTTAAAAAGAAAAGATTATTTTTGTTACATATTTCTGTAATTGGAATATAATTATGTCATAAATTCATTAATTTCTTAGAAAAATGAGAGTAGGTAAAATGGAGGGTTTGCCTGTTCTTCTAAATTTATGTCCACTGATGACATTATTTCCATCCTCAGTAAGCACTGAGAATTGAAGTATGTAAGAAGTGCTTTCAAGAATTCCTTCACAGGAAATACTGAAAAATGATATTTAATTAATCCCATTAAACTGTCATAAGAATACAATGGTCATGCATTGCTTTCTATTGAACTTGGCAAATTTGGACAGTGAAATTGTTTTCTTGCTATTTTGGCAGGAAAAGGCCAAGCAATTACTGTAATTTTGAAGAATCTGTGATCACAGAATAGTTATTTTCTTCTTAAACAAAATGTCACTCTACAGAAAGGCATATCTTGGTTACTCTTTTACTGATTGTGTCACAGTCTGACTTAGCCTCACTTGACTAATCAGCATGTTTAAGGATGAAAATAACTAGATGCAGGCATCAAGATCTCATTTTCTTTGGATTGTTCAATTCTTTGGATTCAGTTTGTTTGCAAATATAAGGAGGAACCAATGACTTAAATCTTTTCAGGCTCTCATTTTAATTTTGTAATTTTTAGTTAACTCCTCCATTCTGTATAGCAAAAACAAAGGCAGATTTTATTGTTACCAAACAGGACATGTAATATGAACTACTTTGCATCTCAACCAGTGAACATAAGTTCCTCTTCTACAGCCCTCCTCAAGATGCCAGGTACTGCCCAGATAAGCAAAACCCGTGCTGCACCAAAAGCAGTCATGAAGCTCATAAGAAGGAATGGGAAGACCTAAATGTCAGAAAAAGGGAATTGAGAGCAGAAGTAACAGTGGGGGAAAGATGATGGAAAAAGACCAGGATGTCTTACAGTGACATCTTAGGGGGGAGCTAATGGGAGAAGATGCCAGCAAGAACAAGACTCAAATGTCTACCAGAGCCCACTGAATATCAAAAGTCTGTATCATAATCAGAAGTTCTTAGACCCCACCTTAATCAAGACTAGAAGCTGCAGCCCTAAGAATCTAGACACATGGAAACATAGCAAGAATAAGGGATATTCTGGACATGCAGGACCCATTTCAGTAGCTTTGCTTCTGGCCCATGTTTACTTTGACTTTTAAATCTAATCTACACAAGATCAGGGAGATGTACCCAGGGATCAGGACAAGGCATGACGTAATTTTAGGTATTTCTTCTGTAGTGGTCTCTACCTCATGCATGATAGGAAAAGAAGAGTGAGGCATGACAGAAAAATATTTCCTTTGTAGGGGCAGCACTTGGAAGTGACCTGAATCCATCTTAGTTGGTGAGTTGCTACCTGCAAGTTATTGATTTATTTAAATTTTTCTGAGTCTGTCAGCTAGATGTCACTCAGGATGTTAATTCAAAATATTCCCCATAGGACTGAACTGGGAGCCCTGAAAAAAATCCTTCACCATGTTCTGCTTACTGCCCCCTGCCTTCCTTCAGAGATGTAGTCTGTGACCCATCCTTAAACCCAGGAGATCTGTGATGGGGAAATGAATATTATTAATATAATATTCATTCATTAATATTAAAATAAAATAAATAGTGGATTTTATTTTCCCCTGAGCTTTCTCAGCTTATAGTTTCAATGCTCTATATGAATTTAAAAGGTGTCTTGGGATTTGAGCAATTTTAACACTGCTTCAGTGTTTCTCATGCCAATATATTTATCTGAGGATTAGCCCTCTAAGTATTTCTACATATGGATAACTAAGAACATGTTTGCCTGCTGTTGTCAGCTTCAGTACTTTATTACAGCATGAATCTATATCAAATCCAAACATTTGATCCAATATCTGTCACGAAGTGCATGTCATTAAAATGTTATTTTGCAGGAGAAAATATAACTAGGATCTATTTATGTATGACACTGATTGTTGTTCAGAGAGAAAGGGAAAGAGAGTGAATTAATAAATATTTGCCTCACTTTGAACTGTTAAATTATCAAGATTCTTATCCAGGGTTACTGTACTGTAGAAAAACAAGACTATAAAAGCGGGGTTGGTTGAACAACTGCAAGTAAAAGAGAGGCAGGAGATCAGTGTGCCATGGCAGTGAATGTGATGCTGGGGAGTGTGGACGGTGCTGTCCTGAACACTGTGAACTGGGAAGGCACATCTGGCAGAGAGAGTGCACGGGGCTTGCAAGAGCGACTGCAAGTAACGTGGAAAAACACCTGTGATCTGCATGACTTAGCCTGTGATGGGTCACAGGGTCACATTTACAAAACAAGTAACAAAAGGAGTATAAAAGCATATGCCGAGGGACTCTGATTAAGGATCTGGACACAGGTCCAGGTAATGGAGCTGGGGGATGGGGTGGATTTCCAGAGCAAGCAGGTAACCGCTGGGAGAATGGTTACTTGATCCCAAGAGGGAAGATGAGAGCCTCTCCTTCTCTGCCACCCATGCAAAGCCAATAAAGCTGTGGATAGAAGTAACAACCTCAGTCACGGTCATTTTCTTCACGAGGTGGATCCTAGCTGCCGCAGGTTTTAAGATTCAAGTGTTACCTCAGACGGGTATTTGGACTGCGCGAGTTTGCTTCCTGATTCCCAGTTAACTCCTGAAGTTACGTGCAGTCTGTGCAACCCCGGGCCTGGCACCGCTCCTCCCTCGCACAGGGACAAAGCCTGTGGGCTCAGTGCTGAGGCTCTCACCGCTGCGGGAGAGCAAACGCTGCGCTCCGGGATGGCGGAGCGGCTGCAGGACTGGCTGCGGGAGCGCTGGGCTGACCCGCGCCACCGGGAGCTGGCACGTGCGCAGGAGCGCAGGGCAGGATCTGCCGCTGCCCGTGTGCTGCAGTCCCGCCCGGCCGGCGGCCC
>VZTN01014469.1:1639-22911 GCA_013400515.1 Erpornis zantholeuca
TTTCTAAAGTAAGCTTCTTGATGGTATGCTCTTTGGGATGTGGTTTATAATTTCCTTACTAGGCAGCTTTATCTATAGCAAATATTTTGCTTTTATGTGAAACACAATGTCTACACAGTTCTCCATTTTATACATCTCCAGAACCGGTGATGCCAAGCAAACATCTGAAGTGTTTATACAACAGTAAGACAATAGTTCTTAAGTTACTGCTACTGTAACTGGCTAAACACACAAATGTACAAAGAAGTCAGTGCACAATGCCATTATGCTGCTAGCAATTTTTTTTCCCGTGTGCCAAAAAAAATGCATCACAATCCCTCTTCCTCTTCTAATACTTCTCTCTCTCTCTCTACCTCCTTTTATTGTGAATTACCTACAAGGAGATTAGTAAACTTCTTATGCCTGTTTCTACCTGCCAGTCTATGCAAGGCACTGACAGTGCAGCCAGGCTAATAGACAGAACAGTAATTAAGCATCAAGAGAAGTGGAGGTCTGCAGTGGGCAGCCATCAAAATGCAAGTTTTCAAGAAATACAGTTTTCAGCTCAGTTTATAATACTGTACAACAGAAACTTGACTCCAAAATTACAAACAAACCAAAATGTGTGCTACCAAAACCATAACAGGAAATAGAAATGGCAGAACTAGTGAAACCAAGTACACATCACAAGTCTGAACATTAAAATTCACTCACGTCCAAAAGCTGTTTGCTGTATTTTACTAACAATATCTTTTTCCTCCAGAAGTTCTTTATTGCCATGTATGATTCAATTCACACAGAAAGGTACAATAAATGGCTATATTTAGACATGTTTTTCAACAGTTTGCCGATTGCAAAACTAACAGGTGGCTTTAATCCACATGAAGCAAACAGAAATAAAAATTAAATTTTCATTTTGTTATACATTTGCATCTGTTCCAAAAACCTATGGTATCAATTGATTTTATAAATAAAGTGAAGAATTCAACATTGGTCTGCTGTAAAAATTAGGATGACTTTGCTGCCCAACTTAGCATAAAGCAAAATGAATTTTGACAATCTGTTCAAAGCATGAAACCACCATAAATATAACAATCTGACTAAAAGCAAAATATAAAGGAAGGGAGTTCTAGGGAACTGCTGTGGAGCCAGGATTGCAGACCATTATGTAGGCTGGCAATTAATGTTTATTTTAAAGCAGCAGCATAAGTAGGGTCATCACTTTGCAAAAGATGCTGACTTTGGTTCCAAGAATACACGTGTTCCCAAACGTATGGACCTTTACTGACAATGACAGATAAAAATTACAGCTACTGGATTTAATCAGTTCATATAGACCAAGGCAAGCAACTATGAAAGCAATTTTTAAAAATCATTTGGAAATCAAGATTCTGGTATTTAATGTCTCACAGATTTCTGATATAGATATTTAAAAATTTACGAAGGTGTATTGCACAGACACAGGGAATCTAAGTGTTCCAAAGCACACACAGAAAAATGAACCTCTCATTTTGAAACCTTTCATCGATGCCTTCTGCTTGCCAGTCAGTTCAAGAGATAAAACACTTCACTTCCTTCACCTTCTCCACAATGTACATAAATAGATTTACTTCAGACAGATGAAGGCTTGTGGTCTAAGATCATAGCAAATTTTGCTTCTGCTTTCTTAACTTCCATTTTCCCCACAGGGTAGTGAGTGTCTGTGAAGGTTCACTGGAATATCTGTCACAGCATGGTCACTCTGTTTCCTTATCAGTGGATCATGAGAATGAAATTCCAAGGCCATCATGGAAAAACTCAATCTTCATAGAGTCTTTTTAAATATAGTGTTAATTTGCAGGAAATTTCCAGTCCCATGAGCTACAGTATGACAACTCTGCTCTATTTTTCCTAGTTACTGAAGTGCCATAGCCATATTTTTCCGCTCCAGGTAAAGGTTAATTTCTTAAAGAGATAGTCCTTATTCAATACACATATTATTTCCTCTTATCTAGGCTACATAAACACACAGTGAGCTCTACTGTTGGAGAGCAATTATTACACAAACTTTTTATTAGATTTGAAGGAGAGAGTCAATGTGAGACAAGATGCAACTAGGAAGCTCTTCAAAGCATAAAAGGTAGGGTAAAGAATGTGTGAAAGTAGTGATGTTATAAGTAGTAAGAGAAAGCAGAAAAGACTGGGCAAGAATACATTCAAGACTGAAGCTTGTAAGGAAAGACAAGTGTAGAGATGCAAGAAGAGAGGAGCTCACAGCAGTAATAAGAAAATTTGAATGATCTTTAAGAGATTATTGAATCCCTTAATTGTAGTTCAGAGGCAGAAATGAAGAATTACACCACAGATGCATCCATAACGAGTCTGACAACCAGCATCCCTGAAAACAAAGTTTGCTTGCAGGTGAAAGTACTGATTTCATCATGCCATCCGCTTTGCTTTGCCAGATTGCTTATCAACAGGGGCCGAAGGCAACATACCAAACCATAAAAGAAACCTCCCTGGATATTCATTAGGACAAACCAGTAGAAGGAAATGGATGAGATCCCACACATCTGTGATTATATAAAACGTATTAAAGCAGTTATTTCTCTTTGCTATTCAAAAGATATAGATTTGCTGTTAGAAGTAAAAGTAAATGCTCAGAAGGTTGGAGACCCATCCAGAGGGGGAAACTAGAAAGAAACAAAGCATAACACTAATAGGAAGAAAGAGAATAAAACAAATAAAAAATAAATTTGAGGAACAAATTAGCTCTGGCCCTTGAAATAAACACTTGTCAAACAGTACAAAATGTGGTCAAAAAGTAAAAAGAACACTCAGGAGAAATAAAGCCACAAGGAATAAATGAAACAGAGGTGCTTAAAGAGGCTGCCATACCAGAATCCTGCTTTCCAAGAGATGTACCAAAAGATCTGACTCATGCAGAAATGTCAGCCAAAAAGGTAACGAGCAAATGAACAAAACACAACAAAATCAGCAGCCCCAGAATACATTCACACCCGAGTTCTACAGAAACTCGAGTGTGAGAAAGTTAAACTCTTAAATAGCTTGTAACCTCCTGCTTAAAACAGCTTGGTACCAGAAAAGTCTGATGTCAATAAAAAAAAGGTCTGGAGGTCTGAGAGGATAGAAAGAACTCCAAATGACCCAATGAATCTCATGCCCATACCTTACAAATTGCAGAGAGACTGTTAACAGAAACCATAAATTCATAAAAAGTCCAAAATTAGTGGACTCAAGTAAATGTGATATATTCGGCAGGAGCCAAACCTGTGCTTCTCAAGTCTCCTATTTTCTTAAGGTAGCAAAATCACATGGACAAGAAAAATTCAAGTGACACACACTGTTCAACTTACCTACAGGTATTTGGGAAGGTTTTTCAAAGGCACAAAACCCCTTGAATTACCACAGAAGGAGAAAAGATCCATTGAGTGGATAAACAGCAGGTCAAGATACAAAGAAAAGGACAGGAATAAATGATGAATACCATTAGGGTGAAATCACCTGAGAAGTGCACAGAAATGGGTGTTTTGACCTGTGTTGTTCATACTCCTACAGGATATGCAGAAGTGAGCAAAGGAAGATGGAAAGGTATGTTAATGCTAACAATTTAGTCAGAAAAGGAAAAATGAGGCACAATTACGAAGAACCGCAGATAGTTATTACAGTACTGGAGACTGGGAGATAACATACCAGGTGAAAGGTCAATATTGACAAACGTGAAAGGAGAAATATGTGAGGAAAAAGACATTATTTTACTTAAACAAAAAACACAGGCTCTGAAAAACAGATAGAAAGGAGATACTGGTGCTAAAATGACACCGTAACTAACCTTCACCTGTATGCAAAAAACCAAATCAGATGTTATTAGAACCAAAATAAAGAGTAAACCAGACGATATCACTGCCTCACCATATAAATGCCTGGTGAAGGTATCATGAGTAACATGCAGCTCCCTGCCTCAGAAGGAAAATCACAGGAACAGAAAAGGGAGAAAGAAGTGGGACAAGGGTGATCAGAAACATGGAGAGGTTCTGGAGAATCAAGGAGTGAGCAGATCAAGAGAAAAGGTGACAAGAGACATGAAGAGGTTTGTAAACAAAAGGTTATGGAGGGGATCAGCAGATTAATTATTTGCTGCCTCTCCATGCAAGAGGTAGAGGGTAACGACTTGAGCTAAGAGGAGGCAGGAATGCAAAAAAGCCAACAGTTTGTTACTCACACCACACCTGTGTGATCCCTTTCCACAGAATTTTATGATGTTATGATGCTGGTACAAAAAGCAAGAAAATAGAAGGAAAGCTAGGTAGGGTTACTTAACAAAAATGCACCAGTACTGGATAAAGAAGGCTTTGAGGATGGTGGAACACCCAATGAAAATACGACTACTTGTTCTGCCATGCTTTTCCACAGGCATCCACTACTACCTATTGATACAGACATGATTAGTGGCCTAAATGAATGCTGAGTTTACCTAGCTTAATGGAACAATTTCAAGTACTACTCAAAAGACAAGACTATGGAGATCACCTACTATTTTTATTTAGCTGTTTATTTTGTAACTGATCAAGCAAAAGTATTTATCCGGGCTATTAAATCTCAGCTCCTTCCAAACCCATATATTTCTCTCTACCTTTTTCTCTCGAGAAAGGGAGGACATTTTTTTGCCTAAGTTGCTAACTGTAATTTCATGTTCTAATATAGAACTAGCAGCTTTCATAAATGTAAAAAGGAGTTCTCTAATAAAGCCAAATCAGACAGTGACTGTGTTTCACAGTATTTCTAGAACGCCACTTAATCCCAGTTATCCAGGAACCACCTACATTAAATTCTAACCTTTCATTCCTACAAAGCAGTTGTCTTCCAGCAAAGTGCTATTATATTCCACTTCTACCATGCCTACTTCTCCAATCTCTTGTGTGCATTTCCCTTGTCAATATATGAGAATACTTTTTTGCAGAAAGAATATTTACTATATATCAAAACGCACATATGTACAGTTCACACATACACAGAGTATCTATACAAAACCACAGAAAATCTAATTGCCTAACAGATTTTATTTCTATGCACTTCCTATAGCACCTATACTCCTCATCTTTAAATAGTTGTTTTTCTTTCCTAAAGTCAAAGCTTTAATGAGAAGTGACCAGAAACAAATACCCAGGCCCTTCTGTCTTGGCTGAAATCCACATAATGCATGACAGCACTGAAGATCCCTGGCAGGCACCTGTCAGAAACTAACATACCATAACTTAAGAGTCAGACTTAATTATCCAGGGAGACATTTAAAGAAAACTACATGAAAAATATGACTCAAGAAGTGTGACTATCATGTGTATGTTCTGCATTCTGCAGTGTATGCAGAGGAACTATATAAAAATAAAGTAATGTTCTGGGAAAATTTTAATGAAAAAGTCCTACCTACTTCACCTACTGTATCTTACACTCAAAATAATTTTGTTATTAAGTTTTGCTGCTATATCAACAGCAGAACACACAGGACAAGTGCAACCACTAAGTATTTGAAGAAAATGTAGCTTTCCCCATTTTCCTTTCTACTGTTTCCATATAATTCTGATCAGCTGACACTCCCACAAAAAATCAGTTTTGATTTAATGGTCTATAAAATCAAATTAAGTTCTTCATAAGCTTCACACGTCTGGGTCGCCACATCTCTTCTCGTTATGGCTGTCACAGTGTATTGGCCCTTCCCTGTTCTGAAGAGCAGCCCACCAGCGGCAACAAAATGTCAGCTTTACTTGATTTCAGGCAAGGAAATCACTTCTGTTCAGTTTCTGATGCAAAACTATCAAAAATCAGAGTTAAATGAGTGACCCAGCTCACCACCTCAGCCTTTAGTTGTACCTATCCTGCTGTTCTTCTCCAGAAAGAATCCTCTGAGCCTTGCAAATGTTTGAACACATGCACACACACTTAGGGAAGAATGACGTTCCTGGATTTTATGCTTCTGTTCCTTACTCTCGTTTTTATGAATTTCATTTTAAGTTTAAGGTAACACCCAACAAAGACAGTCATGAAAAAAGCTTTGTGAGGTGAGTATATGTATTGCAAATAAGTTAGTTTTTTGAAAACTGCTCTTTAAAGATGACTAATGTGCATGAAAATTACATTATAGGGGCAAATACAATTTGTTACTTTGCAAATAAGCAAAAAAAATACCTAAATACAATGCAAAGAATAAAAAAATATTTATTACCTTAATTATGCCTATCAAGGAGAGAAGATTATAAAAAGGGAGCAATATTTACATATAACTTGTATAGTGAGATTCATGGTAGCATAGCTGGAACTCAAAAGTTTCATGAAAACTGTGGAACTTGTTATTTTAAAAGAATCTGAAATGTATTAATAGATATTCTGCCTAAAATGTGAAAGAAATCTGAATAATTAAAAATGGATGAATTGAAACTGGTTAATGTCAAAATAACAAAAAAAAAATCATTAGGGCACTCAAAATTTACTGCCTACAACAGCGAGTCTGACATACTACAACTGGTATGTCTAAAAGGCAACACAACTGTCCCTTTTCCTTTTCAAATAACCTTTTATTAGACTAAGAAATCCATTTTTTAATCTGTAAATGTAATCATAGAATCACAGAACTGTTAAGGTTGGAAAAGACCTCTGAGTTCATCAAACCCAATCATTAACCCATCACTGCCAAGTCCATCACTAAACCATGTCCCCTATGTGCCACATCCACACACCTTTGAAATACCTCCAGGGGTGGTGACTTTACAACTTCCCTGGGCAGACTGGCTTTACAACCCTTTTGGGGAAGAAATTTTTCTAAATATCCAAACTAAACCTCCCCTGGCATAACTTGAGGCCATTTCCTCTTTTCCTATCACTTGATATCTGTGAGAAGAGGCCGATCCCCACTGTAGCCAGTCCCCACCAGGGCTGGCTACAGCCTCCTTTCAGGTGGTTGTAGGGAGTGCTAAGGTGCCTCCTGAGCCTTCTTTTCCCCAGACTGAACACCCCCAGCCCCCTCAGCTACTCCTCACAGTGTTCCAGACCCTTCCCCGTCTCCACTGCCCTTCTCTGGGCATGCTGCAGCACCTCAAGGTCTTTCTTGTAGTGGGGGGCTCAATTATTCACATGATACACATCATCTAATTTGATGACGCTCAAAGAAAATGTATTGCTGAGGCTGAAAACGCTACGGCCCAGTTCAGCAGCCTGACACTTCCTAACCATGGCACGCCTGTGCTGAGCACATACCAAAGCTGCAGCTGTGCTGGGGATACATATGTGGCTTGCACATGATGTGCCTTCATATAATCTGAAGATGCACTTGACCTCATGGCAGAGCAACAGCCAATATACAGTTGAGAGCACTTGTGCCCTTTCAAGCTTTCACCCTCTGAATGCCCTAAGGGATATATAAAATTTATACCACATCCAGCAAACACCGATGAATGGTCAGGGATAACAATCTTATTCAGAAAATTGTTTGATCAGCCAACTTGGAAAAAAAAAAGGAATATGAACCCTTGGAAAAACTTCTTATTGTGATACCAGTTTTCCATGCTCCTGCTATTTTTAATGATGAGTAGGTGGATTTATGTAGGATAAAAGAGTAAACTGAGTTTTAACTTGCTCTCCCCTGAAGTATAACCTAAGTCTACAGAGCAGCACTGGGTCAGACAGAAATTGGGCCAGAGTGCATCTAAGAACTGAATTTCATTTGTATAAACAAACAAGCTTTATTTACAGTATTCCTTCATAAAATCCCAGGCTTCAAGTCTGCACGTTTTTTAAAGACTCCATTTATGTACACTTGAATGCCTTTTTAAGCAAGAAGACAAGAAAGCTTTCCCATGGAAACTGCACAGAGATGTTTTCCTTCACACGTACACCACAAACAAGGCTGCTAACTTTCCATAATTTACTGTATTTTCTTAGGCTTGCCATTGTATTTTAGGACCAAATCTTTTGGAGAAGCTGCTTACGCAGGAGGCCACAGACATATAAATAAATGACCTAAAAGAGGCAAAGCCTGAGGTACGAACTGAGAGGAAATGGCATCCCAGCAGCTTGTAAGAAAAATTAAAAGTTTTCTGTTTCCCTGTTTCTAGCTGGAGGAACAGGTTAAAATTTTGTGTTAGCTGAGAAACAAGCAATCTGGAGACAATTGGAATCACATTATTAAATCAGGACTCAATTCATCCTTCAGAATTAAAGAAAGCCAGAGGGCAATCCCTGGGCTAAGACAATTGCAAGCTTCAGTTACCTGATGCTATCTCTCAGTGAAGAATCTAAGTCAGTGGGCTGCAAAGGAGCCCAGTGATTTTAAAATCTGCCTAAGAGGACACAGAAAAAAAGACTTTGACTTCATGGACTTTATCAAGACAGATATAAATTGGTCCAATTACTTCAGCAAGAACACGAGCAGTTTTTCGCTCTGAATAAAAAAGATCCAGGTAAACTGATACTCTGATACAGCAATTTGCCTCTTAGATTTATGTGATACATCTCTAGGTGTGAATGCATACAACCTACTTTTATATATACACATTTTAGGGGACTAATTTTGCTCCTACCTATAGTTAGTACTGATTTTCTCAAGGCTACAGCAAAGGGTTAAGTCCTAACTTCAAAAGAGATGTCTGCTTCTGCTGGGGGCCACAGAGATAAGCAAGGATACCAAGACTTTCAAGTTTAGTCCCTGTACTGAAAGAACTGGATGGGCTCACCTGTTTGAAAAAAAACCCAACAACCCACAGCAAAACAACCTTGGGAGAAGGCTGGGCACAGAATCGAAGTCCCTTTGGAATGAACTTATGACAGTTCTGGCCCATGAATAAGCAGGCTGTGTTGAGTTGCTGAAAACAGAGGCAAGGCTTGCCAAAATTGAGGATGAAGACGTATGACTGATGCCATTTCAAACTTGATGATGCTTCTACAATTGGTGCAAGAGCAAGCAAAAGCTGCTCTTGACTGTGTCTTTAGCCCCAGTGAGGATGATAATGTACACTGATCCCTGAAGTCTGAGAAGAAGGGTGGTGAATTTGGTCAGATACTGGTACATCGAGTGGGAGATCCTGTGGCCCTAGAGCCACGACCAGGAAGATAAACAGAGATGTTTTGTCTCAAAGAATTCTAAGCACTTGGGAGACCATTTTGCTAAGAGGAAAAGAGAATATATACAAGCAGAACCTAATTGACAGTATTTAAGAACACAAACAAGTTGTCTGTGATTTAACAAGGGCTAAATTTACTTCAGCAGAGCAGAATGACATTGTTTCTCGAGAGTAAATCATGTATTCTTTTTTTCTGTTTTTATTTGGGAAGTTTTCATGTGGTGTTTGAACTAAAACATTTCATCAGAATGCTTTCCTATATATCAACATATATTCCCATATAGCTGGTCCATAACATGTCTGTGGTAAAAATAAAGTAGAATAAGAAGTTATTTGGTTGTGTTGAAACATACTAACCTATTCTAAGAAGCCCTAGCAAATATTTTAAACACTGTTTACATAAGATGCTCAACTGTGTTAAAAATCTTTCTTAAAATATGCTCACACGTATCATAACATCATACTTTTCTTGATACAGATTTATTTATGGTACCTACTCAGGAATCACTAGCTGTTCCTGCAAGCGAAGCGCTTTTAACTGGAGCAGCTTCTCTGTCTCTTTGCAGCTCAGTGATTGCTATTTCAGACATCTCAGCACACTGTCTTCCCCCGCTTCTCATCATCGCTCTCTTATTACGTATCCAGTGTAAAGCTTAAATGCAGAGGCTCAAACGTAAGAGTGAATAACCTCACCAAATGTACATGTGATAGTAAGTGTACACATTCAGTGCTTTTTATGAGAACTGTTGTAATACTTCTAAATTTCAAGTGCAGGGCAGAGAAGTCCATTTGTATACACCCACTCATAAGTGAATGCACTTAGCAGACAGCACATAGGTACTTGTAAGCTTTTAGCTACAAAAGAAATGTGTTTTGTAGTATGGTCATAAAAAAAGCCACGGTAATGCTTCCAGCTATTGTTTTTTCCTTTTTTTTTTTTTTTTTTAATAAGCAAAATACTCATAATATCCTGCTAGAGAAAAGAAGAAAGTCCACACGCGCACACACACACAAAACATCATCAAGAAATGATGCTCCTCTAAACAGTATGGTGCCAAAACCAAATACAATGCATCAAAAACCCAAATCAAATGTTACTTGATGTTGTCTGTAGAATTTAAATTAGTATAAAAATCTACAAATGCATCAGTCAATTATTGTTTGCTTCCATCATTTCCAAATTACAGTCTCTGACCATGCCACTCATTTGATTTACTCAGCCTGAACTATTTTTGTTTCGACTCTTCTTTATGCATATTTGCTGATTTAATTTAATCTTCTGACTGTCATTCAAAACGTTCATCCCAATATGCCTTGTGATTTATGCAGTTTGATGCTTTTACATGCTGAACGACTGATAATCAGCCTGCTTAAATCTCTCACTGTTTGACAATTTTTACACTTTGTAAAATCAAAATTCCGCAGCAAGGCTGCTGCCCATATCTCCCCATTCAGGTAAAATCTGTTCTGCTTCATGAGAAGACAGGGACAATATCTAGCTTTGGGGACAGCACTGCCTATGGCAGCTTGCCCTTGCAAAAGAACCTCTCTGTGAGGCTGCCCTGTCATCATTAACTAAAGGGGTACACATACGGAAGTGGTCTCTCCTCAGCCCAATAAAAGGGCTTGCAGAAAAAATGCAGAGGAAGGAGACAGAGATTCTCTGTTTCCATCCAACGAAAAAGCGATCGAGCAAGAGATATTCAGATTTTCAGATAACTTTCACAAGATCTGACAGGACTGCTTCCTGTGCTGGCATGGTGATTTGCTCTACCTCTTCCTGTTCTTCTGTGTCTTTTCATTACAGCCTAATTCCAGATCTTTCAGGTTTTTCTTCCTTGCTCTCTCCAGCTCACATGCTTCCCTTCAGGGTCCCCTCAACACCCACACAACCCCAGGGAGTTACCTTGACTGACTGCTACCATGCAGGTTACTCCTGCTGGGGGCTATCTCATCTACTTAGTCTGGAAGTTCTCTGGAGCAGACTGTCACCACTCTGTGCCATACAAAGCCTAGCAGAAAGAGCCTTCTTTTGTTCAGTCCTCTGGCACTAATGTAATAAACATGAGTATCTGTCTACACTCATGTACAGGAACACCAGGACGGAGAGCAAGAGCAGGTTCAGCTGTAAATGTACAGTTATATCCACAAAATTTCTACCCACCAAAGACCAGGAAACAAATGGAACGCTTAGTAGGAAACAGCACTCTGACTTACTTTGCTCTCTTGGCCATTTCATTGCCATCCCATCGGGGGCTATATGGGTAATTCTTCTGGGCCTGGGAGTACAGCTGGCCACTGTTAGTGAAGTGGTAGACAGACTGAAACGTTAGGGTTGGTTGGTCTCGAGGAAAGTACAGGGGTAGGTCAACTGCAATTCAAGAAGAAAAAAAAGTCATAAAAAATTCACCAGTGTATTTACACTTTTCTAAAGTATATGATTTGAAAAAAGTTTAGCTCGTGCATTGCTATGTTAATAATAAAATTTTCACCAGGATTATTTAGTTATTAAAAAAAAATACTTTTATAGTGAAATCTTCCCTTTCAAAAATTCACAAAATACATTCTCTTATGCTTTTCATTAAAAAACCAAATTTATCTTTATCTGCTTCAACCAATCTATTTTAGTGTCCCCAAGGACATCAAAAGCATTATCATTCTCATTTTACAGCTGTCTGTTTCTTAAAGTGGTCAAATGATTTGATATAGAATGTAGGAAGATTCAGTCATATGAGCTGGAAAAGATTTCAACTTGCTGTCATCTGCTAGACAAGAAAACACCCACAAAACCAAAAACGCACTGCAAAGTCATTAATACCCAAAATATCTCACTAAAAATAAAAATCAGAACCTCTTAGTTCCTTTCACTATCACTGTCTCATGATCAGCTACATCTGGTGGAACAATAAAATAGTCTAAAACAGTTAGAAACTGTGTATGTTATCATGGTCAGAACCAGTTTTTAACTTTTTCATTGTTAGAATTATAATTTGTGTTTTCTTGGTCTACTTTTTATTTCAGGAGGCTTCAGAAATATGTAGTTAAATTGAGTTATGACAAGACTTGAATTACTAATATCAAATGCTAATCTAACACCCAAATTAACAGAAGTATGTGCACTTCTTTTAAAGGTGTAGGCTTCATTTATAAAGCACCTACAACTGTACTTTTTGTTATCCTCCAAATCACATTTTTTAAATTCTGTACTGTGAAAGAACATTGCAGTGGAATTGTATTTTAAACACTTCCAGAGATTCCAAGCACTTCCTATGAAATCTCTGCTCACAGACCGAGGTATCAGGTTTTTATTTTCCAAATTCCATGCTATCATCCCGCTAGTTCCTTCATTTTTCAGTTTATCTAATCACATCTAAATACTCAAATTGCGCATCAGCTACACCGCATCTCCCCTTTCCCTAAACTGCCCTCCAAGCTCTAGGAGTAAAGGCATTTGTAGCACACTAAATCAAGTGTGCTATTCCAGCCACAGTCCCAAAATACAGCAAACCCTCCCGCGCAGGACAGCGCTTCCTCAGTTCATGACCCAGCGTCTGAGCCACACGTGACAGCTCCCAGAGCCCGGGTGACTCAGCCCACACAGCAGCTTCCAGCAGATATTTAAGCGCTAATGACATGGGCAGAGTTCTGCTAATTTGAGGGCAGATCACGGCTTTAACAAAGGTTAGATTCAAAGATTGCTCTGTCGAATTCCTCTTTATACTGTGATTACTAAATAACATCCCTGAAGAACATTGGTGTGACGTGGCCATCGATCAGCAAGCAAGCTGTCTCCTCCCCTCACAAACGGTGTGTGCTCCTCGGTGTCTGAAGGACAGCACCACGGAAAGGAGTAAAGAAACAAGGAGACTGATTCTCTATTTTAATGTTATAAATATAGTACTTCAGCTCTGAGTGCTTATACTGTTTCTCTAGTGCATCTTCTTCCTTAAGTACCAACTCCTTAAGAGAAACCAAGTCTGTATACTTTTGTATTTTATCACCATTGAGAGGAAAAACAAACTTTAGCAAAGCATTCAAGTAATAATTTAGCCCTTCTACTTAACTTTTTAGCTGAGAATTTCTGACTTCCATTAACTTTCCCTTCAAAACTGCCATCTGCATAACACAGGCAAACAGCAAGTGTTTTCTCCCCATTACCTAAAACTAAAGGTGGGCTCTTAGGACAAAGTATCTAGCACTAGAAATGCTGTTTAAAATGGATATTCAAGGCAGTGGTCTCACTACAGTGACACTGCATTTGTTATGAGAAGGTACCACCAAAATATATTCTATTAACCAAAACCTGTATAGGAATTTTTAAGAATTACATTATAAACAGATCACATAAATCAGATAATCAAACTGGATTCAAAATTATGCATCCCACATCTGGACAACAGCAGTATTACCCTGAACTGCAAGTAGAATTTTGAAAAATTTCAACTGCCTTTCATTTATAACACCACCCTTCACCTGAAATCCCCGAAATTCCAGTTTTCTAACCCAAGTGTTTCCCTTAACACAAGGTGTGGATGAGTCCAGACCAAGTAAAAAAACCTGTCCCTAATTCTGGAACACAACCACACCTAAAAGACCAGTAAACAGGAAATAGCCTTGAGTTTAAAGTGTTATACATATCTCAAGGTAGCCAGCTATTATTTCAGCAATATGAAAGGAAGGCAAAAACTTGCTTCCGTCCCAGTGGATGCCAGTCCATTCTGATAGTGCACAGAATGAAAAAAATAAGCAAATACCACTGGTAACTAATGCTGGCAAGGTGTGTTGAACATGAAAGGTCATATTCTGACCATAGTCACACACAGTTTGCTAAAGAAAATTCTTCTTTTTACCTGGTCATGTGTAGGCAGTCTGACTCTCAATCTGTACATAAATAAAATATCAGATCTCCCTTCATGCAATATCTAAGGTGACAAAGGTAATTACTGTAACTACATGCAAGACAACATTCACACTTTGCCATGAAAAATGCATCACAGTTAAGAACACATCAGTTTTGCAAACTAACACCTGACCTACGCAAACTGTAAAAGCCTGTGCTGGTTTGGCATGCTAGTTACCTAAGAACTACAAAAACGTATTCATGTTGAATACAAGTACTATTTCCAAATAACAGCTGACTCACAAAGTACCCTGGTGATACGTCTGCAGAAAATAAGCAGATGACTCACGTCTGTAAATTCCTGAAAGTACCAATAGACCCCTTGCTTAGTCATCTTTTGCTAGGATGCTGGGTTCACGAGCTCTGTAAACTATAATGAGAGATCTAGCTCTTAGCAGGACTCTCTCTCCCTTTTTTCCTCTCTTCTAAACAGTGCAAATTATCTCCCTAAAAATAACTTCATCTGCGTAAGTGAGTCACTTCAACTAGCAAGCTTATACAAGTCATGCAGTTAAGCAGTAATATTTGGTTATGAAGGTAAAAATGCTGCTGTCAAACTCAAGATTCAAAATGAAAATTATGTCAGAGGAAGTCCCATTTACCCCTTCTCTCGCAGAAATAGAAACATTTCCTTTGGAAAATTTAAACAATTAGCTCATTCAGGAAAGTAAAGCTTTCTAATTTAGTTCCATGCTTAAAGTAATTTAAATCTTATGATTTCTTACTTTGGCTCTCCTAAGCATCACACTGTTAATGTAAGAGGAAAAGAAGCAGACTGGAGAAAGAAGCCAGTAAAACACTGCTTTCTCCTACATTACAATTTACAGATCATTTTTTAAAAGTCAATTTTTAGACAGCCGTAGTGTGGGGAAAATCATGTCTTTATGCAAGCTCTACATGAGCAGAACTTGGAGGGCTGTTTATGAGTAATTAAGCATTGAGTAAATTCTTCACTGATTGAACCCTAATTTTCCCACACAGTTCATAAGAAAGCAAAAGAAAAAGGACTTGCTTGTTGAGCATGAGTCATGTTGTAAAGAAACTTAATTACAGTTTATAAATAGTTGAAGTTGCTCTCTTTTTGAAATGTAAGAAACTATATAGCAGTAACACACGAATTTGCTTCTCTTGACTTAGTATTTAATGCATACGTATATTCAAAACATAGTTATCTTAAAGCCAAAATCTTGGTTTATTAATAACTAACAAACTGTGCAATGCATCTATAAGGTTGAATTGTTCATTTTCTGAAAAAACAGTAATCTGAGGCCTGGAACAGGTTACCTAGTTTGTTAAGCTTACGTCAACAACTACTGAGTTGATTTTGACTATCTTATTAAGTTTAAAATAGTATCTTTAGCATCTAATTTTACAACTTGTTCAACAGGATATGAAATGTAGAAGGAATGTCTCAGAAGAAGCATGTACCAGTGCTGCTACAGGTTTTCTGAAGGAAAAATACTTAGAAGAAGAGGGCAGGTTTACCACAGTGCTCTCCTCTCCACCTTTAAGCACCGGAGAAAAGAGATAGGAAAACAAAATCATGCTTGAAATGCATGCTGACCATTAACATATTTCAAAGCACTTAGATGGTAACACTAAAAAATTTTCCATATACTGTTCTCCTGTTCTAGGGAAAAGGTTTCTTTATCCTTTGTATGGCACTGGATAAATCTAGATATTTGTCTTCACAAAAGCCAACATTTACTCACTGAATTCATAGTTTTAATCCTTGGACACTACTATACTCGTTATCTTGCTAACCTTTGGGATGCTTGAATCTGCAGCAGTTTATTGCACTGAAATTTGTTTTGCACTCATGAACACTGCATGCTCTGGATATTTTATTGTTGAAATTTCTACTTCGATAGGATTTCATGGCCTGCACAGCCTGAATTCGATCCATACTTGCCTTATGGAGCAGCCTTCAAACAGAAGATAAGACAGTATTCTGGCTTTTCCCATCTGACAGACCCTCACCCTCTACGTTTATTTACTGCACAACACTGAAGCCTTGCTCCAATTAAATGCGTTCACTTCTGCATGAGCTTTTCAATGTCATGATTCTAATCATCAAAAGAATAACACTAGCTACATAAAATATTTTAAAAATGGTTTCACAGCACGCTCATGAGTTGAGAGATTCTTTAGGGATTCCAGATCAGGAATGAAGGAACAAGGAAAGAACAGTTAGCCTCTCTACTGATGCTGAGTACCAGCCTGTGGGATGCAATTCTTCTGAGACGTAATAGCAGATAATACTCTACATAGTCAAACACAAGTCCTTCCAAAGTTGACTGCCATAGTAGATACTTCAGAATCAATGATCAGTGGACATGTGAGAAGTTTTGTTTAAATTATTTCATCAGAAAAACAAGAAGGATATGCCAAACTCAAATCTCCAGAGAACACTGAAGAATCTTAGTCTGATACTAGCTGTTCTCTTCCCGAAATTCCCTGACTCACTCCATACTTATCATCCAGCTTTGGCGAGAGACTGCCTCTGCACTCAAGCACTTCTGATGAAGTAAGTAATGGAAACAGGAAACACATATTCTAGGCTCCAAAACTGCATTTCTGTCTCTTATTAGTACATATTCATCATCTTTCTGCTTGTTCTTTTTTTGGTTCACTGAATTTCACATTCTCTCTGCCTTACTTGCAATTGAGCTCATACTGCTGGGAAAAACAGTGGATTTGAATGCACTGCCTCAAACCGAAAAGTTCCTTGAACTCAGAGCTCTGCAGTTTTCATGTCTTGATGTGGATGAAACCCATATGAATTTACAGTGGAACTTGGTGGCAACACATACACCATATTATACAGTATCACTTACACATCTCGCAAGCCCTATTTTAAAAGAAACTTTCTGACACGATTTAAAAGATTTTCTGACACAACTTCTCCGATGAGAAAGCTGATTCAGTCTGTCCAATGGGTGAAAAATCTTTACCTAACTTCAAGAGAAAAGAGTTATCTTCAGTTTTTAAATGAAAATTCCAGTGCAGAAGGCCTTTCATATTGATCATAAGGAATCATATTGATCATGGTTCTTACAGAAACACCTGAACATATTCAGCCACAGGCATTTTGGAGACTGTAGTGTCTAGCACAAAGCTCCACAGGGGAGGATTTCAGGCTACTTTGCCTAATGAATCTTTCCTTGACTGGTATGTGCTGAAGGCCTTTAGTCTACATTCTACTGGCAAAAAATGAAAGGGGGAACTTGGCTCAAAACACAGAAAGAATTACTGAATGCCACAGCTATCCTGCTTTCGGATGTGATGATTTATTCTTGCAAGAATGAGAGAGCAAGAATGACAAATAACATATCAATGGCATTAGTGTGTGACTTTAGGTTAACAGAGCACAGTCACAGGAATTTGAATTTGTTAAATATTATTAGGGTTGACATTCCTTCTGGAGAAAAAGAGGTTCTTCACAGGAAGATGCTATTTTGAAATCAACATTTCAAAATTTCAAATCTGAAAGGAAAAGCTGTTTATGAAATTTTAGCTGAGACACTTATGGCATTTTGGGTGTGTTGGTAATCACAGCTGGTTTTGAAATAATTAGGTCTGCCCTTGCTACAGGAAATATCCACCCCATTGGCAAAGTCAACACTTGTATAGTAAATGAGTATGATGACTTATGTACAAAATACTTCCAAATAAATACTATAGAAATACAAGTAAATACGCTGAAAAAAAGAAACAACTATTTTATTAAAAGAACATACAATACTAAACAACAAAAGACAAACCACTGCAGGCAAAATGGAAGCTATGAATTGTGATGGATTAAACTATTCTGACACATTACAGAGTAGATTCATTTAATTAGCTTTCTTTGTTTTGGTTTGTTAGTTGGTTTTGTCTGTTTGGGTTTCTTAAAATATAATGTAACCCATTTTTATTTGAGGAGGACTGGATGACGTTTCTGTATCCACCTCATGGTTCTCCTTTCACTGATAGTGGGAACTATAATAAAATGGAGGCACCAGTGGCAACTAGATTTATGATTACAATAATTTTGATTTTCTTTCAACGTAGGCATATTATATGGTTGTAAAAATATCCCATGTCTTTATTATAACCTTTTTTTAAGTACTCCATCCTTCATACAAACCAGCATTCTTTTAAAAATGTGATAAAAATAGTTTGAATTACTTAAGTTACAGTCGTGCTGCAGATAGAGTCTCAGATTATTAGTTTAGTTTTACAGAGGAACTAAATAACAGATCAAATCAAGATATTCTTCAAGCAGTTTCCAGCTATGTGGTCAAAGACCATGCTAAAGAGATATAACATACACTGAAAACAGCTTTACAACATCTTGCTTTTGATTGTCCACCCCACCTATGTCATACTCTTACTGACTTCTACAGCAAGACTGGACCACCTCCTAAAAATAACCTGTGGAATATCTCATAATTATACACTGATCCCAAAGAAATGGCATAATGGCCTTACAGGTCTTTTCCATCTCTAATTTCTGTAATCATATTTATCTTAATTAAGAAAAAGGCTTCTTATTTTTACATCACCAGCTTCAGCTACTTACTTATATTTTGTTTTATTTTTACTTCAAATTCTCAAAGATCTTCATTCCCTCCTCCTTCCGCTTTTATTTCCTTTTATTGTTTCTGCTGTTACAGTTTCTATAGTAACTTGTCTAAGTGCTGATGAGATTGATGTGACTAAAAGCTGTCTCTTCTCCATCTGAATTGTTTGAAGCTTGAAACTTAAATACAGTTGCAGTTGTTATGGGTGTAAAAAGCAAGCCATACCCTTTCTTGGCACAGGCTGGTGATCACTGCAAAAAAGATTCCTCTGCTTTCTGAGCAGAGATACACTGCTAGGTGCTGACAAGTTTTACATTACTTTCCAACTGGACAGGAAGACTTCTAAACCATGTTTTTACCTGAAAAGCAGATGTGCAAAACCATTTTGCACATCTCACCAACGTTTTATTAAGATTTTGAGGCTTGCAAATAAGTTGTTTTTTCTGTTTTAAATGCTGCCTGGGATTTGAAAGGAAACTATTTTACTTAATTCTCACCTGTGGTCAGTGTGACATCATCTTGCAGGTCAAGATGACCCTCTGCTCCCACACCCTGCTATCCTGTTCTTTCAACCTTTGCTTCATGCAGGTTTACAGCTTTCAAATGCCAATCCAGTGTAATCCTGTCTGGCCCAACCAGCCAGGATTACAACCAGCCAACTATACCACTCCAGGTATTTTTAAGTGCAGTAGAGGCCCATTGCATCTTTTTCACTCCTGAACATCACAATTATCAATTTTACTCTTGAAGCCACCTTATACAGTTCTAAAAGCTTATCTTCGTATTACTTTTTAATGACCTATAGAATTACTTTGTGGAGCATAATCTTTTATGCCATGGTTTCTAGACCACCAGCCATTTTTGGTGCTCTTTTGTGAATGCATCATTTGAAGATGGTGTAAAACAAACAGCAGGATCACACTCTTAAGCTTCAGGGAGCAGACTTCTGACTATTCGGGGATCTTGCTCCTCTCATGGAAGACTCCTATGGGATAATGGTGCTGGTGAGAAATGGTGCATGACGACCTCCAAGTTCAAGGACAGTCTACTCTAGTGAGCAGAAAGGCAAACAATACCAGCAGGAGGCCTACACAGATGAGCAAGGAACTCCTGATAAAACTCAAACATAAAAAGGATTCACAGGAGATGTGGACACTCTCTCCCTGAGCATGCAGAGACAGGACTGGGAATGTCAAAGCTGACCTAGAAGACCTCCCTGGCAAGGGGAGTTAAGGACAACAAGATGGGCTGCTACAGGAACAGCAAAAGGATGACTAGGGAGGAGATGTGACTGCTGCTGAATGGGGCAGGGGGACTGCTGACAAACGAAACAGAAAAGCAGCTTAAGCACTCCCTCCTTCCCCAATTTTGACACTTACACATGTTTGTGACCAGTTCCATCTCTAAACCAAGGTGTATTCCTTATTATTCCAAAATGAATTCTATTTATCTATTTCATAAAAGGTATTCAGCAGTTACCTCTGTGCTATTGTGTTATTGCTATCCATGTCACATATGGATTCTCAGAAAAAATTTATTTTGGTGACAAAGTAATTGTCACTGTGTAGAAAGAGGAAAGAGAGGGAAGAATGATTCAGAAAATGTTTCTTATCTTAATGCAGGTCTAATTTCTAGAAATTTCTTATCTCTAATAATCCTGCAGTGTTGTGCATCATCCTGTTTCTTTTCTGAAAGCATTGCCTGTTATTGAACCCAGGACTCGTCCAAGAGACCCCTGCTCAACCTCTCCTTTCTCGACTGAAAACAAGATACTTGCTTTCTACTTGCTACTATGAGCAATTTTGAACTTGCTGTATTTCACATCTTTAAAGCAGTTCTCATCTTACAGAAAAACTATCTGTGAGTTAGCAAAGCATGTAGACACAAACCAGACATGGAATAAGAAGAATAAGCACCACAACCTGTACTCAAGTCCTGCCCCTGGCAATTACTTTTTGTGACCTAATTACTTGTTTTCAAAAACTGAATGGATAAAATAGGATTATATCCTTTCTCCACGTCTTTTCTGAGAATTTTAGTTATCTGTCATGTACTTTGGCACACAGTAGTCATACTCTAGATACTTATATATATCAAATTAAAAGAACCAACAGTTCACTTTTCTGAAAAGTGCAATTTTGTAAGAAGTTATTACAAAACCTTTCAGTCCATTTGTTAAAGTGCTTGCAGTTGCTGGAAGAACGTCAATTAATGTCTGCAGCAATATACTACAGTTTGAAAAGTGTTGCAAGTACATGTGTTTCTCAGAAATTAAAAAAGTAATATCCACAGCAAAATGCCATTTTAAAATACCTTGCCAGCCCACCCACATCAGGCCATCTATAAGATTCTTATAAAGCCTAATTAGTATCACAACTGTTGTTTCCAGTTTGTTTCTGTCCATACCAACTTTTATGAGTTGCCTGCTGTCCATTCTCCCTTTTTCTATAATTACAAATAGGAACCTATAACTAGCTTATACTGAGTGACATGAAAACAAAATGAACACAGAGAAACAGAAAAAGAGGAAAAGAAAACCACTCTCCAGGTCCACTTGCATCCCTTATGAATACTTATATACAAAAAAAATCTCATTTGGCTCACGTACAAGTAAATACCCTAGGCAGAATCAAAGAAACAAAATGTTTAAAGTACTCTTAGTGTCAAAAATAAAATTACCAGTTTTCAGTAAAAATGTCAAACTAAATCTACTTGGCA
>VZTN01014469.1:24629-41424 GCA_013400515.1 Erpornis zantholeuca
TTTTCCAACTTAAATGATACTATAATTTATATGTGGTATAAATACATAGACTGTATACAGGAACAAGAATATGAGGAAATATCTGTCTCCAAAAACTAATCATAGCTGATTTATAAACAAGAAGAGAAAGTCTATTGAAAAGCAAGCAGTCTATTGAAGTTTACTTACAAAGCTTCATACTGAGACTTACTCATAAGCAGTATCAGTATCAAAAGCAGTAAGCGTGATTAACGATTTCCTTTCCCATGTGGATGCATGAACTTCTCTAAATGTTTATTTCTTCTGTCTTATATTTGAAAGCACTTGATTAATTCTTAAAACTAAACCACTAAAGAAACAGTTCCTTTGACTAGTCTTTGATCTAATATAATAACTCCACCAGCTTCATTAGTCTAATGATTAAGTTTGCAACTAGGTAGCTCCTCGGTGTTTTAAGGTAGAGTGGGTAGACTCTGCTCTTCTTTCTGTCACTACAGCACCAGTCTTTTTTGTTAGCATGTGAAATTGTTCTAAGGATATTTGGCTTTGGCAATTCAGAACTATTGTTCCATTTCTCTTTTCTTTAACCCACTTTACTCAATAAAAATATTCTGAATAATTTCAACTTACTTCTAACGATTTTGCTTCCTAGTGTCCAAACAAGTCTGTAACTCTCAATGCAAACAGTTGAAAAACAACGCCAAAGTTATTTTTGAAACCTCTGAATCCACCTTCTAAAGGAAATACAACTCATGTTAGTGTTTATAAATCTCACAATCTCAAACCTAAAATTTTAACTAAAATTTAGATGCCAATAAAATTTACTATGGTTTCTTTCATTTGATTTGCCACAATGCTTGCTGAATACTGACCCTATTTATTCTCCTCGGAATACTTTATCTACATACTGTAGTAAATGTATAAAGTAGAACAGTTTTCAACTTACTGCTATCTCTCCCAGACATTTTATTAGACGCTTGCTAAATATTCAACCATAATATACATAGTTATGTCAGTGGTTAGGAGATGAAAGCCTACATTACTTCACTCAGGAAATGAAGTGCAGGTTTCGGTCCCTTCCTTGCAATATCCTTCAGTGCACGGAACAGAAATGCTTTTGCAGTGAATGTTCAACAAGTGAGTGATGCAATGGCTTGCACAGCTAAGCCACTATATGATTTCTAAGGCCACAGGGTTAATACATAGTGATAAACTATTCAGTTATAATTGCAGCTTTCGTGCCAGTTTAATTGAATACTATGAATATTACACAGTTAAAACCTGCTCTGTTATTTAGGAGAAATTTGAATTTTGATTCCCCTGAAATCTAAGTGATTCAACATGTATTAAGGTATATTATCCCACAGCACAAATCAAATCCACAGGAATTTTAACATTGATTAAATTAACCCAAATATGTTGGGGAGTAAGAAAGGCAGGAAACCTTCAAGAAGGCTGTTCATAAAGAAGTGTCATCCCATAGAAGCCAAGTGTCCACTGACCCGTTCTCAACTGTAGTTGAAATGTAACTAGAGACTTCATGAGGATAATCTTCCCAAAGACACCACTTTAATTCTTTTCTTTCCCCGCAGTGTAAATCATAAGAATATGATGGAAATGTTTTAATTTCAGGACTGAGTTTTCTAGACCTTTTAAGGTCATTAGTGTGTGGTAAGGTAATCTTAGGTGATGTAAGGAAAGGGATTAGTGAGACCATTTTTTATGATCTCTAATAGAACACAGGGTGAAGGACTTCTATAAACAACAGCAATCCCGACTTCCTGCATTAACAACTCTGGGAGAAATTTCTATGATGTCATTAAGACAGCATTAGTTTTCCACAAGAAAAGCTAGCCCATAATAAAAAAATTATGTAACATGAAAGACTCCAGTGCAAGAATGCTACCAAACAGCAATGCTGCAGCTGCCCAGATCGCAATGTAATAATTTTAAACATAAATAAGAAGTGGAACAATCAAATCTAAAGAGTAATGTGACCGAATTTCCCCAGATCAAAATACGTTTGATACCTGTGAATTTCACCTCACCACAAGGAAAAACAGAAACTGTAACTTCAGGTAATATGTAAAAGGGAGTATCAAAGCCACATTTACTGATTTCCACATGGAGTAATTGCTATATATTTAAATTAAGAATGTCTTTTTGATAGCAATACAATCTTCATTTAAAAATTTTGAATTACAGCAAACCCAGCTACATTGTTAGGACAGTTGTGCCTACAGAGTTTCAGTCTAGGAATAACTTTTAGAACCTAATGACAATATGCTGTTGTTTCTTATGTTTTCTCCACATTAAAGCATCTTTGCAGTTATTATCAATGCATTAAGTCCTGACAATTACATATGATTTTAGATACTCCTGGGTTGCATATAATAACAACAGACCTCATCACTGACACTTTTGAAAGGTCAGGTTACAACACTGAACTTAATCTTGAGTAAAAATACCAGAAAACATTCCCTGGACACTTTTGGCATTCCGTAAAGCCAACATTTCACTATTGGTGTGCATCCTCTCCCCTTCTCCAGACACAATTGAGATCTTGTGTTTTCTAAGTCACATCAAAAATAGATTAAGCACTGGACAAAAATAGCTAAAACTTTTAAATTGTTTCCTGTAATCGTACATTTTCCCTTTTGAACTTGTATCTTCAAGAGGATAGATATTTATGCCTGAGGCAAAGTGTTACTCACTGTGAACAAGGAAGCAAAAATCTTTCCACATCAGCAACAGAGTAAGCTTTGTGAATCCTTCTGCATCATATTCCACCACACCACTATCAACAAGAAAACAACAAAAAAATGAATACAATTTTTAACCTCTAATACTGACTGATGAATATGCAAATTTTGCAATACAGGGATTGTTATTTTTGTTTGTTTGTTCAGAAACTTCCAGTATTTGCTTTCTTTATTAACAATTTTCTAGCTAATTGTAAATTGGATTAAACTTTTAATCTTAGTAATCATCTTAATTATGCTATGGTATTGGAGGTTTTTACTCAAAGAAGGGCCATTTTCAGTTTAAAATACATTTTTAAATGAAAGGAGATCTGCTACCACATCTACATCCTGAATTGATAAAACCTGTAGACACACCAGGTCCTTGTATCTTACTCAAGTTAAGATTACTTATTATTTCTGTAGTAAGTGAGAGGGTAAAACTGAAAATAAGCAGGGTAAGAAGAGCTTAAATTTGAAAACTGGAAAGAGTATATATAAAACATACAAAACATGAGATCATAAAAAATTCCATACAGGACATTTGTTTGATAGATGGATTAAAAGTTTCAACCACTGGAAGCTGGTATTCTCCAAGTCTCAAACAGTATCAGAGCTCATGAACCACAATGCAGATGTCCTATAACCAGAGGCACACACCTGGCCATTTCTATAATGTAGTCTTCTCAGAAGAAAAGGAAATACCTTGTCTTGATAAAGACTGAGCTTGCACTGACTGTCTACTCGTATGTCCAGTTCAAGTCATTGTTACCTATTTATTGTTGTATTAAAATCTGGGTGCATGCTAGAAGCCACCTGTCCAAGCCTCACTTGGGAGACCTGAGATTTGTAGGGCTCCTGAATATCCACAGCACTGGCATCACCTCTTGGAAGCAGAAACCCCTCATCACAGTTAGCTAATGGCTTGGACTCCAGCTCAAGTCAGAATTTAGGCAGGAAACCAAAGTGCCAACCTTTCATGGTGCCAAGGTAGCGCTAATTAATTGATTTCTGAAGCTATTTGTTATCATGCCTGGCCACAGACCTTCATCTGCAGCAATGACCCACGAGCCTCTTCTCTTGAGAGACAAAATACTGCTTGGTGGTGGGACCAGCTGGTGTCCCAGTCCTGCCTTTACACTGAGCAGTAGTTTCTGGCTCTTGCAAGTCTTGGAACCATACCTGCTTCCCCATTCTCCCACCTCAGTCACTGCCTATTAGTGTAAGACCCCTCAAGTAATTTATTCAGAAACAAATATATTTCTTCTGCACAAGGAGAAAATACCTTCTGTCCCTTTCCCATCATCACCTGTTTTCTGGAAAAATCAGATTGGCAACTGGCACAAAAGTGAAATAATGCTGAACTACATTCCAGTACTGCTACAGAGAGACAATCTACACACATCTTTCTGCGAAAAATGACTAGATTTCATCTTATCCAGTGGACAGCAGCCACACAACCACAAACCATGTGCAGAAAATGAGTTTCCCCCGTGCTACAGAAAAAATGCATTAAAAGAAAACTTACGTTCCGAAGTGACTCAGGAAAGCTGCAATGTACTCTCTTCTCTTATGGTATCCCTGAATAACATATTGTACCTTAAAAAAGAAAGAGAACAAGTCCAGAGCTATAAAAAGATTAAAAACGCAAAAGCCCAGTTTGTCATATATTTCTTGTTAAGGAAGATTTATGTTTGACATGGTAGTTGTTCTGAAACCTACATTTAGCATGATTTCCCTAAAGAATCCTAAAATGCCTTTAAAACAAACTCTAGATCCTGCATACAGAATATCTTGTAAAGAAATGTGTTCAATCACTTCTGAGTGAAACACAGTCTTTCACAATAGATTGAAGCACTGTTTAACTGCACAAGTCAAAGACTTGAAGACGGAAATGCTCAGCCTTGCTCTGCTGAATTTTGAGTGGAAAGCTGTGATAGGCAAATCAGTTATCTGAACTGACAGTAGGCTAAGTGTCAAAATAACAGTCTGCTTATAAAAGAGAAGTAAAAATCAAATATCTTTCACAACTGATCTTGGGTGGTTTCTGAAGACTGCACCTCCAGCAAAATCTTCTGAACACGAAGCTCTTTGACTGGTTTCATGCTGACTCAGGGAGCCACCTACTCAACTGTGAGCATTAATTTCTGAAGCATTCTGGGTTTTGAAAGACTTCCATCCTGGCACAGACAAAATCCAACAGTGCTAAATTTGGAGACTTAAGGCAAAATTCTCCTTACACCAAGTATGTTTTCTTGTTGATTTGCATGGCATTACTTAGAAGAACAGTGTGAGCAGGGTTTGACCCATAACAGAAACAATGCATGTGTCATCAAGGCTGCAAGGACATCTGGTTTACAACTGGTGACTTGGAAGTACTTATGGTATGGTTCTGTATGTGATTCCCTGTGTAAATTCTGTGGCTTTCCAGACCAGAACCTAACATTTTAGGAAACTTTTTTCCCCCACTGAAAAGAAAAGGAAGAGTATTTTCTTGGCTGTGGCAACACTATAATTCCTTGGCTGGAAAATGCTTTCTTAAAATTACTCAAGTCTTGATACAACCATTGCTGAGAGCTGTCTTGTCTAACTTAAAATCTATTTATAAATTGAAACATTATATTTTATAAAACACTGTGATTATTTTGGAGGCTTTGTGTAGGATCTGAAATGTTATTTTGGGAAGAGGAAAACATACGATAAGTTTGCTTAAGTGACTTTGTTTAAGAAAGGATAAAAACAGTCCTGTGTACTTGCAGATTTTAAAAACAGAAAGTAATTTTAACAGAAAACCACAACAAAAACAACTCTAATGATAGACTCCAACGTAATTATGGAAACACATTCTGAAGAACTTCTAAAAGATACAATTATTTTCTTCATTTAGACAATTGAAGGTAAAAATAATACACAAATAGGAAATCTGTAATACACAGATTGCTAAAAGTTGACCCCTAAGCCTTCTTTTGAAAATTACAATTAAATAATGAAGAAACTTTCAAAATACTATAATCATTCTTTTTTGTTCAAACAGTAAGCTAAGTGGAACACAACCTTTTCAGCAACCTTAAGTAGCTATTACTGCATAAACATCCAAAGAAACTGCTGATTCAGTTCATCTGGAGGAAGCATCTTAGAAGAAAAATCACGGAAAGTACTCAAAACCTACAATAATGACTGGGGTATGAGAACTCGCAACTAGAAAAATAATATGCGAACTACACATCTGTATTTACTAAAAACCAGTATACTACAATGCAGTGCTGTACAAGACAATAACATTTTATCCTAAATCATAACACGGGGCACTAAGAAAAAAACTATTCCAGGATCCGATCCTAAACTCACTTGTTTACCTAAAGGAGTCATTCTATTCAATGTCGTGCTTAGGTGCTCAGCTCTTACCAAGGAGGTATACTTCAGCCTAAGTATGTAGTCCCTCTGTAGTTCAGCCTAAGTATGCCTTGCTTAGAATACCTGGCAGAAAAATAACAATGTCTGTGGAAATGCAGTTCAGTGCATAAGGGAAAGGAAAACTGATTGTCTCTAGCAGCTTACCTTGTTTGTTAGCAGCTGGCATACTTGGGGTACATAGTCGATGAGACAACCTCCACCAGGAAAGGCTGGGATGTGAAGGGCAGATGATCCTCCCAGTGCACTAGAAAAAGAAGTTAATTTAACAGTACATTCCATGAACAGTCCCTGGGATTTAAAAATTATTTTGGCACAGTCCTCTTTCCCTATGCCTAAAGTCAGACGGCCACACTGAAGTGTGTTTTATGCTGCAGTGATAATAAAAAGTATTGAGTGATACCATCTATAAAAACAGATTATACCATGAACTACTGTAAATTAACCACTTAAATAAGGAGTATCACTAATGCAAAACATTCTCTCAGGAAATAGCTTTTTCATTGTGAACAGTTCTGTTTCTTAGCCCTCACCAGTAAGACGTGGAGTACTGTAGTTCAGGGATCTTGTTAGTGGGGGAGGAGAGGACTTGAAGTCCTCAGCTATTCCAAAAACCACCTTCAGTCAAACCAGCTAAGAATAATCAAAATAATTGGGACTGAGGAGTAATAGATGACCAGATGCAAAGATCAGTCACATCATCTACTCCAGTTTTGGACTTCCCAATAGAACACAGTGTTAACCTACTAAATCAAGGGTGTAGTGGGTCAGAAAGATTATCTGGTATGTGATGATGTTAGGAGGATGCTGAAAGAAATGGGTTTGCTCAGTCTTCAGAGAACACTGCAGAGAGGGGATCCTGAGGAGGGAAGTTGGAGGCATATTGAAGCCTTCAGTTATCTAATGGAAAATCATAGAGACGATGAAGCTTCAGGCTTCAGAGGCTCTGAAGTGAAGCTCGGGGGTGCTGTGCCCCAGAGGTGCTCAAAGCTCAGCTGAACAACTGCCATGAGCTGGCCCTGCTCTGAGGAGTGCCTTGGCCAGATAAGCTCCTTCTCGCCAATCTACATTGGTTTATGATTATATTTCATGATTCTATGATTTTGTTCATCCCCTGTAGGAAATGACAAAAACAAGGATATTAATTCTGTCCATGTACATACTGGATATCTGAACGGTAGAATTGCACAGAAATAAGGTAACTTCAGAGTTGTATTTAGGCAGCTTAACCATTTGCCTTTATCAAAGGAAAGAAAACTGAAGCACACCTGCTATTACTCAGGATAATGTCCTCTTTGGTGTGGAAAGATCTAACACTTATTTAAATCAGGCTGTATAAGGCAACAGCTAGGTAAAGTCCATGCTACTTCCTTCTAGCAGTAGTGACTGGAATCTTTATTTTTAGTCCCTTACCAAATCAAAATTTGCACTACACACTGTGGATTACATCATTCACTAACCATCCAGAACCATCCTGGACACCATTAAAAAGCTTCAGGAGCTAAGTTACTTTGTGTGGCCTCCTGTTTACATGCTGTTTCCATGACAAATTACACTGGTTAGAAAGAAAAGTTCTTCTCTGCAAAATAAGGCTCTTCCTCTCCAGTGGGATCTGGCCTTTTATTTTCCTCAGTACTTGATAAGAAATCACTTTGGTAGGTATAAAGGTCTACAGTCATACATCCCTTTGAAGGTACAGAGCCTACCTAAATCAAAAAAATCCCAAACTCATAATGAGGTATATGGAAATCTGCTACTCAGGCAAAACAGTCTGGGTTTAGCAGACTGTTCACCACATGGAACAGTTCTGCAGGTCTGGATTTTGCATATGCAATGATGAAAAAATAAGCCTTGAATACACCACAGCTACATAAAAACACAAACAAACTTTTCCAGCAGAAGTAAGACTTGAATGGGATTTTTTTAAACAGAATTCAGTTTCCTTGCTGCTACCCCCCCTTACTAAAATTACTCACACGAGAATGTAATTTTGCAGCTTGTGGATGGTTAAAAACAGTGAAGTGTGACTATGAGATGATTAAAAAGTTGGAACATTTCTGAAACAGTAGCTTGTTCTAACAAAATTGAAAATATAAGGGGGGTCCATCAATCTGTAACACTGGAGAATGGAAGACTTCTCCCTCTTGGTATGTTACAAGTGGGTTGTGAAACTTACTTTAAGACCCTGTCTTTCAGTTTATTAATCTCCTTAAATAGTATGTAAATATATCCATAAAAGCCTTTAATCTCATACACAGAGCAACTGGTCCTGTCCATTTTGCATCCTGCATTGCCTCATTTGACACCAAGTCCAAGTTCCCTTGCAGTATGGACATAGCACTGAAAATGCTCAGAACACCGCAACAGGAATTACAGGCTTCTCTCTCAGTTATGATAGCAGGTGTGAAATGAAGAGTCATCTCTAACAGACCACACATGCAAAAACAGCTTCCATTCCTATATCATCAGCTTACAATACATTTTCCAGACTGAATTATTATGATTTGTGAGTAAGGGTTTCCTATTTTACCTGTATCCATCTCATGAAAGTAGCCATCGCATAAAAATGTGTCAACATAAATGGAAATCCAGCCCTTCTCAAATGAAAAACAGACTGCTAAAAGGTGTGGTTTCTGAGAAAGAGGTCCCTCCACAGAAAGAAGGCTGGAATTTCTAGATTAATTATCCTCTGAAAACAGAATAAAGCTGTACAATATGTAATTTATTTTCTGTAGGAATAATTATGGGTAGGGAAAATTAAGAGTGGACAGGCTTCTTTGTTCCCTCTATTGGGTCAGGGAATCTGCTTATTAAATATTTTAATAAAATACAGCATTTGCACAGGACCTTGCCTCTGACCATCTCAAAACCGTCTATAAACATTTAGCAATTAAGATTCATCTGCCTATTTAAACTGATATTTACCTTTTATTTTTAAACAAGTAAAGAAGCTATGCCTCAGAGTTTTATTTTACTGTGCTGTAAGACAATGCCTCTGTCATGTTAAAGGAACATATCTGCAGTACCTCACAACCCTGAGACCAGGCAAGAGGCCGTAATAATTTATTTGACTTATAATAAACCTGTAAATGAAGAAAGAAGAGACTTGCAAAATGTCTAAGAAGGACCTGAAAAGGCGCAAAATGGAGACAATTAGGCAAGGGAATGTCACCATGCAGCTCAATATTTCAGGCTGCTTTTTGAGGTATCTCATAAGAACCGAAAGAAAATACACTAAGCAAAGTGCTATAAGAAGCCTTTTGTAGTCAAGGACATTTCATTTGCCAAAGTATTTCGGCAGCACAAGCTAAATATTGCCGTATGTCAAATCTGCTTTCCAGATAGTTGGGCCTCTTGGAGCACTGATCTTAAACACCTCTGTCTGCAATCAAGCTTTTCTTCTCAGTTATCAGTGTTATGCACCCCTTACAAACCCCCCCTCCATGTTCATTTTATCGAGACAACAAAAGGTGTTAAAGAAAAGCCATCAAGAACTATGATGGGGAAGGTATTTGTTTTTAAACACAGACAATTGATCTCCTACATCTGCCAGAGTAAGGCTAGTTTCAGCATAATCAATGGAATTGTGTTTGATTTTTACACTGTTTTTTCCAATAAACTGCTACTTTTTAAAGGCTAGAATTCTAACAGTCTGATATTTTCTGTAATTTTAACAATTCATGAAGCAACAGTCTTAGGGGATGCTATTTCATTTGGACTAGTACCAGGTGAAGATCAAACACGTGGTAGATCTACCTGTCTCAGAGATAAGGTTGTACAAACACGCTAGAACAAAGACCTGTTGGCCTCAGAATTTTATTCGCTTGCTCTTACTGTAAACCTACTCAGCTCTGCAAACCAACTTCACACGTCTCATTTTAAGACAAAGCAGAGATTCCTTTGCAGCAAGGTCCTGTCCTCCTGGGTTTCCAGAGTCAGACACAATGTGGTTCTGATCCATGGTCTGTGAATTAAATTGGATTTTGAGAGGAACTCACTACTGAATTCAACAAGTGCAGCAGTCAGCCTGCATTAATAGAAGTTTTGTTTGGTGACATGCTGAAATACAAGTTCAGAAAGCATAGCTAGAGTATGTTTACATTTCTGCTTTTGACGCATTCCAAGTGATTTGCTCTCTCTGTCTCACAATGGATCTGTTTATTCGGGTTGACATACAAAATGAAAAATTCTTTCCCATTTTTTTGATAACTTATAATTAATTAAAATGTCTTTCTCAATAAATGATCCTCAAGAAATGGCATAGCATTAATTCACAAGTTTAGAGAAGTGACTGTTCTTCTTGAGTACTTAATGTGTAAAGAACCTGTTATTTGCCCTTCCTTAAAAGCATCACTTCATTAGATAAGAAGGGTATTTCCAAGTTTCAAGCTCAGAAGACTGCATACTTTAGCAAGGCACACTTACGGGCATGTAGAGAGATGCTCTTACTCCCATCCTTACTCCCTTCCCGATAACTCTTGGGCCTGCAACTCTTTCATTCACATAAGCCTCTTCCCTGCAGCTCATTTTGCTTCTCTCTTCCTCCAAAGCGAAAAAAATTGCAGGTTTCTCTAGACTGTTGGGAAACTTTTGAGCTAACTCTGAAAAACGAGGATTATTTCAGACTACCCTCTACATCACAGTTTAAAAAGTTATGTGCTAACACGTAATTATGCTTCTACCACAGCTAAGGACCTGTGCACACATAATATAGTTTATGTTTTGTGCTCCCCGCCTTGCCTGTTCCCATCTCCCATTTCCAGAAAATTGCGTAAGATTTTCTGTGAAACAAGTATCACAAAGAAAAGAACATTTACAGAAAAGTTATACTCTTAAAAGAAGATACCTTACCCAATAGGAGTTTGGGTTTTTTTAGGGAGAGTAGAAAAAGTGTATTTGGGTAAGGAGGTCCAGAATTGTAAGAACAATCATACTTATCCTGAATACAGTGTGACACAGCATTGAAGAGCTTTATACCAAAAGAAAGAGGTACATAATATTGACTGCACTCAACATTTCTAACTCCAAAATATTCTTTCTGCAAAGCACACATAAAATAGGGAAATGGAAAGTTCAGATTGTGAACGATAGAGTTATAGATTGGTCTAACTTTGAAAATGTAAACAATTTTAAAACTTGCCTCTGAATGGAAAGACCTTTTATATGGGGTTAAAGTAACTACAAGCTTTTAATCTCTGTGTGGCCAGTGTTAAAGCATTGTCAAATCTATGTACCAGTGATGGAAAGTAGACTTTAGACTTTATAGACTACAGCCCTTTATTTTACAAGATACACCCTTTTTAACTCTCTGTAATACCTGCTGTATTTTGAAACTGAAGCACACTGCAGACCGACATGAACATTTAAAGGGTTTATTACTCATGATGGCTATATCCAAGAGTAGCCTCAAGCATGTGGAAAGAAATTCCTTTCTTTTTGCTCTTTTTTCTGATTTTGAGAGGCATGTTAAGGGCTTTGATCTCCTTCCCTGTTCTCCTTCTCCTTTGTTGCTGAAGTAAGTAGTTGACGTTTTTTCTTTTGCAGTTTCATCACTTTAGTACATTACACCATTTGGCACAGGAGACACAAGGAACCACATCAAATAAAAGCACGTGACCACAAAAGCTGCCTTACCAACCATGATTCCAGATTTGCTGTCAGTTTACCATTTTTCAGACTTGCCTGACTGTAACCAAATGCCTCCTATCACACAAACAATGTGGTGCTTGGCAGAAGTTTTAGCATAGTGCTTCGATCAGCAACACCAAGCTTAGCAGTAAAATAACAGAACATTTGTACTGAAATTTGGGAGAGTCTAGGCTGGGGGCAGAATTTTCTTCCCTTTCTTGTAATAGTTCATTTAAAGTAAACATATTTAACATATTGCTTGTCCACTCAAATCTATCACCAAGGGAAGTGTGTCCAAAAAAATTTCCATTATATTTTTAAAGAAACAATTTTTACTTAGAATTACTTGTACTTCAACACTGGTAAAATAGAAATGTTATGTTTTCAGCTCAGAGATATAATCACATCTATGTTATTCAATGTACAGGAAAATACCCCCAAACAATCACAAATAGACCTAGAGGGAAAACTATGCTGAATCTACTTATCTGAAGAAAAAAATCCCAGTCAAACTCAGACTCAGCATCTGGCCATTAGAGCTGAAAGGATGATACCATCTTTTTTTCCTTGACCTACTGGAGGTTCAGAGTAAATACCTCTGAGCTTGTCCTGACTAGTGACTGGAAAAAAATATGAAATAATCACTGTAAAGAGCAAATACTAAAACCAGACTGCACTCTAGTTTCACAGAATGTGCAGAAAACTGCAAGGCAGACTTACTGAGCTTTATTTCAGTTCTTCTGCTGACTCTGTATGCTCTAGCATGTTATTTCAACCATTCTGCTTCTCTGCTTGTCCACCTATAACGTTCAGATGCTTATACTGAAGTACATAGAAGTTTAATAATATTCACAGAACAGTACAAAAGCTGTGGGATGAAGTCATCTGTATGTGTTAATAAATATTATGTTTGGGTTATTCCAACTTCTGTATTCTGCTGCAGGTAAAATTGTAAGAAAGAAGCAGTTGTCTATAATGTATTAGCCATTTTAGACAAAGTGGCTATACCAAGCTAATTTACATTAAGTGTACAGATTCTAGGTTCTAGCGGGCTTTAATCTATTAGACTTACATGCAAACCATAGCTAGAGTGATTCAATGCTGAAAGGTATGTGGGGATAAGAGCTCTGTCCCCAGGATTCTATTCCATCTCAAAGAAAGTAACTCAAGAAGCATGAGATAATAGGTGGTTAACCCTGTAATTACATTAGAATATGTTTATTTTCGTCCCTTCACTGACAATACTCAAACTTAGAAGGAGAAAGAACAGATACTCTTGCAGTATCAAGTTTTTCTTACTGCTATATGATAGCATACAAATCTGAAAGTATTTCCTCTGTATTTGATAAATCAGGACTGAAAGGATTTTTCCCTTGCTTAATGGGTCTTTATACACAGAAAGGTTCTGCATAAAGGGGATTGCCAGATTTCTACTGGTGTGCTGAGTGAGTGAACACCTGGGCTGCCAGGTGCTGAAAAAGGGAGTTCTTCACCATCCTCACATCTCACACTCTCTGAAGAAACAACACCACGAGAGGGTAACACTTATTACCCAGCTTGATGTCACACAGTGGTACCACAGGGCATACAAGCACTCTGCCTACAACGGGCACCACGTTGGCTTCTTCGCTGGGTGACAAGACCCACTTTTATAAAATGACCTGTGGCTTACAGCAGACAGCTAGGCAGGCAGGCAGCCCAGCACCATTGATTGCCCTCTGGCACCTCCATCAAACTCAAGGCATAAACCTGAGGAAAAGTCCAAGCTACTGCAACAGAAATTATCAGTGGGGCTTCAAAGTGTACAGGTTAACTTAACTGGTGTCAACAATATCACTCTATTAAACAGTACAAACATTATGGTCACTTATTCATTCTGACAACATAAAATAAAAGTGGAAAGTATAAAAGCAAAATATTTCAAACTGTTTCAAAGTATTAATATAGAATTGTTTTTCATACTACAGTACCAACAGGTTCAAAAGGAAACTATGAGAATTTCCACAGGCTATAAAAAGAGTGTGACTCTCTTTAAGCCTAAAAATTTCTGACAAATGTTGCTTTTGTGTTGCAGCTTACTGAACTGATGCCCCACTTATTTTTTCTGCAAAAAAACACCAATAGCAATGTGTATTGCAAATGTCCTATACTCAGTCAGTTGGAGCAGATAATAATGCAAATCCATAATAAACAACAGAAGAACTGAATTTAGAGACACTTCCTATGATATCAAAAAAAGAACTTTGGTGTATCCTTCCCCCTCCCTGCAAAGGTACTGCTTACTAGTATTAATTCCACTTAATAATACTAAATAATAAATATTTTTACTACATAATAATTTATTACAGAGTATTTACAGGAAACAGATATAAGAAGCCCTGAATTAGTTGCTAGGTGCCTCACAGTTTAAACAGGAGGGCATGGTTCCTGTCCCGAAGAACTTTCACAGTCCATTATTTCATTACACACTGCAGAGAGGAATTGAATGAGAGGGTAGGAAGCACATTCGTTGCAGAAAGGAGACTTAAATAATTTCCAAAGCATTTTGCTTATTTCTTTAAGGTTGGCAGCAAATTAGGAGAAACCTGAGTGAGAAGTGAAGAAATGTCAGAAAAGAGTTTCAAAGAGAATTCAATGCAATAAGGAAATAATAGCAAATCAAACTCCCGAACAACCAGGAAAAGTTGTAAGAAAGAAACCCACACAAATAGAGCAGCAGCAAACATCACTGAACAGAAAAGGTAGATAAGATAAGCAACATGGGCAGATAAGTAAATAAAGAGAGCACTGTGCAGTCCTGTTTTGTTTTCATTTCCATAGAAGTTGAAAACTGTATAAATGAAGATTAAAGAAATTAATTAAGATGCCAAGAGAAAGACCATGTAGCCTAACCAGCTTCAATTTTCTTCTGTATGGATCTCAGAAAGAAAAGCAAATGTGAAAGGGGCTGGAAACTCGTCACAACTATGACAAAACAAGGTTTTGGCTGAAGAAGAAGTCAACTGTAACTGAATTATAAAACTTTTCCATCCTGCATTGCTTTCAGATGCCAACATAAACACAGGAGTTTGTTTAAAATTATGCACTATCCTCATTTCTCCTTGTCAAGAACTGTGACGGAGAAAAGTTGAATCTGTTACACAAAAGTTTTCAAATTCCTGTTCTTCAGAAGGTAATTTTAATGGCATTACCTCTTTTGCTGATATATTTATAACCACCTAAACTGTGAGTGTATTAAGGGCCTTCTAAATAGCAAGTAAAATAATACTGGGCATTGGCTCTTCTATTTTGAGGGAAAAATGTAATGACTTGGAAGAGCTGTGTCAAAGGAACTAAAAACGGTGTAGCATGAGGACAAGAAAGAGGAATTATAAACTTTTGCATAAAGAAGAAAAAGAAAGAGAGTACTGGAGCGCTGGTATGCTGAGAGCAGTATTCTCCTCTGAAACAATAGGATTCAATAAATTAACAGAAGGATCTAGGATTTATTTCTTGTAAGGATCCCTGGAAATTCCCCTCTGCCACTGAAGCCTGGGTGGTGTGTTACACAGTGCTTGACAGCATTTAAGATACTGATCTGCTCTTTTATAATCCACTCTGTTTTAGTGATGAAGATCTCCCAAACAGTTCAATTGAACAGAATACTTACCCCAAATCCATCTTCTCTTACTATCCATCAATTAAGTGGATAAAATAAATTAATAACTGCTCTAAGACGGTATCAGTTACATGTACAAACATATGCCCTATATATCTGTAATTTCTGACCACTATTCCAGCATGCATTCAATAACATCCAGCTTACTATACTGTGACTGTTCACATGGCAGGTAATTTTCCAGTACTTGTACTAAGCCCAGCTAACCAGCAGTGTCTATCACAAAGCAGGAAAACGACTCTCAAAACCTGCATGACTCTATTGCCTTCCCTGCCTACTGTTCTTCTTTTTCTGAAGAACAACAGTCATTTCCTATAACTTGCAGCCTTTTATGTTTTGTGATTGCACTTGCTCATATTGTTCTTTATTTTATTTATGTTCCCTAATCTACTTGCCAAATTACAGTAATTATCTCTTATTGTTAATCTTTTCCTATATTGCTTAATGTCTAACACTTCCAGTGACATAGTCATTTTCTAGAGCATTTATTTTTTGCCTCTGTGCTAAAACACTGCTGGGTTGTAAACTTCTCTCATGTAATTTTTTTCCATTCTCCTTAGGCCAGACAGTAATCCTCATTTGTGAATCTCATCTATCTGGAGAACCATTTTGTGTGAAACATCCTGTCCTCTGCATCATCAGCATCACATTTAATTAGCTTACATGAAGAACAAGAAATACATACTGAGAGGGCTCAAAAACTTGTGGAAAAATTTCAGAAATGAAATGAGAGCAACATGCTGGAAAACTTCTGGATATGAAGCTGAGCATTTGGGTCATCGATAAGAATGCCTGAGGGAGACAGAAAGTTAAAGGAAAAAAATGTTTTTCTTTCATACATCTGGCTCCTGACACTGATTTCCATGTGTATGCAGCATGATTAAAGGGCATTCTTGCTCAGATCTTGAAATTGGCTTTATCTTATGTTCACAAATGATGTGGAATGCTACAAGTCTGGTCTGGTGCTCCTGCTAAATGCTCCAAGAGGCCGAGCACACTCTGGTTTTATGTAAGCCAAATACACGTGGACACAAGGCAAGAGAACATCAGTTTTTCATGTAAGCACAGCCACTGTGGCTTGACAAGCTAATATGAACCAGGTTAAACCCTTACTCATTTAACAAGGTGATATCAATCTGCTCAGACAGTTTTTACAGCCCCTTTAAGAGTCTTTACAACAGGAATTTGTGTAAGTCTGTTTTGTTCCTATGAACACAAATAATTCAAAATTCATCCTAATACATTCTCTTCAAAACAGAGGGAAGCAGAGCTATGGATCACATTGCACAAGGGCAGTCTTTGGTTGGTGGAAAGACAGAAAAATTCTCAGAAGAAAACATGGGCACTTTGAAACTCTGGTCTTACACCAGAAGTAACA
>VZTN01014483.1:6890-21890 GCA_013400515.1 Erpornis zantholeuca
CTCCTTCCTTCCTTCCTTCCCTCCCTCCCTCTCTCCTTCCTTCCTTCCCTCCTTGATTAGTCTGGAGAAGAGAAGGCTCTGTCTGACATAATTATGGCCTTTCAAGATATGAGAGAGGCTTATAAGAAAGACGCAGAGAGACTTTTCACCAAAGCCTAAAGTGATAGGACAAAGTGAAAATGTTTTAAACTGAAAGAGGGTAGGTTTAGGTTGGATATAAAGAAAAAATTCTTTACATTGTTTACAATGAGTGTGATGAGGCACTGGCACAGGTTGCCCAGAGAAGTTGTGGATGTCCCATCCCCGGGAAAATTCATGGCTGGGCTGGATGAGGCTTTGAGCAACCTGGGCTGGTGAAAGATATCCCTGCTCACGGCAGAGGGGTTGGACTTTCAACTGGAATACTTCCAGCATTCTGTGATTCTTACGGTACAAGCAGGGAAGCATTCACACAGGGCTGAATGTGGGTCAGTGTCCACACACAAGCAACAGTCAGACCTCGTGATGCTTGAGAATGCTGAGAAATTTTCCTCACCAGACACCCCACAGAATTTGGAGGACGAGTATAACAGTTATCCACTAATCATCTCTAAAATGATCAATAATAGACTTCTCAGGCCATGATGTGATATCAAATGTGAAAAGATAAGCAGAATATAAATGCATCGATTTTAATTTGCTAGGTTATATATGGACCTTTTTTACTTTCACTGAATTTAGAAGAAACATTTCACAAATGTAACCACCTAACTGGACAACAAACTTCGCTGCTATGGTTGCCTATGCATACAAATGGTGAGGTTTTGGAAGCCAAACAAAACTCCAGCACTTGGATCCCATTGTTTTTTAGAACTTGGAGGTTTCATGCTTAGAAAAAATAGTCAATTTCTGAATAAAAGGAACTGGAAAGGGGGAATTACTTGATTTTGTTTCTCTTTGCTGAGATAATGAGTATTTTACTGAACATGGGAAAGTACAAATCTTCTACTCTTTGTAATTCATGGAAAGCAATCTGAAAACTCACCAAAGACTGGAGAATTACAATGTCCTCTATCCATCCAAATCTGTGTTTCACTATATTTCCATTTCTGACACCTTTCTTTCTTTTCTGAAAATAAGGGATTGGTACTAAGCCTCCTCTGTTCTCCAGTCCTCAATTTAAATTTGTTATATGAATGCCTAAAGGTCAAAATACAGAAGTCTGTCCTCAGTTCTTATGCAGGCATAACTGTTATTAACTTTTGATAAACTTGACTCATTTTTGTAACATTTTATGTAATTTCTTATAAAATATTTTAAATGGTTTCCTCCATGTAGGATATACAGGACATGGGTATTTGCTCACTTAGATGGGTGATGTTGAAATGTAGTGCTGTTTGAGGTGGTATGAACAATGGCATTGCATTGATGGTTTTGTCATGCATGAATAATGTATCCAATCCAACTACATTTTGGTAATATCACTATACTAAATTATGATATATAATTTTTATATATTCTAATTATTTTTAGCTATATGTGGTATAGAGTCGATAAAAAACCCTACCCCTAAATGACATAATGACATTACTGAGGCTGGTTTCTGTGAAAATAGTACTTGCAAAATATAGTATAGTAGTCACTATACATTCATTCCCTCTCCCATCACTTAATTACATCACCCTTTAAGACAGACATATAATGTAATTAGAGATTTGAACAGTTCACAGCCAGAACACTTAAAGTAACATTGTTAATGGGCTTTAGAAGTTCTCCCTTTAATATTGCCAGTGTTATAACTTCTAATTACCTTAATAATTAGGGCTGTGTCATTCATGATTGAGGTAACAGTTGCTACCACTAATGGGTATTAGAGGTCTCTTACGAGGCATGTTTTGATGTTCTCACAGAGTTGCTTAGGGCGGGCAAGAGCTATTTGTCCTTAGAAACATAGTGGTTGCTATGTGGTGGCCTGGGCAGAGGCATCCTTACTAACCACTTTAATGCTGGCACCACCACTGCTGTTTTCACTGAGGAGTGTCTGTACTAAATGCACTCACCATGCACTGCCCTTGAAATGCAAATGTGGCACCTATGGATGAAATCTGTTGAATTCTAATTGCTATTGTTATTATTGCTACAAATAACAGCATAAACTTGAATGTCAAAACTGACTGAAATTCAAAGAAATCCATAGGTAATTCTTCCCAAACCCAACCCTACAAATTAGCAATGGTTATGATTTGCAAAGTTTAAGATGGCACATTTGTTTCATTGTGTATGAGTAATTCAGAAGAGTAACTACAACTATGTTCAAGTCTGAAGGAAAGCAACTGGGATTTGCAGCTATTTTGCCTAGATAAAAGGCTAGAATCACCTTTTCAAGTATGTTTTTTTCTAAAGACTTCTGGCATAGACTGAAACTAAATCTTCTATGAAGAGTAAGAGTCAAAGGTTTCTCTGTATTTGTCTGAAACTAGTTCAGAGACAAAAGCCTGTTTGTTGGCCATGCTGCACTTTGAGGCTTAAGAGTGCATTCACGGGAGAGTGGAGAGAACTCAGGATTTACTCTACTTCCATACATCAAATTCACCAAAATTTATGCAACTTGAGACCAAAAAAAGGTTTGGAGAACTATTAAGCACAGGTAGATAGGAAAAAAAGGCAGCTTCATTGGACAGACTTTCACCAAACTGGTTTTAATAAGCTAGGTTGTCCCTGAGGACTGGGGACAGAATTACTTCTCTTATTTACTTTGGTTTTTGGAGCTTTGTTATACATATAAACATATATATACATATATAGTTGAAGCATAATATGATTGTGATGGAAAATATTAAATCCTCAGGGATTGGAGGAGCATTTACTTCTTAGATTTGTTTGTTTTCCAGACATAGATTCAACTGATTTCCTGACTCAGGTTAAATTACACTGAACAGGTAAAAGGGCAATTCTGTGATGCAGAGAAGAATGCCCTAGGGATGAAAAAAAAGATTGATTTATCCCAGTCCCACTAAAAACACCCAGGAACTTAACATTTATTAGACTGGACATGAAGGACATACTCATATAGATAAGATACACATCGTAAATTAGCCCTTTAAGGTACAACATTGAAATCAATACACTACACAGACAACACAAAGACACTCTCATTCCTCTTCATCTAAATTAAAATCTAGGTAAAAAATAGAAAAAAAAAAAAAAGAAAACAAATCCCAAACTTATGTATCTACTTGAGCAACAGGTGTGAAAATTTCCCTCCCTCATCAGGCAAATATATAATGTGCTCATGGTTGAATCAGATTTAATTTCTACAGACTTCTGATACTGGTTTGGCAAGTATCTTTTCTTCTTTGTGTCTCTTTTCAGTGAAAACAAAGGAATTATAAGAGTACTATCTTTGTCTGCTTTGACCTGAAATAGTATTAGATACACTCCTTCAGATACAACTACAATCTCATCAAGGAAAGAATTCCAGTTCAGAGTGACCACATTTCCTGTTGTCTACAAGATATAATTCCAGGATTAAAAAATCTCTCTATTAAAGTAATCTTATGCAAGTCACACACATATCTATGTGTTCATATACAGTGTATGTGCATATATACTTATGTATTTACATACAACTCACACAAATTATAGTGACACTAGTGCCAAACACTTTGTGCACACGTTCCTGAAAGTTTTCAGAAATCTTTACTAGCCATTTGGCTACAAATCTATTCCATTAAATTTCAGACTAGTCATGATAGAAATTCTATTGCTATACTCTTAACTACAAGACAAAAGGTATTAGATCTTAGATCACATGAAACTATGCCAAGATCACTTCAGGAGCCCAAAAAAACTACTTGTAGTGCAACACAAACAACAAGTAATTCCTATGGTGTTCCTTCATCCCCTTTTCCCTCCCTTCCCTGCTAATCCTGCCCACTCCCTTGGGCTTCTCCTATTGGTATTTGAGGGACCCCAATTCCAACCCCACCTTGTCCCCATGAAACTCCAGACCGTCTGCTTCTCTAGGTCTTTGCCTCTGGGGACCTGCATGCTATCATGTGAATAAAGATCTTCCATGCTGAGACCTCTTCTCACCTCCTTCACTGCTGCCTTGTTGCGAAGAGCAGAGATGCCAGAGCTGGCCCTGTGGTTCCACGGGCGGTGAAGGCACAGTGACCAAGCCTTCAGAGGGAAGGGCAGGAGCACGAGAGGCTGACTGGAGCTGGGCAGAAATGCTCCTTGGTACTGCTTGTGGCTTGCCATTCCACCAAAAAGTTGGCAAACCACAACGAATTCCAGGTACTCTATGCAATATTTACAAAGATATCAAAGATGAATGAGCTGAATAAAGCATACCTGTATGCAAACTGTCACAGAGGAACTGAAAAATGTTTCTCTCAAAAGGAGTAGATGCTCAGACTGATTTTCAACTTTAAAAAAAAATATTTTGCGTTTTGGCGAAAAGCTTATGGCTGACCTGGACTGGTTAATTCAATTTTTGATGTTGCATCATATGGATGGAAAGTAATTGCAGTATATGATACACATTCCTAAAATCACCTCCAAATAAAGGACAAGTAAAGGTAAGGAAAAGGAATATGATGAAAGAGAGCCAAATCCATGCCATCTATGCTGCCCAAATCTTAGTTTAAGTGATCATAGAGGAAGGCCTTATTACACCACAATCAGGATGCCTTCATCTGAATCATCATCTAGGTTTTCCTTATGTTCATTAGAGTGGAACAGGTACTTCTAAGGGCACAATTTAGCTCACTCTCGGTGTATAGCCCAAGAGAGGTTACAGAGCCTGTTACATGCTTGGAGATATTCAAAACTTGAGTGGATGTTTCAAACCATTTGGATAGATCATGTGCTACAAGTGTGCCTATCCCTGTCCACTGGCAGTACAAAGAACCTGTGCTTACAGCCCTGCCCTGTAGATTTCTCACTGATGAGGAGAGCTCCTAATGCTTCTCATCTGCCTGCCCTCAAACACCTCCTGCTAGGTGACACTGCAAAGTCAAGCACTGCTTGTGTTTCAGGACCACAAAGTTCCCTAGACACACAGAGAAGCTTTCATGGTCTGGAAATGGTTCACATAGCTCTTAACTGTCCTCTTGAATGATTTTGGAGCAAGAATGGATATGTCAAAGTTGAAGTCTGTTGAAGTCTGAAGAAGATATTTTCAGAGTAGACAATGCACAGTAGAACAGATGAAGCCAGTGTAAAACACAAGAGTCTGGATCATTTTAATTACAAAAGGACAAGAATGGTGACTTTTTTCATGCTGCTTATTCTGTGAAGGCCCTTACTCTATTTCGCCCTAGCTCATATGCACCTCAGAAAGTGTTTTGGTAGCCTGTATCCCAATGAGATGGCAGTATATAATGAATGAGATGCCTTTGTCTAGTATATCCTATGGGCATGCATTAAGTTTTTCTTTCCAAAGTGTATGAAACTGATTCACCCTGTGGATACTCAACACAAAAAAAGGGCAGTGTCTCACCTGTGCATACACAGGCTTTGTCTAGCTGTTGCAATGTGTGCTCACACTATACTGTACAGTTCTAGTGCCCTCAAATCATCCAGATCGAGGACTGGCCAGATTATTCAGTGGTATACAATCAGCTGCATGCCTGCCTTTCCAGTGAAAACCAGAAAATGATGGAGATGAGCTCCTGGTATGAGCTAAGACAAATCATTGTCAATACCAGTTTTAAAAAAACTAAACCAACTGTAACATATGTGTCAATGTCATGCCTTGCCCACTGAGATCAACAGAATTTCACGTGACTTCACATGAAATGTGACACCTTCTCACCTACCCCTAGGAGTGAGATACAGACAGAAGGTGCGTCCAGATGCAGAAAGAGAGAAATGCCTCCGAGTGTCAAACACAGGCTGGGTGAAACTGCTTTTTCCACGTATTTATCCCTCAATCAACAAGCTTCCCTTGCAGCTTATTCTTAACCCTGACATACTCATCTCCTCTGGCATCCCAGATAAGGAAATTAAGAAAACAAACATAAGATAGTTTCCCCCATATTTCAAGAGGATATAAAGTTCATGTTTTCTATCAGATGCAGTCAAAAGTTCACTGAATAGAACATCTTTCAAGTACTAAAATGTTTTACATACATTACATATGCAACCTTGTTGTGGTTTGACGCTGGTTTAAGCGTCAAGCACACGAAATCCAATTATATGCATAAGGGGAATACGGATTTATTGAGGAAAATAGAAAGGAACTTCAGGGCAAAACAGGTCTACACTTAAACAGTTGTCATATAAAGAAAAGTTTATTACTAACAGAATGAAAAGTGAAAGAAAGGAATTATAAGAAATCAAAGCAAACTTTTAAATACCTTTGTTTCTCAGTGCCTCTCCCTTTACCATGAAACTCTCACAAGTGGAAACAAAACAAAACATGGAATTTGGTCAGAATTTGGTCAAATTTGGAATTTGCACTTTTTTAAGAGTCTTTTTATGCTTAAGGAAAAAAGGTTCTTGTGCTGTGCCACAGAATCTTCACAAACCAACAGTCCGCCCCGAAAAACAATGTGTCAAAGTGAAAAAAGTATCTTTCCCATGGAAACCCCACAGTCTTCCCACACTGCCAGGTCATGGGCTACAGAAAAAAACCATGGGGTTTTAGTCTTTTAAGGATGAGTTATCTCAGCCTGAAAGCAGATTCTCTGCTTCGAATCTGCAATAACTTCTCACAACTTCTATGTGGCCTTGTGTGGGCCTCACTTTAAAATCACAGGCTGCACAAGAATTTCCCATCCCCCCAAGTTCTTTTTCAAATGGATTAAAGTTTTTTCTACAGATTGCAAGAAGGACTTTTTAGCTCCGTGCCAGAAGTGCAACCACTCTCTTTTGTTATTTTAAGACACAAATAACACACACACAGTGATTTTTTTAAGCAGAAAAAAGTACACAGTTTAATTTTACTTTGATATATATAGATTTCTGACAATGACTATGAATTGGAGGATGAGGCTGCCTCCTCTCCAACTACACTGGTCAAACTAGAAGTCTATCAATTGTCTTTTCTTCAGGAGAGGAATGAGAAACAAAAGGAATAGTTAGAGAAATATTGCTTGGTTTACATGAAATGCGTGAGAACTCTATTATAAAAAATGCAAACATCAGAAGGCTGAAAAATCAGGGTGACACTCTTTTCCTGTCATCAGTAGCTTCCATCCCACGTTGTCTCACCCTTCCCCTGTTTCTGATCTTGGAGTCACCCTGTTCAGCTTCATCCTATGTGACTTTACTTTCTTCCTCATTGACTCGAAAGAAAAGGGTGTCTTTGTTGGCTGTGGTGCGTGGTGTTTCTTCAGTTTTGGTGGGAGCTGTGCTGGATGCAGGGATGCCCCTCCGGCCCTGCCAGCTCTGCACAGGGAGGTCGCAGTGGCTTCAGATCATCTCAGCCACACCGTCTCAGTTACACACTGCATGCAGAGCTGGGACAGCTCTCCCCTGAGCAGGAGGGCCAGCCCCATGCTGCCGCCACGCTGAGGGGTCAAGGAGGGGAAGAACTGGGGTTTAACCCTAGCCCAGGCCTGAGCCCGGAGCCCTCTGCTTCCAGACTACCCCTTGGCCCTTGAGGCCAGAAGCAAAGAGCAACTTCCTGCGCTTGCCTTCCTTTGAATATGCGATCGCAGAGGCAGTACTAGCCCTCGGATTGAGTTAGCAACTTATCCATCAACCAAGTTTTCAACTTACGACAACCCATAACTGAAAACCTTTTATACACATGGAGGACAAACACTTAAAAAATTCCATCAGTGTTTTCCTGGAAGAAACAGTATTGGCTAAGATCTTCCCACTAGGTAAAATGAGGATATCTGAAACTTCTAATTCTGTTGATCATAGCTGAGCTACAGAAGGTATATTCAAACACATCTTTCTAAAAAAGCCCAACAACATTCCTGTCAATGTCACACTGTCACTAGAGAGTAAAAGAAGAAAAAAGCAACCTCACTCCAAACGCTGCTGTGATATTTTCCCAGCTTCCAAAAAGGCACAAGCAATATGTCCTTCTGATATTAACATATCCAGACTACCAGTTTTAAAAGTGTTTAAGGTGAAACTGCTTTATTCTATTGTCCTCATGCATCAAAAAATCATCACTGGAGTTACTAGAAGGCTCAACATCTGCATGTTCATGAAGAAAGGAGTGATGATTAAGATAAAACCATCCCTTTACTGATCTCAGGCTGCTTTTTCAGATTAAAAGAGTAAAATTAAATAATATCACAACATTAAAAACCTCAGTTTGCTGACGGTGAGTGAGTTCATGACAGCAACAAACACTAATAACTACATTTATCCAACATTTGTCAGATTCTTCACTGACAAATTATGCTACAGGCACATGTCTGTACACAAAGATACACATAGATTTGAACATACTTCTATTTGCTATGGGTTTTCTACTTTTCTAATTATTTTGTTCTTTTTGAACATAAGCATGTTACTTTATCAAAAAAAAAAATGCCAGCATCTTGAAACATATTGGAGAAGTGAATAATGTACACACAGGCTTGTGTGCTATGCGAAAATGTTGTATGAGTCAACTGCAGTTCCACAGGTCTGTTTCCTTGCACAGAATTTCAGCAGTTCATGCTAAATAAAGCCCCGTTTCTGCCCCTCTCTATCATATGATTTAGCAGGTGCACTTTTGAAAAAATGAGTAATTGCATTTGAGTCAACCTGCATGCACTGAAGTTAAGCACCGCTTAAGTGTTTGTAGGATTAGGGTTTAAGCTTCCAATTATCCCTATTGCAGCTGTGTGACATATACCCCAATGAATGCATTTCTCATCAGTTTTAATTCACGTTTTCTCTTTCTGGGGACTGAAAATGGCAAACATGAGTAGAGGCTGAGTGGTGTTGTTTCTGTTAGGCCTACACACCTAATAAAGCATAATATTTACTCTCATTATTATAATCAATAATTGAGTTAAAGATTCACTATATGACCCACTGATCATGGTACACATGCTGCCTCACTTTAAGAAACAGCCTGAAGTTTTAAATTCAATATTGGGTACCTTCATAAAAATATATATATTGGTGTCATTCAGAAGGTCAGAGTACCCTAATCCTACTAACACTTAAAAATTGTCCAGACTACATTTGTTTACCACTAAAACCTGCTGTGGTCTTATGTATAAATCATATGCAAAGCAGGGAAAAACAGGTATCATACTGTAATTTTTGTCACAAGATACTTAGATAAATTAATTAAATCACGACCTCGTCCATATCAACTTGAAAAGTGCACAAACCCTTGGTACTACATTACTAGTTGAAATTTAGACATGTATAAGTAAGCTGAATTTATTGTCTGTTGGCAGTGAAACTAGCAGTATGCCCTAAGAGACACCAACCAACTCTTAGAAATCACTAATACTCAGCATTCCTGCCAAAAAAAAAAAAAAAAAAAAACAAAACAAAAACAACCCAAACAAGTCTTAAGGTTGTAAGGATCTGACTTTTTTCTTTGCTTAAGTCTGCATTAGACAGACCTATTGACATAAACCCTGGAGTCACAGTGCCTTGCTGATTAGAAAAGACGATGGTCTTCCATACATGAATGGGCATCTGGATGCAGAGATGCAAAGCTTGACACACACCTGTATTTCCTCTACGATGGGGTCTAGACATGGCCAGCATGAAGATGAAATCCAAGGACTTGAGAACACTTCAGAATCAGATAATAAAGACATGGCTCAATTCATTGTACGGTTTAATGGCCTTTCCTCATTCCACCTTCCTCTTAGCAGGATTCAGGTTTGGGCTCAACACGATGTCACAGAAGAACCCCTCAGAATTTTGGGGTTTCTTTTTCACAAAGACCAAGGATAGCTACTGAAGTAAATATCAGTGAGAACCATATTTTAGTTCCTTATGTTACATATTGTAGAATCATAGAATGGTTTGGGTTGGAAGGGGCCTTAAAGATCATCTAGTTCCAACATTTCTGACATAGGCAGGGACACCTTTCAGTTTCCTCAGAGCTCCATCCAACCTGACCTTGAACACTCCCAGGGACAGAGCATCCACAGCTTCTCTGGACAACTTGTTCCATTGACTCACTACCCTCACAGTACAGAATTATTCCCTAATATCTAATCTAAACCTGCTCTCTTTCAATTTTACTTCATGCCCTTTTGTCCTGTTACTACATACCCTGTAAAAAGTCCCTCTTCATCCTTCTTGTAGGCTTCCTTCATATACTGGAAGACTGCAATTAGGTCACCCCTAAGCCTTCTCTTTTCCAGGCTGAACAATCCTAATTCACTCAGCCCTTTCCTCTGGGAGAGTTGCTCTATTCCTCTAATCATCTTCATGGCTCTCCTCTGGACTTATTCTAACATCTAATAATTAGAAAAGTATCTTAAGTATCTTGAAAGTGAAAAAACCAAAAAGTTGTCACATGTTATTTAAGAGTCAGCTGGTGCATAATAAAAACCAAATGCAAGTAAGTGTTAACAAAAATTTTACAAAATTTCATCATTTTTAATGCAAGTTTTCACATTTTCTTTGCCCACTGCAAAGTGCAGGCATGTCAAAAATGCCTGAAGGCAAAGGCATTTTATATTATGGATCTGACTAAATAACTCTGTTACCCTTAGAAATGAATCTAACAGATAACTCTGTAAGACCTCTATGACACAGGATATCAATTCAGCGCCATGACACAACAAAAGAGACGAAGTCTACCTTTCTTATAAGAGGTGAGGCCTTTCTTCTGAACCCAATTTCACATAAATTTGTAAAGTAATGGACTACTGGGTTAGGAAACACACACTCTAAAGCTGAATGAGATCCTGACTGTATTTCAAGATGGTGAGGAGGGGATTCAATTCTGCTGCATTGCAACTTCTCACAGTACTTTTTCATAAAGCCACTGGTAATTTTAAATGTGGAAAAGGTGCACTGTTTTTGGAAGGGAGGGTGGGAGAAACAGGGTCTAGACAGGGTCTAAACAGGGTCTAGTTTTCTATTCTGTGGATAGAAAATTTCTATCCACATCAGCAGAGCTAGTCCTACCTGGCTGTCCCAGGACATTGCTAGAAGGATTCAAGAGTGCTACAGAGAGAACAAGGCTTATCAAACTCACTTGGAGGAGGAACAAAAAAGGAGGGTTTATCTTTTCTCTAATTAGCTCCTGGAATTGTGGACAAGCAACAAAATGGTGAGTCCCAACACATGAGCACAGTGCTTTGGCCAAAAAGGTTTCAGCAGACTAACCCTTTGTTTTCTGTCTTCTAGCAGACACCTACACCATCTCAATACTCCTGGTGGTTCAGTAATGAGCCTGCATTATTTCTCCTTTATCAATGTGAACTTAAATGGTCACAAATAAGAAAGGCTACTACATTTTTTTGGGGAAAAAAAAATTATGTCCAAAAGGGTAAAATGTTAATTTCAACATATATGCAGATGTGACTTTTAAATGCAGAGCTATAATTATTCTAATTGTAATGCTACCACCTACAACCCATATTCACTCCTTTTTTATGATTGTGTCAACATTTTTTCCCTCTACTCAGTTGTTTAGCTGGCTCCATAGTGCACTAATTTTTTGTAACTTAGAAAGGTACATCGTCAGACCATAGCAGTTGGCTCCATACTAAGGCATTATGCATATACCATTGTAAAAGTAAGTTAGGTTAATTAGGTATTACTATCAACACTACTGCACTTTTGCATTAATAGAAAAGAGAATTTAAAATGTCACAGTTGTTATTTTTAATTCTAGTGCAGAATGTATCTGTTTTAACAATGGCACCAACACTATTCCAGTAGTTTATCATTAGAGTGGTAAGGGACCTGGCTGAGAGAATGTTGGTGTTTGTTTCTATCAAATACATGTACAGTGGATACTCTTTGAATGCTACAGCAGTATTGAAATACAAAAAGGAAAAATGGTACTTGCTAATTTAGCAGGCAACATTATTTTCTGTCTGAACAACACAATTTTGCATTTTAGAAATTCAAGAGAAGCACCTGGCCTTACCAAGACAAGGTAAATCTGGATTTAAATCCAAGCGTTAAATCCATCCACAAGAATCCATCCACACCAGTCCAATTGCCCTGTAAAGATGGTGTATGTAATGTGCCAGCAACAAATATTGGAAGACATCCTGCCACTCTGTGTCCTGTGTGATTAGTAACATCTAAGAACTGGGTCCACGAAGCTGGGTTTTCCCTCAGAATTGTCTCATACAAATTAATCTTCATTTTACAGTCTGAAACAGCCTTTGAGAACATCTCCACAGTAAAGCTCACAAACATTTCTTTTGTAGATTTTCTTTGCATTTTACGAAGATTAGTGTTAAAAAGAAGAAAGTATGAAACAGAGCTAGATTTTTCTTCCTTCCTTGTCGGTAAAAAGGTACAAGCACTGTCTCAATTTTTTATTTAGGAGTATATAAATATGCCTAGCTTTCATATCTTAATGTACACAGCACATTCTGCTAAGAGATCAAGGCAAGTTCATGCCCCATCTTCAAATTCTCTAATGCCTTAGGAAAATGACTGCTACAAATATTCGGGGGTTAGAAGTGCACACAGAAATTACCAGTAATGTTTCCCCTTTGACTGCCATCATTGTGAATAACAAACACTGTCAAAGTAGAAAGAGAGCAAGATGACATGATACCATATAAAATGACACTACTAAAAACATACCTGTAAATGAAAGCTTTAAGAAAATGCTTTTTAAATAGGAAATATAGATCACTTGAATGAATATGCAATATTCTCTGAGACTTTGAATTAAATACAGACCTTAATAATTACCCTGATTACTTCTGTTGTGATTCTACCTTTGAGTCTACATGAAACAAACATCTAACAATTAGTTACACTTTAATTTAATCATCCGGGTTTGATTAAATGGCTGTTAGTATTTCTTTTAACAAACTTGTTTTAGAAAGACCAAAGACAAAATAGTTTTTTTCAGTTTAGCATCCAACATGTCATTTAGTTTGGTCTAACATATTTATTTGGGTTTTTTGCCCAGCAGCTGAAGTCCTCTATCTGGCGACAAAAGAAACGCAACAAAAGCTAGAGCAGAAGGTGGAACACATTATTTGGTCACACATCTCAAACACAGCCTGGACAAACCACCTCTGAGGGTAAAAACATACATCACGTTTCAGCTTCCAAGCCCAATTTAGTCTTCAGTCTCTCAACTGAGCCTGTCAATTAGGGTGTCAATTAGGCCTTGATCCAGCAGAGCACCGAAGCATGTGTGTAATCTGAGCATGTGAATAACCTTGTTGCTCACTGCAAATCAGGATGATAGTGACGGGGGACAAATGAACAGGACCACCAGTTCATTCTCACATACAGTAATTATAACACACTTTTAAATATTTTCTTGATGAAGCCACATACTGGAAAATTGTGGCATTTGTCATCTCTGCTCCTTTTGGAGTCACTATAAGCCAGGGTTGCTGTTCATCTTTTTTTTGTTTGTTTGGCAGAAAGAAACTAGATATTCAGTCCTCTAAAACTGCATGAAAAATCACCTCTTTCCAAACTACACCTGATTTAAAGTGGCATTTCTCTTTATTGAGCTACACAACAATAAAATTGTTTCTTATGTGTAGTGCAAATGCAAGATTTTCAGTATTTGACTTTTTAGTAGACTTGGCAGTAGCAAGGCTGCTGCTCCTAGGTATGTAATTAGAAGTGATTTACTGTTTTGTGCCTCAGCTTGCCTGTACGTAACATGCAGAGCATGATCCCTCTCTTTTTACAGAGCACTGAGGTCTCCCAATTAAAGACACGTTCCTCTAGAATAACTTTTTGCTGTTTTTGCTTAGGCATACACACCGTGGCTCCCAAGGCAAGACAGTAGGCCATTGCAAACTGATCTACACTCCTCTCCATGAAAGTTAAAAGTGTAGCTACAGCATGAGATTGTTGAGTTGGAGAACCTGTTGTGCACAAAGAACTGCACAATCATGTGCCTGCAGGAGTACTAGTGGAAGTAGGGCTGGCAATGTCACACTCAGGTGTTCACTGGGCTGTGGCAATAGTTTTACTCTCTGGACGCTCCCTTGGTAACTAGATGAGAAATACAGAAATGCCATCTTTAAGGACTTCCTCCTCTGGACTCTTTATAGCTCATTCCCATGCCAGTTTCAAAATACCACAAATGTTTGGGATAAACAATGCAACATGGAACTTGCTACTGACAGAAACAAGCCAGCCTTTGCAACATGCTTTCAATGCTAGGCAAATACAAGTAAAAATACCAAGAAAGTTTCTTCTCCAAGTCTGATCTTAACCTGAGAGACTGACGGCCTGACAAATTCTTTTATCTTAATTGCAGAGGAAGTGATGTAATAAGGAATTCAAAACTAGGTTCGGGGTTTTGCAACACCCAGTTACTAAATGCTTCCATGCTGATATACCACTCAGAAAGGAGAGGGATCCAGTAAGAGCCTAAGCTTGCTCCCACTGGAGTTTGCAGCAAAACTTACGCAGAAAGAGAATGAAACCTAAATTTGACACCGATGTTAAAACTGATGGACTCCTTTCTATAACCTGTCAAGTCAGTGATAGGTTGTTTGTACCTTTGATTGTTACAGGGAAATTACCAGATCAGAATTCTGAATCCTTGTAATAAATGAACTTTTAAAAATGTAACACTTGCTTCTCAAACACTGTGTCATATGTTTTGTCAGGATAGTGTAACACAAAAGGTTGTGATGTATACATTAAGATTTAAATGCACTCTTTGGAAATGACATGAAACGTGCAGCCTTTCCATTGTTTTTGCACAAGAAAATTAACTCATTATTTCTATCTCAAGACTCAACCTCCTAAGTATCTCCACAGCAATGTGTTTTACCTTCTGAAAACTGCTGCTGCTGAAATGGTTTTTTGTAGATTTCAAGTGAAGGAAAAAATAGTTTTAAAAAAAGAATAAAGACTGGTATTGGCAAAAACTTTTCTGTCCAATGCATCGGCATGTTTACTTATCCA
>VZTN01014483.1:23230-33379 GCA_013400515.1 Erpornis zantholeuca
CCGTCCGGCCCTGCAGCCGCCTCCCGGCGCTCCCCGGGCCGTGTGTCCCCTCTCCCGGCCCGAGGCGCGGGGCTGCTCGCTTCCCTCCGGGCAGCTGAGCCCCGTGCAGGAGTGGGCAGCCCGGCCACTGACCGCGGCCGCGCTTGAGGGACTGCCTGCACCAGCTCTCCTCGCCGGCCTCCCTCCCCCCCCGCCAAAACCGGCCCCTCCTGAAAACACAGTGCCTATTAAGTTGCTGAAAACAGCAGATTTCCACTGATACTATACAGATAGAGCTGACCATTAAATCGCAATTTTACATCCCCAGGCAGCGGTGGCTGCTGACAACCTCTAAAGCTTGTAATCCCATTTAACCCCCTCCTGTCATGAGCAGGGCCACCCTTTTGGAATAATGCAGGCCAAATTAAACCTGACACGGCAACAAGAGAAATAAAACCCCCTTTAGCTTAAAAGTCATGCCACAGTGGGTAACCCTGACCTTCAGCTTTCCCGTTTCCATCTCTAGGGAGCTCCCCCCCGCCGCTGCCGTTGACAGAGGCGGGAGAGGGGAATTGCAAGGCGGCTGGATGGCCCTGGGGACAAATTAAAGGCAATTTTGCTAGACAATAGAAGGAGATTTCACCTGAGGGGTTTTCTTTCCTTCCCCCCCTTTTTAAAGTTTTCCTTTAGTAATTTTTTATTACTAAAGGATCACTCCTTGCCAAGTGCTCCCAGCCCGACCTGACCGCCAAAGGCCATCCCTGCTGGAGCGGCCCCTGCCTTTTTTACAGCCTTCCTGCCTCGGAAAGGAACCTCAGGTTTTCACAGCCCGCGGCTGGCATTTAGCGCCGATTTCAGAAGGAAGCTGACCACTTCTAAGGTCCTCTAAAACAAACACCTCCCAAAAAAGGGAAAAAAAAGTTCCCTTCCTAGCTCCGACTCCTGCCTGTAGTCATCTGCTTTGTTAGGAGAGGAGGGGAAAGGCACTGCTAGGGTGAGACTCGTCCTGCATTATTCACACACAGCTAGTCCAGGAGTACAGGAGGAGCTTTCAGACCTAACCCAGGCAACATTGTGCTCACTACTCTGATCTCATTTGGGAAAATAACGCTGTTTGTTTGACAGTATTTTCGAGAATACGGGACTATATGGATAAGCCTCTATAAACAGCATACACCCCCACCGCGGCACCGGGGCTTGCAAATGTGGAAGATGGCCTTTCACACTTAATCTACACACAAGCAGACCACCACAAGTGGCTCCCCAGTTCTCCTCCCTGTTTGCTGCCTACTGAAGAAAAGAGCCAAAAGTCAGAAAGCACCTTGATGCAGGTAAAGGCCACATTGCCACTCTATCTGCATTTTTTTATTTCTCTTTTTACAACAGGTGCACTGAGAATATCATTCTATAGCCAAATTACAAACCAACACATTTTTCTACCTGTCCATTTATCTGTCTATAAATACATACCCGTAACCAGGGACACCTGCCCTTGCCATCCAACACACTTTTCTCAGCACTCCCCCACCTGCCCTTATTTCTGTATGCTGAAGAGCATGCAAATAAACTCCATCCAAAACAGAGCTGTGCCTGCAGCGGGAGACGTAAATCCCCGGATCGAGTGGGAAGTTTGCTGTGGAAGTTTGCAAGCTGCTTACAGCAAGCCTCTGCAAGGGACCCTGTCTGCACCACACCACTTTGCCCGTAACTCACCAAGTCACTCTCCCAGAGGCCCCACAGCAGGAATGAACTTGCAGCACTTCTAAATACTGGAGCACTAAAAAAATCAGGCTCATTACCTGGACACATGGCTTTTCATTACTTCATTGCTTCAGATGCCAGATCCCTTGATGCTGCAGATCGGCTCAAAAATTTGAAGTACTCCTTCATTTTTTTTCCCCTTTCCCTTTTTCTTTCTTTCGTTCATTCTTAAAAAAAAATAAAAACCAACAAAAAAAGGATGCTTGACTAAAGTTAGCTTAAATTTGTTAAGAATAAAACCAGCATATATGTTTATTTCCACTTCCTAGTGCGGCAGTGTACCGAAGCCCAGCCCGCCCAAGCCTCTTTAGCAATGGAGTGGTTTATTTAATTTGTCAGTATAATAGAAGCAGCTGAGTGAGAGACAGAGAATGCAGTGTGGTATAAAAGAAACAAAGGCTAAAAGTACCACTATTTTGATTCCCTTTTTAAAATTACTTCCAAAGTGTGGTATCTATTGTGAAGAATAATGCTGAACAAAGCACAGTGTCTTGGCAATATTCACAGAGCTCATTCACAGAGCCAGTTCTGTCTGTACATTCAGAGGTAGAATACACTTATAAATGATGCATTGGAAGGACTATAGTTCCTATTGTATTCCCAGTGTAAACAAAAAGACAGACAGAAGCTGAATGGCATATGGGCAGCAGGGCCACACTTTATTCAACCATTCCAGCACCATTGTGAAGGTAAAATGGAATAGGAGTTCTCTCTTCAAATCCAGTGAACACATTTTGGGTTAGGCTAACAATTTATATATATAAAAAACAGATCTGGTTGTGATTTTGTATACTTCTCTGGAAAAGTGATCTTTAAAGCAATCTAGAATAGGGATTGCTGTCAAGTTTTGGAGGTCATTCCCAATGGGATCATGTAGCCTCTGGAGAATACTGTCTGAAAGAGGGTCTGTGTGGTGCCTGTGAAGGTGGGCACTTGATGCATAGAGCCAAAATTGCCTAGAACAGCAGTAGCAAAAGCTGACAGAGAGGCTGAGGAGCTCAGGATCTGACCAACCTGGAAAAAGATATGCTATTGGAAGGGGCATTCTTTGCATGGACTAGAGTTTACCCTTCTTTTCCCACCATTGCCCTCTGTTTGTTAACCAGCAAAGACTGACTGATCCTGCAAAAGGAGATTGGAAATTGGAAACTTTGCCAGATGAGCATAAATCACCTCTACTAAGTCAGACGTTGTCCCTGCTGAACATTTTATGGTCAGGGAAAGCCTCTTCACTGTGTTTGAGGGGAAGAAAAAACCACTCTTGTGGAGGCAATATTAAAATTAGATGTGTCCTTTCTGCCCTTGCTGTGTCAGTTGATGTCGGGAAGTTTTATGATCACTAGCTCCTCTCCCTCCCTTTATATTTTCTGCTGTCACATAAAGGCTCACGTGCTGAAACTTCCTCGCAGGATTCAGTCTTTCCGATTGATGTAGGCATGCCTGTGTCTGTGTCATACAGCATATCTGCTGCACATCACACTCCTTGGTTGCATTTGGAGGGATTTGTGTGAGTAGGGCAAAGGACCAGTCTGCCTTTTCCTAGTGGTTTGTTGTTGTTGTTGTTGTTGCTGTTGTTGTTGGGTTTTTGTTTTTGTTTTTTTTTCTTGGTCCTGTTGCATTTGCTCATTGCTCACTATGGGTGATCACTGACTGAGTTCCAGCAACCAGATTAGAAATTGCATGTTTGTTTTTATGTGATGGCTGTTTTGTGCTGTACAGCTGGGGGCACACAGGATTTCACACCTGTTTGAAGTGACTGGAGAATAGTGTCCTTTGGGAGCTGAGGGAGGGTTCCAGTTGGTATGGGAGCCATCTGGAGATGAGCCTGCCTGACCTGTTCTGGTATTAAGAAGCCTGGCAGAATGTGCTTTCTTACGATGTGATGGAGATTTTGCAAGTGACTGCCTTAGATAAGTCACTCTCTTATCAAGATCTAACATGATCATATAAATACAAGGAGGCTCCAGATGAGGATTACTTAGCTTGATCCCTAAAGCTGAGTGCAAGCATCTCTTTATGAGTATTTATAGTCTTTAATTAATACCGAATCTGGAAAGTCTGTGTCCCTGAGCACTCCCCCAGATTCTTTGATTCAATTCACAAGAAAATAGTACTTGGATGTTTGGTGTTTCCAAGAAAAAACCCCAACAAATACTATATTTTGACTGGGAGCTTCTGCCTGCCAGAACTGATGCCAAGAAACCCAAAATATTTTAGTGACTGTGCTTAGATGTCAGCCTTGATTACAGATATTTGTGTCCTTGCATTAGGGTTTTTCTCCAAGAGGATCAGGTTAGCAACAGTTGAATTAGGAAGAGTTGTTCCTAACAGTTGTTAGGAAGAGTTTGCAGCTGAGGTAGCACCATGGTCAGAGCTTGATCCAGAGTCTGTCAATGTACTTCATGAACTCCCTTGCACAGCACCAGGTCCTAGGGAGAGTTCTGGGCAGAGTAGGTAGTGGCATTGCATATGGCTTAAGGAGTGGGAAAAAACCCAAAGGCTGAGCCAAAAAAAAAAAAAAAAAAAAAAAAAAAAAAAAAAAAAGGAAAAAAGGTGAATGGTCAAAAGAAAAGAAAAGAGCTTGAAACTTGAAGAAAACCTGGACAGACTCACTACCATTCAGAAGGTATGTTCTATTGTCAGCTTGATAGAAATTACATTATTTTGTGCTGTAAATTAGAGATGCAGATGGACACATTTTGCTAAATAGAAATCTACTTTAAATGACATTTAAAAGCACAGAGCGATGACATTCGTGGAAATTCACAATTTTTTGAGTGTTCTCTACTCAGTGCCTCAGGTAGGCAGACAGACTTTCATTCCTGAGTGTTGTGGTTTAACACAAGTTGGAACTAAGTACCATGCAGCCTCTTGTTTACTGCCCCCCACCCTGCAGTGAGATGGGAGGGAGAATTGGAACAAAGATGAAACTGATAGATTGAGATAAGAACAGCTTAAAATTTGAAATGGATTAAAGTACTCTACAATTAGTACTACTACTAATTGTAATGAAAAGATAAATAGAGAGAGGAATTGAACTCAAGATAAACAAGTGATGCACTATACAATTGCTCATGACCCACTGACTGATCAGTGGCACCCAGCCAACCTACCCCAGTTTATGCACTGAGCATGACATTCTTTGGTATGGAATATCCCTTTGGCCAGTTCAGCTCAGCTGTCCTGGCTGTGCTCCCTCATGGCTTCTTTTGCAGCTCCTCAGTGGCAGAGCACAGGAAACTGAAAACTACTTAGCAACAACCAAAACATCAGCATGTTATCAACATTATTCTTGTGCTGAATCCAAAACACAGCACTGTACCAGATACTAGGAATAAAATTTGTCCCAGATGAAACCAGGGCACTGAGAGATTATTAAAGATGAGCAGTTGCCAATTGGACACCACAAAATGAGGGCCAAAAAGTTATTGCTGAAAACACAGGTGTGTCTTTAGAGGTCATAGAACTTGGACAGGTAATACAGACTTGTCAGACACTTACAATCAGTGATGAAAATAAGACAGCCTTTGCCAATATTTTCCAAGTCAATAAGGCTCTGTCACCCCTAGATATTTCAGAAAAGGCTGCTGAGTCTTCACATAGAAGGGACCTCTGCACATTTCTGCACACTAGAAGGAATAAATTTGATCTAAGTATCTATATAAATATGTTATTTTTATTTGGCATGTCAGTATATATTGTTTCTGTGGCTATGCTATGAAAATGAAAAGTAATCTCTTTTTCATATTATGACTGCAGGATTCCAGTGCAGATATAGCCATCACTATTATAAATTAAAGTATTAGAAGTAAAGATGAAGCCAACTCACAATATCTAAAAAATGTCAGTGGGAACAAGGTATTATTATTTGGTGTTCTGGAAAGAACAAAATTTTGTGCTGTTTATTTTGGACCAGCAAAGATTCCTGTTAAGGTAATAAGGTATTATCTATAACCTGATACAGAGAAAAAAAAAGTCTGATCAGCTACTACATCACTACCATTCAATGGGTTCTGAAAGACAACATTCTTTTCATGACTTTCTAGCACTTAAATTCTTCAAGAGACGAGTGAAAACCTATAGCAGTTGCTCTTTTAGGAAGAAAAAAATGTGCTGAGAACAGGCAATAGATTCTAGATGTTGAATTTCAGTGACTGCCCTAGCACACTGCACATCTTATTAGGGTACTTGTGGAAATATAATGTTTAGAGAAAATATTAGAAGAAGACGTTTCATGGTTAAGATTTTAATGCCATATAGGTAACATGGTTCTTAGAAATGTGTTTGTCAGGGAACAGAAACAGAAACCCCTACTCTGTAGGTCCTATTAAAACCAAAGTAATTGAATTCAAATTTCAGCTACTTTCTATCCACAAAAAGACCAAGAAAAATTTAGAGAAATAATTTTTTGGAGAAATTGCATTGGGAGAACTTTTGAATTACAAATACATTCAAGAAAATTATAAGATGATTGAAAATAATTCATTAATAGATAAAGACTGAAATAATTTAATACATTATTCATGATATATTATTCTTTCAGCTCCCTTGTTGATGACCTTCTGGTTACGGGTTTTTTACAGTGGTAGTGAAATCTATTCTTTATAAATGAATATCCAGAATTCCTGACATAGCTAAAATAATAAAATGTGGACATCATTGTACAGAAGAAGCATGTTTTATCTTTTGCCAGTGATTATAAAACTTCTTGCATCATGTCAAACTGGTATTATTTCTGATTTATATCAGTGTAACTAAGATTAGAAAAGTGTCTTTTCACCTCAGAGGCGATACAGCTTCAACTTGTTTTCCTTTGTAAATTTGTACTTTGTGAACAATTCCCTCAAACACTGTTCTAAGTAAGCATTTAATGGTCTAATGGTTTTTCATTCTGTATAGTTCTTATCAGCACACAAGTGAAGGCACTATGCATACTGAGGAAACAAATAGTTTCAGGAGAAGTGGTTGGGTGAAAGCCTGACTTCTCATGGATTCCTATCCTACATTCCTACAGCAGCATGCTGTAAGGATCCTGCTTCTTCTTCCTGTGTCCTGTGACTTCCCCTCCCCAGTAGCCTTAGCCCCTCCCCAGGTCCTCAAGGGATCTCCTTCCCCATATCTGCATGCAGTTCTTCTCCACTAACTCACTTTTACTATATTTTGACCTCCCTCCAGCATTTCTTACAATGCCACACAATGTCCCAGATTTTTTAAGGTCCCTGATAAGCCTTCTACAGTTCACCAATTTGCTCAGTTCCCTCTTCTGTCTCCAAATACCAGCTGAAGAAGAGGCAGCATGTCTTGTGGGTGATTCTGTGCTGCATCTGTGCTTATTAACTTCACGGTGTTTATTTACTGCTTTCTGAAGAGAGAACATCTGTGCATATACTGCAATCTTCTGTCATTGGTGGGTAGGGATTGATTTGGATTTCTTTCCTCTTCATAGTGGCTGCTTTCCTTGAAACAAGAAAAATTAGATATCTCCGAGACACTCTTGGTTAGACTTGGCAAAAGCTAGTAAAGATGAAAGGGAGATGGATATTTGAAGAGCAGAAATGCGTAAAGCTGCTCATTTTAGGAATTCAGGCTAAAATACGCTGAATAGGTAGGGAATTTGAGGCTATTATCCACTTTTATCCATTTGTTTCTCACCTCATTTCAACTCTGTTTTTACCATTTTTTGACCTCCGGTAAAACAGAAGAATAGAAAAAGCAAATTGTGGTGTTTTTATTGGCTGGTCCTCAGTCCTTCACTGGACTGCTTCGTAAATGAACATATGCCATTCAAATTTTTTTTTCTTTGTTTTCATCTCTCCTCTCTCCCCAAATTCCCTTCTGTCTGCCACTGTTTTATACAGTGTTTTAAAAGTTTTCTTCTTTCCTAGCTATATTATATTATATTAAAGCATCTCTGTTCTAATCCTTTCTATTGCTGCCTAAATCCATGTGGATTCTTGTGCTGTTATTTAATAAGTAGCTGTTACCTTACTTTCATTTTATATCCTTGCAAAGCATTTTTCTATTTTAACCATCTATTTTCTCCCTCTGGTCCATTTTTTCTCAATTTTTTTATTCCTTTCCCTTATCCTTTAGTTTTCTGCGTTCTTTCCTCATCATCCAAGCCCCATTTCCTGTAGTAAAAGTCTGACAGGTAAAATATTATTGCTATCTATTTGATAGATTCTTGTTTGAAAGAACATTATGTTTGTTTCCAAAATGTCTGAATGTTACCAGCTGGTGAACTAACATGAGCAAGTTTTCAAAGTTCTCTCTTCCACAAGAAGATTGATTTCTTACTTCCTACAATACAAAAGTAAAGCAAATTAATAACTGTAAATTACAAGATTTACAATTACAAGATACTTTTCTCCCAGGTATTTTATGTAGATGGGTAAAAGTAAGCGCTACAAGTATTACCTTTCTTGACATGAAAATTCAGATTGTATAAGAGCTTAGCAGGAGGGAATTTTCTGTCTTAAATTCCTATTCTAACTGTGTTTGACCCCACACAGGTGTTAAAAAGAAGCCAAATCTGCCACAGGTAGCAGCTCCTTAGCCTGATGTACTTCTGTGTCATTTTACTGGTTTTATATGCTGCTACAGGAGAGTTAAAAATGTGGTCTTAGGGGAGATGTCCCTAGACCTGGAATTTGGAGTTACAGTCATTTCTAGACAGATTTGACTTGTACAGATTGTCCTTCAGTGAGGGCAGAGGGTAGATGTTTACATCTATATGTTTCACCATGCTGTAGTAGTTTTTTCCATTGATTCCTTTGATTTTTATGTTAGTTGTCTTTTCTAGAATGAGAATTTTCTCTCTTACACACCACCTACTCTGGTGCCACAATAACAGAAAATCCAAGGTGAAAATGCTAACAGATGTTTTCATGGGAAAACAGACCAGTTGTATAATTCCCCATCTCCTTAAACTATATTTACTTTGAGAAAAATAATCACTTTGCAGCATTAGAAATATTACATTGTTAAACACAATTCCAAAGGAATCTATTGGAGCAAAACCCATCAGTCTTTCACTGGGAAAATTGGATAGCAGGTTGCACTTTTCTGAAGCTGTAATAGATGGTAATAGTTGAAGAAAGAAGGGCAGCAGAGGAATTCTTCCTTGAAGAAGCCAGCTTGATCCTAATGCATCTAAGAATTTGACTGCAATTAATCAGTGTATACACCGAAGCAGCAATGTAATGGTTTTAGCAAGGCTACCACTCATTATGCTGAGGCTATGCATACAGTTTAAGGTCTCCTGTGGTGCATTTAGGGTGGAGTCTTGCAGATAAAACACAGTTTGGTTTCCATGGTCTGCCTCCTCTCATCTTTGCACAGAAAAGAAAGGAAGCAGCATAGAAGAAAGTAATTCCTCCAAGTTATGGGGCTTCAAACTCTGCTATGTATGCTACTTGGAATTCCTTCTATAAGACTGTGGTGTGTGCTTCTTGCTTAAAAAATTTGCAGAGTTCCCTGAGTCATTACTATCCTTTCTGGCACACCCCTTGGCACGTGCTCCTAGTGGCTATTTGTCAAGAATAGCGAAGATCAAGAGCTCCTGTAAAGGTGGGCTATGAAACAGTGGTTTTGCTGAGTAAGGACCAGTGGACCAATCACCCAGAACACTCACTTTGTACTACTCTAGCACTGTGGACTTGCTGCAATTCTCTCCCTTTCTGCAGCCCTGTTGGCAGTGACTGAAGATCATTTAGCACAGATTATCCAGGAGAAGCACAAGAACCATTATTTCTGTTGTATTATCTTAAAGCTAGAGCTTGAAAAGAAAAAAACTGTAATAGCACCAATTACTAAGCAACACTGCTTCAATATACAAGTGGATGTGGTTGGTGGAGAAGTGAATTTTAAAAATCAGGGGCAAGTGCTGGCAATAAAAGACTTTAAAAAAATGTTATGTAATGGCTTTTTTCTTCTAGAATGTATTTTATTAAGTTTACCTTTGCTGCAGTTGTTGATTAGAAGCATCATACATTTTGAAGTGAGAAAGAGCTATTGCAGTCAGGTGTTATGACTACTGGAGTAACACAGGAGATAGGCTTCGTAGAATAAGTTTTATTTGGTGTGAGAAATAATATTTCATAAAGTGTCAAGTCTCAAGTAAAAATATCCACCAACAGAGAATCAGCCCTAGCTATATATTGTTTGAGGGATGTTTAGCTATGTTTCATATTGAGGACAAATGTGCTGTTCCTAAACAATTTGTCACCCTTTAACTTTGTGCCCCAGTATTCTAGTTGGAAGTATTCTCCACTAGCACATTTTATCTCCTTGTGTTTATACTTTTAAACTGTCATCTAGTCACTTATTAACCTTCTTTTTTCAGTTAAACTAGTTGAATTTCTCTTACTCTAAAGCATGTTTTCAAGATTTAAAACATTCTTGTAGTTC
>VZTN01014483.1:37304-53062 GCA_013400515.1 Erpornis zantholeuca
GCTTAAATCTTTTCGGGTCTCTTTTTCCCCCCCCCCCCCAAAGTTGTATCATGTCTGATTAGTTTCACATCACGGCACTCCATTTCATTAGTTCACTGACATGGCATTTCAAGTATGGTTCTAATGATGGGAACAGCAAATCTACCGTCGAGCATCCATTGCTGGTTACCACCCAAGAGCCCTAACCCCCTATTAAAAAGGATGCTTGAGTCAAGGGTAGAAAAGGAATGGTGAAAAATTGAACTGATTTACTGGGAGAAGAGGCAGAAAGTTTTGAAACATCGCTCTCCTAAAATTGACATTCAGCATTTTCCTGCGGTAAACAACCATCAGCATGCGACACAGACCCTCCAGGCTTTTCGAGAAGAGACAAGCTTTATCAGCAATTGCTGTCGCAGTCCTTCTTTGTGGTGGCATAGGCAACACAATGGGGGATTAACCCTCGCGCAAGGCAGTGTGACAACTCATCAGTTGAAAAACAGAACCTGGTCAAACGGCAGCTTTTAAATCAGCATTAAAACCGCTGGCATAGAGAATCCCTTAAAAACAACTAGACAAAAGCCCTGCTGTGGTTTGTGGGGAACCCTCATTTATTTGAAATGATGGCAAATTGTGTTTTTCTGTCTGGAAACAAAAATATTTCCAGCCTGTCAAAAGGCTAGAAATAAGCAGAAGATAGAAATTCTTGTCTGTTATCAGCCCCTTCTGTTTTTCACCTCTCCTCTCTTCTTCTCTTAAATTTGTCTGGCAGTTACACCTATTAGCAGCTTCCCCTTCCTTTTGTTTTGAATGTAAATGAAAATTTGACTGGTTTAAAGAGATGTTGGTTTAAGACACATTTAGCAGTGGAGGTAAAAGTCTGTCAGTGTCACTTGTTTGAATGAAAATTGCAATGGGTAAAATTGCCAGCCTGTAGGTAGGCAGAATTTGGCCCTTTGAGAATGTGGGAAGGCTGGTAAGGTGTGCCATGTTCTCCTCTCCTCTTCATTTTCAGGTAAAATCACTACTGTCCTAAAATCTGAAAAAAGGGGCCACAGCTGTATTTAAGTAACCCTGGAGGTGTCGCAATCAGCAGGAATTTATCAGGTTTAGTGTATTAAATGATACAATGAAATACTAATGACCATCTCCCTTTGTAGTGGTTACACTTAGATCAGCAACAGTAAAGTCATTAAAAAAGATCCAGGGCACCAAAATTAAAACATGTGTAAATTAAACACATGTGAAGTGCACAATATGTGGCAAATTAGTACAGAAAATACTGAGAAATGTGCATCTTCAGGGTTTGCCTGCACACCATGATGTGACAGGTATTATTGCCCTTTGTACAATTATTTAAACCCTGTAGGAATTCCCAGTGTCAGAGTATGTCAGCATACTGTTATTAGACAAGTTTAATTAGGATCTACCCTGCTGCTCCTAACAAGTATTTAATTAACTTCTAGGCAGGGTAATTAGCTTTAGATTGTGGCTGATTTTCTGCCTCACCTTCTGTTGACACTTGGCCTACTGTAAGGCAGCTTGCTTTCCTGACAGTGTAATGGATAGTAGCTTTGGGAAGACTAATATCAAGGCTGACTAGTCTAATAAAAAAACCAAACCAAACCAAAAAAAACCCCCAAAACAATGAAGATGAAAAGACAAAATAAGGACTACCAGGTCAGGATCCAGAGGGATTAAAAAAAAGCCACTCACCACACAAGCAGACAGAAGAGCTTGGGAAAGAAGCAATCTGACTTTTTAGGCATTGCAGAATAATAGAGAAAAAAAGCGTGATATTTAAAAATCAAGCAAAGCAAAAGGACTTGAAAAGTATTTAATTCATGTATTTCCTTCAACTGGATAAAAGATGAAGCTTAATTCCTATTTACATAGCACTACTGAGGTGTGCCTGTACTTTTCTGAAAAAGTCTCTTCAATATAAATGAATCCTTGAATGCCTGCTCTAAAGAAATATGCCTCACTTCCCATCAGCACAGTAAAGAATATGCCACAAAGTGAGCATTAAACACAATTAGCATAGACCAAATGAACCATTGCAAATTGGTCAGGTCACCATTTAACCCATTGGTGGCTTCTTGAAGAGCTCTGTGATTTCCAAGGGTGTAGCTTTTGATATATGGTATGCTATTCTTCTACCCAGTCCTGATATATCATTAAAAATAATGGGACTGCATTCAGTGCTGCAGCTACAAAAATTTTGGGGCTAGAGGGAGGGAACACTAGGAATTTAAAACCCTTTCCCTATCATTAGGACAAAAGGGTTATAATTCTCTTGCATTTTGAAAGAAGAATAATTTTTTTAAAAGTCTTTTAATTTTTTGCTGAGTGCCCCAGGTACCAAAGCACTGGTTCTTCCAAACATGCCTTTAATAGAAATATGCCAGCATTGCTCCAAAGCATTCCCTCTTGCAGAGATACTACTGCTGGGGTTTCCATCATTGTTGGAGTAGGCAAATGTTCTCCCAGTCAGGCTCAGCCTGACTATTTATATTAGCCCAGAAATATCCAAATAATCACCAAAATTTTGTTTGAAGGTGGATCCACATGTTTCACGTACATTTTCATTATAGCATTTCAGGTGACTCACAAAGACTCCTGTTGGTTTCACATTTCTGCAGCAGCTCTGCTCTGTGAAGAGGTGGCTGTGCCATTGAGCTGAGCAGGGGAAACCAGAGTTAAGTCTGCAGTACTGCTCCACAGGTATCCGATGAAGAGCTAGGGAGGATGGCATGCTTGATATTTCTTGCTGGGGTTTCAGAAATTTCATCCTATAAGATGACCATCTCCTTTACAACAAGGCCAAGGACTGGACTGCAGTTATAATGAGATGGTTAAAATGATATACCTGCATCCCATTTGTTCACAGCCATTTGTTCACAGCTCACTCCGAGACCATTGAAAGTAGCCACTGAGGTGATTTTAGCAGTCGCTTAAACTAACAACTATAATTTTGGATAATTTTACCAATAGCTAGCTTCCTGTTTGGTGAATAATGATATTAAAATAAATTTTTGAATAGATATTTTGGTCGTGGAGGTATTTCGGTTTTGGGTATTTTGTTTGGTTTTGGGTTTTTTGTTTGGTTGGTTTTTTGTTGTGTTATTTTTGTCTTTGAGATTGCAAGGTTTGTACTTCTATCATCAACAGAGAAAACTGACCTCTTGCATCTAAAATAGTGTTAACTAGGAAATGCCTCAGCTGACCGTAGCCTTCTTTTGATGTAGAACTCTGATTTTATGCTGTTCTCTAAAACAAGGGTGTAGCTGGAGCTAGATTCAGGACCCTGGGAGAAACCTATGTGGCACTTTGTGTTAAAGAAAACTCTGTGGAGTAAGTCATTATTCATTCTCTTCTCTCATACAAGTAGATCTATTAAGAAAAAAGGAGGAACAGGAAAAACTAGTCAAAATGGTCAAGATTTACTGAGGGCTGTTCAAGAGCACTAGCTAAAAAGACTTTAAGGGTTTTATATTAGACTCTGACAACTGAAATTACTGAAGGAATTTTAATGTCTTGTGGTGGGTTCACCCTGGCTGGATGCCAGGTATCCTCCCAAGCCTCTCTATCATTCCTCTCCTAAGCTGGATAGGGAAAGAAAATATAACAAAAAGACACATGGGTTGAGAGGGAGAGATCACCCACCAGTTATTGTCATGGGCAAAACAGACTCGACTTGGGGAAGTTAGTTGAATTTATAGCCAATCATATCACAGTAGGATAATGAGAAATAAAAACATTCAAAAACACTTTCCTTCCACCTCTGCCTTCTTCCTGGGCTTAAGTTTGCTCACAGTTCTTTACCTTCTACCTCCAGCAGTGCAGGGGAATGGAGAATGGGGGCTGTGGTCAGTTCATCACCCCTTGTCTCTGCTGCTCCTTCCTCCTTGCCCTTCCCCTGCTCCATTGTGGGGTCCCTCCACAAACTTCTCCAAAGTGAGTCCTTCCCATGGACCGCAGTTCTTCACAAATTGTTCCAGCATGGGTCCCCCCCATGGGGCACAGTCCTTCAGGAACAGACTGTTCCAGTGTAGGTCCTCCACAGTGTAGGTCCTGCCAGCAAACCTGCTCAGCATGAGCTCATCTCTCCATGGGTCCACGTCCTGCCAAGAGCCTGCTCCAGCGTGGGCTTCCCATGGGGTCACAGCCTTCTTTGTGCATCCACTTGCTCTGGCGTGGGGTCCTTCACAGTCTGCAGCTGGATATCTGCTCCAGCATGGATCTCTGTGAGCTTTCAGGCACACAGCATGGTTTTCACCACAGGCTGAAGGGGAATCTCTGCTCGAGTGCCTGGAATGCCTCTTCCCCTTCCTTCTCCACTGACCTTGTGTGCAGAATTGTTGCTCTCACACACCCTCTCTTCTGTCTCCAGTTGCAGCTGGGGATCAACTTTTTTGTCTTAAATTTCTTATTCCATATGTGCTTCCATTGTTGCTGATGGGCTTGGCCTTGGCCAGTGGCAGGCCTGACTTGGAGATGACTGAAATTGGCTCCTTTGGACATGAGGAGGCTTCTAGCAGCTTCTTACAGAAACCACCTCTGTAGTCCACTCACTACTAAAGCCTTGCCATGCAAACCCAATACATATTTCCCTATCCTTAGGATGCCCGCAGCACCACAGCCCGAGTCAGAAATGCATACTGTCTGCCTGGAAGCACCTATGTCACTGCACAGAGATAATAAACCATGAAGATCCTCAAAGTCTTGCAGAATCTGCACTTTGATAGAGCTGCCCCTTGGATGCCTCCACACAACTTCAGACCATTCCCTTGGGTCCTGTCACTGGTCAGCAGAGAGAAGAGATCTGTGCCTGCCCCTCTTTTTTGCCTCACAAGGAAGTTGTAACTCTACTGAGATCTCTCCTCAGTCTCCCTTTCTCCAGGCTGAACAGACCAAGTGACCTCAGCTGCTCCTCACACAGCTTCCCCTCAAGGCCCTTCACCGTCTTTATTGCCCTCCTTTGGATGCTCTGTAATAGTTTAATATCTTTTTTATATTGTGGCACCCAGAGCTGCCCCCAGCACTGGAGGTGAGGCTGCCCCAGTGCAGAGCAGAGCAGGACAATCCCCTCCCTTGCCTGGCTGGTGATGCTGTGCCTGATGCCCCCCAGGACAGGGTTGGCTCTCCTGGCTGCCAGGGCACTGCTGGATCATGTTCACCTTCACTGACCAGGACCCCCAGGTCCCTTTCTGCAGCACTGCTCTCCAGCCTCTCATTCCCCAGTCCACCCTGATGCCATTGTCTGTTTGCCAAATACCCATTATACATTTTCTAGTGGAACCATCATAAGTAAGAGATGAATGGACCTTCCACAGCATACACAGATATTAGAAGAGTATTTAATGAAACTGATTAGAAGGGCTACCCATAATGTCTAGGAAATTGCAGTTTCTTTGCAATTGAGTTCCTTTTATTTTTTATAGTTATACATGTAAGGTTTGCATACCCAGAGGAGCTTTTGGATAGCATGATGATGAATCCCAGCCTATAGGGCTTGCAGACAGATAGGCAGCTATATGCTACAACTTCTATGTATAGTAAAATTCTCAAACCAAATGGCTACTCCTATTGTCTGTCAAACATTTTAAAGTAGACAAATGTATGTGGGTCAGTGTTCATGAACATACATATCTATAATCAAGATGAATTGCAGAACCTGAATGAGGCTGGTTAAACATTTAACTTTAATTTAATTCTTTTTCTAGAACATGAAATGCTCAATTTATCTCATAACCTCTTTGGCTGTAGCTATCAGGAGCACTAATCGCTCCACTGTGGGATTAGAGGGAATTGGCTGATTCTCCTTGCCTTATAAGACCCCAGAGGTGTGATTATCTCATGGTTACCACACCCCTGTTGTGTCTCACTGCTCCAGTGAAATAAATGAACTGTTAAATTGACAGTTATAAATGAAGTTCCCGCTGGCCAGCTGACTTTTGGGCTTTCTGAAAAAAAAAATAAAAGAAAAAAAAAGAGAGATACTAGAAAATAGTAATTAAAAAAAAAAAAAAAACCAAAACCAAAAAAACCTATAATTATTTTTAGCTGGTTTCCTCCTGAACATGTGGTGTGAAACTAGCATGACAGAGAACTGTCCTGCCACATGTTCCCTGCCAAGAAATCTGATATATAGGAACTCAGAAAGCTCAGCATGAACAAGCAGAAAAACTAAGAAAAAAGTATGACTGCTAGCTGTCAGAAAAAAAGTCATTATATAGAGTGTATTAGTAGTTCAAATGCATCAGTCACAGGAGACTGTTTGTCAGGTTACATCTCACCCAGAGCAATGTATTTGGCTTTTATCTTTGTGACAAATGATTTCTCAACTTCTGTAGTGCTGGCAACCAGCCAAGAGACTAAAGTGACTGTAATATGTCCTCCTTCCCACTGCTGTCTCACTCAGCAGTGTCTTCAGCTAGAAAGTTCACTCTCCCCTCACATGTGCACATGTACGTGTGCTGGCCACAGAAATCCCATGGCCCAGCTCTGGAGACAGAGCAGCAGCTCCCACAGGAACCATCCAATTGGTTAACTGTTTTCTGTTAACTAGAAAAAGGTACATAGGGAGGATAAGAACAAATGAATTTTCCTTTTCCCTCTCATTAACCTGTGCTGGTATTCATCAGTTTTGTACTTTTTTTTTGCCTAGATGATGCAGATAACTGAAGGGCAATTTCCTAGAGGAGACTTTTTCTCTTAATCCTCACATACGATACTGTGCCTGCAGCTTGGTCACTGCTGCTTTTGAAGTCCATAGGAGTTGCACCTTGTTCAGGAAGGCACATTAAAGTCTCCTTTAGGGGGGGATTCTCACTCTTAAGATGTGTTTTTCACCTTTTAAGTTTTTGTCCTTTTTCTGGGAACCACTCCTTGAATCATGAGTACACAATTGGGTCATTCCAGGAGACGCAAACAAATGCCAGCTTCAGTAACAATCTGCTCTATGCACTCCTATCCAGTTTTCCAAAGATGACATTGGATAGTTTTGGTGATCTGCCAGAAGCTCGTTTTGCTTGCATTATCCATCCTACCCTACAGCTATTTTCCATTTTTTCCCCCCTCACTTTTTTCTTTTCCTTGTTGACTCATGCCAGGTTGTCATCTCCAACACCATCTGCAGTTTGACCTTGTAAGTATTGTTTAGGCAGCAGACTGCTTTCTGTCCAAGAACTGTCACTGAAATATCACTTGATGGAGTTTGGTCAGCTTCCCATCTTTAATTCATACCAGAATGGCCTTATTTTATGGACAAATCCAGATCCTTTCCTCCTTTGATAGACAAATGCTCATTTACCTGTGGCATTTGCCTGCCACTTGCAGAGTAACGCAGTCATCAAATGAGAGGAAATTGCATCCATTTCATGAGTATGTTATGCTGACAAAGCAATCTAAAAAGGTTTTGCTGTACATCATAAGGTGGAGTTGTGTCTGCTCAATAATCATTTATATGGGCACCTTTCAGCAGAGCTGAGTCTGCTGTAGTGGGCAAAAAGGCATATCTGCCTATGGAGCTGTGATTCTCTACATAGTATCTCTGAGCATGGTATCTAGGCAGTCTCTGGGGTTAACTATGGAAAACAGACCCCAAGAGATCTAGTTAAGGAAAACAGGCATTGCGTAAAATCTTGCAGATGTCAATTTTGAAGGTTATGTTCTGCTGTTAATTCTTCCTTTTCTCTTGCAAAGCTTGTTGCTTTTGCTTGGGTTATCATTTTTACTCTGTCCCCTCAGTTAAAATGTAAAACTTAAGATTGTTGGTTTTGGTTTTTTACTTTTTTCATAGCAAATACTATGTTATGTGTCTTTTAGGTAGCACACAGCAAGTACTGCCACAAGTATTTATGGACTCTCTATACATATGCATTTTTCTGAAACAGTGACAAATGTATCTAGCACCAGTTATGGCATTGAGTTGAATGCTAAAATATTAAGTGCAGCTTTTGCTTGTGGATGTGTCTCTATAATATGAAAAATATTGTACTGTTGAAGCAGAAAATGCCATTATTATTTATTTTTAAATGGAAAGATATGTGTGCAAGAATTACAGTTTGCCACTATCATGAGTTTTAAAAGATACTAATTTTAAATACTTGGTGATCAACATCTGATTGAAATGTTATAGAAATAAATAACATTTTGTTGTTTATTGTGAAAGATAATCATATAGAAAGTGTTTTTTCTCTTCTTTCTGTTGCCCCCATTTTCCCTGTTCTGTACATCAGACATATTAAGAAAACACCAAACTTTGGGGAAATTATAAAGTTTTCCTATTGGAAAGAGAACAGCTGTTTTCTGTACCTGCACATTTTTATCCCATCCCAGTAAGCAAAGTCTGGTATAGTCCTCCTAGCAGTGCCAAACTTATGGCAATATCTTGCTGACAGACAGTTTCCAAAATGTGCTTCGGATCCAAATTTATTCCAGCTAAAATTAGGCTTTTATCTCTGGAAGTCTCTAACGCAATCTTAAGGAGAGTGGCTTTACCAAGCTAAAATAGTCCTATTAGAATGTTATTTTTTCTCTTATATTTCTACTTATATTATAAGGTTAAATGTGATTCTCAGATAATCTTATGACTCCAAGAGCTAGAATACAAGGAGACTCCTCAGTACTGGAAGGCATGGGATACAACTGTAAAAGCTGTTGGTGCTGAGTCAGTTTCAAAACTGCCAGTGGGAATAGAAATGGATTGGCAGAGGAAAACCCCACTAAGTAGTTTCTTCTCTTTCCAGTCCAGATTTTTATTAACCCTTAACAACCAGGATGTCATTATTTCTGCATGAGGAAACATCCTTGGACTTAGGGAACACTGAAATAATACTGTTTTGATGCCAGGATTCTTCTCTGCTAACATTAATTTCTGCTTCTGAAATGATACACAGTCAAAAGGGTTTGATGCCTGAACTGGTCTATCAAAAAAAAAAATTCAGAATGAAATGAAAAGCAACAGTTCTGTGTAGAAGTGTTCTCGTCTCTTTGTGAAGACACATGTGAGTGTGTACATGAATGCACACACTGTATTTCATGTATTTAAGCTTGCCAGTATTCAAATCTTCAGTGAGACATTGGAACAGTGTATTGAACTAGAAGATTACTTGCCAGCTTTTTTTGGAAGTTAAGAAAGTGAATTCTCTGTTGAATGCTTGCTTTTGTAGGTTTTCCCTGTGGATGCAATAACCTCTGATCTTGCCAGATGTTATGGCTGCCAAACAGCTCATGGGACTGACGGGCTGGAACATGCCTAAACCCCATGTTGTTCATCTTTGAAGAGCTCATCCTCAGACTGGAACAGGAAACGTTACAGGAGGCCTTGCAGAGATACAGATGAAAAGTGGCAGTAAAATCGCCAAGTGTGCCTGTGTGCTTCGGGCTTACCAAGTGGTGAAGAGAAGCAACTCACAGAGAGTGAAAACAAAAGAGGAGCTATCCTCAGCTTACCAAGAGGAAAAGGAGAAGGAAAAGGAAAATAATTTATTTCAGTGGAGGTGGCACTCACTGAATAAGGAGAAAAAATACATTTGGATTGGTGGTATGTTTTGGTAACCTATTGTCATCAAGATCTTGTAGTAAGATTGTCTTTTAAATATGTATGTGTTTTATGTGGCCTGCTGAACAGTGACATTATTATCACTGTGATTATTTGATGCAACTATACAGTTTTCCCTCTCTGCTCCTCAGACTTCTCTGACATTATCTTAGGGATTGCACTTTGCATCCACTTTGTGAGGTACTGCAGTGTTAAATACAAGCTGGACAGTAAATCTGCAGATATGTGTGGCAGAAGGTTCACATTAACACCACCACTAACAGTCCTTCACCTTATCTCTGAGAGGGTCAGGCACACCCTCCTATGATGTTATACTGAAGAAATGCCACTGTCTTGGGGAAAGTTCTTTCAGAGGTAATGCATGGAGGAAATATCCACCAGTCAGGGGAGCTGCTGGAGATGGGAACACTGGAGCAAGTGGTGTTTGAGAAGCCCTCTCTGGCAGCTGATAAGGGCAAGTTCTGCTCTCAGGAGGTGCCTGAGGGACATGGGAGGCTGGGATGCTTGCGTGGTTCCAGTGTATAAATAGTTCCAGAGATATGTTTTGGTGTGAAGGGGCTTGACCTATGCTGCTTACACCTCTCTTAAACACCACAGCTCCATCACAGGAATCAGTCAGTAGAAACCACATACTTTCTTGGAGCCTAATTGTCTTAATATTTCAAATTAGCATCAGGAGAGAAAGACCAGAAGGCTTTGCCACTGACATCACTGAGATAGGATCTCCTCAAATATCTGGTCATTATTTTATAGTTCTACTTTGATATAACTGTGGAAATTAATCTTATGGTTATTAGGTTAAATTTACAAATTTTCCAGTTGCAGAAACGTTTTAGGACACATAGCTATCATGGTCTGCTTATCACTGTATTTTCTGAGAGTATTTATGCCTTGAGGAATTAATTAGAAGTTTATACATTCACACACACACATATATAGATGTATCTAAGCTGGTTTTCTGTACAACCATAACATTTTGCTCAGCAGTGAAGAATTGGAAAGGCATTCTTTCCAATAACAGGTCATCTTATCAGAAAAAAACTTCAAAAATTTTAATTTTTATTTAATTGGTGTTGTATGATTAGTAATGAAGAGTAAAGGATTGTGTGAAAATTTGGAGCCATTTTGGATCTTTGTGTGATCTCACTGATACCATAATTAAAACATGAGATTTCTGTGAAACCACTCTATAAGGTCTTGAAGTTACAAGTTTAATGTTTTACTGTTACTGATATTTTCATTTTAGCACGCCTTCCTGTCTTTTAGGACAGATACTACAAAAGAAGCATGAAGACCTGGTATCTCATTTCTGTGTAATTTGCTAAATTTACCAGGGCATGGAAAACTCAACTCAGGGCAAAATATATAAAAAATGCTTATGATAAAATTACTTGTATCCTTCTTGTCCCCCTGCCCCCACCCCTCCTAGTTAGAGACAATGCTAAGAATAAATTTCATTATGAGATTTCTTGCTGGATAATATGAATTACATCTGCCATGTATCTCATGTAAGAAACTCCAGGTGACTCTTCTGAAATGAATCAACCTGTATGCCATGTTCACAGCTCTCCTGATTTAGCTATGGCAGTCCATGGAGGATTAAACTATGATCAAATGTATACATTTCTGTAACCAGCCATTTCAAACTCCCTGAATTGGTGCATTCTACATAAATAAAAGGACCTGATTTTGTGCTTTGAAATCAGTCCTTTGCCTTCTGTTTGCTGCACAATGCCATCTGACTTCTTAAAAATTGACTGATCCTTTTTCTTCATCTGCACCTGCTCTGCTTCAGAAATATTACAGGGAAATCTTGGGCTAGTTCTGTCTGCTATGACGTTAGCTTTGCCTTCAAGAGCAAGGAAGATGTGAGGTAAAAAAAAAAAAAAAAAGAATGTGTAATCCAAAACAAGGAGAGGGAAGTGATTCATTTGAACAATCAGCGCATTTCAATTTCATTTGACAAAAGAATGAAAAGGCTCCTAGACCAGTATGTTGGCAAATTTCTTGCAAATAGACACATTAGGTGATATCATCAGCCTCCACAGGCTGTACACTTGCACTACCAAACCACTTTAAGTAGGTGCTTTACTTTATGTATTTTATTGTTTTTTCTACTTTGTTGAGACAATTCAGATGTATAAGTTTAAAGCTCCATGTAATTGCTTTAGATTGGAGCCATATAAAGTGAATTTATTTCCTGTGGTATAAGAAGATACAGCCTACATCATCCCCAGCACTCTTTAGCTGGAGTGAGATTTGAAAACCGCTGTACCAAGGTTCCTATACCAAGGAAGCGCTACTGGTTACAAATTAGTGTAGGATAATGGACAGATAGGCAGAAAGGTAGAGGGAAAGGCACCATTGGGTGACAACTGAAGATCTGACCATGTCTTAGGCTCTCTCCAGGTCTCCATCAAGACTGCCTGAATCACCTCCCCTTCTGACTTTGAAAGACAGGTAAAACATGTCATATTCTCAGGTGTCTCACTTACATGAAGAAATTTCTTTAATTGAAGGGAGTTTATTATTTGAAGTTTAAAATAAATTTGCCACTTACTTTTCCACTATTTAATATTGTTGCAAGGTTAGTTTCAAAGGTAAACCTTTATGGCAGGATTTTTCCTACAATTTTTTCTAGAAATCATCTCACTGTTATAAAGGGTCTGATCTGTGTCTGTGTTTAGTCTCTGTTTTCTTGAGTTTCTCAGGTAAATGGGGAGAGTGCTGTGTGCAGAGGTGAGACACACATCTGGGTTGCCTCAAACTCCTGCAGTTTCACCTGGGAGGGAGAAAGAGACTGGACTTTCACTGAAACTGGTATGTCCAAAGTGTTAATACTTGACCAGCCATGCTTATTGTGGCTGAGACTGAACTGTGTAACTGTCTCCCAAGAGATTATATCTTCCTGGATCTGTCTTCCAGGACTAAGGAATTGACACTCCAGACCCTTCTTGAAAGGCAGATCTCAAGAGGTTAAACAAGTGAATAGGCAAGCCAAATCAAGAAGCAGAACTGTCTTGGTGCAGTGTATGAATAGTGAAAAACTGCTTTCCCAACAGGTCTTGTAGGAATAAGAAAGAGAGAAGGTGGACAAGGATGACAGGAGCATAGCTTTGCACAAGGAGAGGTTAAATAAACTAGAGCTCTTTTGCTTGAGAAAGAGGTGATTCAAGAGGTTTATAGATCCTGAGTGAAATAAAGAAGCGGAACGGAAAATTATTATTCTCCATTTCTCTTTATACACAACCTGGGAGGAAAGAAATAGAAGGCCAGAGAATAAGTTCAAAGTAAGCAAGAAAGAAATTCATTGTAGAATGAATTAGTAGAGCAAAAGAGTGGAATGCACAGAAAATGTGGTTATGCAAAAGGTCCTTGGCTTCAAGGATTAGATGAGATCATGAAAGGACAATTTGTCATGGGGAATTACATTTGAGAATACCTCCTCTGCCTTAAAGTACCTCTGAGCCTATGATTTCTGAGAGGTATGAGGACGTAGACTCCATGTAAGTTCCTCTGGCCTGAGAAAGAAAGGGCTGCAGGAAAACAAGGAGAAAACAGTGGGATTGACAGATGAGAAAATGGAAGTTGCAGATCACATGCTCAGAAGTGTGCAATTGGGAAGCTAGAAGGCGGGGTGAGAGTTCCCACTGCTCCCTGAACTACCTGAGGTAGAAATGGATGTTACCCCCTCAGCAGACCTAGTAAGAATGGTGTGAAAGGCCAGCTTGGCTGGGGCCAGGAGGAAGTGATGGGATGGTCTTGGGGACTTATTTGGTCTCAGAGAGGGAGGAGGGTAAGAGCTTCAGGAAGACAGTCACTGTTAGAAGCAGGGTCCTGGGTCTCAGGGTCCATCAGCCTTATCCAGTACAGCTATTTTTAATCTCTGCACCTGCAGTGGCACTGCTCTAGCTGCGATGCTTTTGATATGGTGATGAGGTATCTTCAGGAAAGCAGAAAAGCAGTCATGAAAGTTTGTCAGAAAAGACAAAGAACCAAGAGAATTTAGGAGTATAGCTGAAAGCTGATGCTATCTCTTTAAACAGAGTTTTACATTTTCTAAATAATATGTTCACAAATAAAATCTGTCATTTCACTAGATGATGTAATGTAGGGTTAGTCTTGTGTTAAAATGACATATTTGCTCTACTATAATTTATGGGTTTTTTCTTGTTTCACAGGATCATTTATCTCTGATCTCTCTGAGTTAATTCTCAAGATCCTTATCCTTCTGGTAAAAAAAATATCTTTTTTTCTTCACATGTGATAACGTGTTCCTGTTGCAATCTTGAGGAAGGACCATTCCCTCAGACCTTCTCCATCCTTCCATTGTCAGGATCAGGCCAGAGACACACAGAAAGATGGAGCTGTACTGCCATGCATGTTAAAAATGATTTTACTTGATAAGTGTGAAATTACATCTAATTACAAAGTTAATGTAAGTGAATGTAATCAGATACTTACAATGGGTAATGACATGATATTTACAACTTATAATGATCTTGTTATTATACTGTATATAATGACATTATCAAAATTCCTTCTGAAGTTTTCTCCCCTTTAATTGGCCTTTTCATATAAAAGAAATTCTTTTAAATGCTTTATAATATTCTGTGTGAATCCTTTACCGTCAAACATATAGGTTTAAATCCTTATTAAAGCAGTGGTAATATAATAGCTATTTACTCTTTTAGGTTTTTTTAATGAAAATAAAAAAATGCAACAGCTCTTTTTGAGGCGTGGTGCAAGAAAGCCTTTGAAAAAGTCTGATTTCCATTCTTTTTATTGTATACCACTCGAAGAAGTGAGTGGAATTGTTAATAGGAGGCAGCATGTGGGCAAAACCTTACCTTAGATAGCAAATGACTTTGGAGCTATTCTCTTGGGCAAGTCATTTTACTTTTTTATGCCTTGGTTTCCCTATCTGTAAATGGGGAATGATGATCTTTCATTTCATCTTTAAAGTTCGTCATAATATACAAATGAAAACTGACAAATATCACATGGAAAGGAAATTGAGAATTCACAGAAGGAATGGAGAGAGATTTTAATTGGAATGAAGGCGCTCCACTTTAGTAAACACCAGCCTTGCCTAATTTATGAATATTGGTGCATGTCCCCTACCCCCTTCACACAAAGCTCAGATAATTGGTCTTTGTTCAGGGAACTGCCTATGGGTTGGAATAACAGCAGGAGCTCCCTTTGTGAGTGCTTTGGGCCCAGCTCCAAAGGTCCTCTCAATACTGGTGTATTCAAGGCTGCTGCAAACATGAGGCCTGATTCATGTCACCCACGTTACACCACTTCTATGCCAGCATAATTCCATTTAAAGTGATGGACTTGCTCATGCAGCATAATACTGAAGTAATTCACCTGATTTTAGTGAAATTACTCTGGCATAGAACTGGAGTCAAACAAGGACTGATTGGAGACTGTAGGGCTTGAATTTTAATTGTTTTCTGAAGTCTCCTGGGTATAAAATGCTGTATTCTGACCTGTGAACATTTGACACCTTCTCTGCATGGAAGAAAATGACCCCAGTGAGAAGGCCAGTGCTTTAATCCTTCTCCCCACTGCCTCATGATCCCTTTTTATGTTAGGATCAAAAGGGCCAAAAAGTGGTTGCTAAGCTTGCTGACAGCACAAGAGAGTCGTCCAACACGCCTTTTTCTTTACTCTGTCAAGTAACCCTGGGGCAGCTAGAATATAGTTGAGGCTCTATCAGAAAGGCTCTATCCAAGTCAAATACCATGCTGCAGCTCCAGAACGGGCAGCATCAGTAAACAGCTGTCCTTTGAATCCAGAAGTGGAATTCTAAGTCTATGGGAAGCATGGCTGTCCCTCAGTGCCTTTCCATTGATAAGGACACAGATAAGTCATGCAGAAGCTTTGGCTTGTCATCATTTTACATCTTTACTGTAGTGTAATAATGAAGCCTGCCATGTAACATAGCCTGTGCTGGAGATGCAAGAGGCTCAGGTAGCTAAAAAGGGAGCAATGTAGAGACAGAGGCTAGAGAAAGCAGAGGTGCTTAACTTAACCAGTGCTGGATGTCCAAAGCAGAGGTGTTTACCCATGCATAGATGCAGAGATACATCTGACTAGGTATGCCTGACTAACAATAACTTGCATAAAGCTGACGTTGCCATGCAAAGCATGAGTAGGTGCAGCATTAAAGGGGAGGAGGTGAAGGAGGTCTAGATGTGGCCAT
>VZTN01014484.1:12077-29215 GCA_013400515.1 Erpornis zantholeuca
GTCCCCGCGCCCTCCCCCGCTCCCTCCCTGCAGCCGACTTGTTCGAGCGCACGGCGGAGGAGCTGGCGCGGCACGGGCTGAGCTGCGAGTGCCTGGGCGGCGGCCGCGTCTCCCACCGGCCCGAGGAGAGGAAGATCCACGTCTACGGGTACTCGGTGGTAAGCGGAGCCCGGGGGGCACCCACGCGGTATCTCCCTCCCCGGTGTGGGTCCCGCTGACCGCGGCCGCGTTGGCACCGCCTCCCCTGGGAGGGAAGGGGCGAGCGGGGCGGGGGTCCCGGGCGTTCTCCCGAGGGAGGGGAGACTTCGCAGAGCCATTTGAGCCAACGGTGCTTGGCCAGAGTGGGGTCACCCCATGAACCCCCCAGCACCTGTGGGGCTGCCACACACCCCGGAGGTCCCGCGGTGGCTGTGCTCAGCGCTGGGCACTGCCGGGGGCAATTGGCTGCACGATAACGTGTCCCCACTTTGTCTGTGTCCTCAGGGCGTTCCTGCAGGAGTGTCAGGGACTGCAGGGGCCCTGTGAGGATGACTGGAGGCACCCTTGGGAATATTGCAGCATGGCAGGTCCCTGGATGCTGACCCTGGCCCAGGGCTGTGCTGGGTGCAGAGCCCAGCTGGGACCAGGGCAGGGTGGTGCTCTCCTGGCCACAGTGCACCCAGTTTTCCCAGCTTCAGGTTGGCACTATTCTCTTGCCTGGGTGCTACGCCAGCCTCAGCTGGAGTCAGGCAGGGCTGGTGCAGAGGGGTTGCTGCTGGGGACTTGCTGGGCTTCCCTGCAGGTGGTCACCCACCAGCTCTCCTTGGGACCCCTCTTTCCTCTGCAGGGCTTTGGACGAGCTGACCACGCTGTGACCACAGAGAAGCTGAAGGCCGAGTACCCCGACTACGAGATCACCTGGGCGGATGAAGGGTACTGACTGCCCTGTCTGCGGTGCCAGCCCGGAGCTGGCGCGGCTGCACGCGGTGCCGGGGCGGTGGCAGCAGGCTCCCCGTGCTTGGCGGCGCTCCAGGCTCTCCTGATTTTCCTCTGTGCTGATCTCGCCCGTTCTCCGCCATCACCGGACTGTCCCCGTGCCGGGCGCTCCCACCCCCCTGGCACTGCTGAAGCCAGTGTTTGCTCTGCCCCGGCCTCCTGGTGCCAGGGGCTCATCCCATGTGTGTCTGTGAGAATTAAAGTTGTTGGGGGAGCACAGCTGCTCGGGTGGCCATGGCTCGGCTGCTCCTTCCCAGCTCTGGGTCGTGCCTGCTGACAGTGCAAGGGACCTGCCAGGATTTCAGTCCCTTGAGGGGGGCCTGGCACAGGAGCGGGCAGAGTCTGGGGTGGGGACAGCAGAAAGTGTATCGGGATTTGCCTTGGAAAGGGCTGAGGCAGGATGTGCTGTGCAGGGTCAGGATCTGGATTCAGCAGTCCTCGTGGGTCCCTTCCAACACAGGGAATTTCATGATTCTGTTCTAGAACTGGGCTGCTGGGAGCTGCAACCAGGTGGGGTTTGAGAATCTCCCTGACTTGGACTCCCCAGCAGCCTGGGAGCCTGCTCTGGTTCTGACAACCCTCACAGGAAAAACTTTCTTTTGGTGGCATTTGCTGTTCTCATTTTGTTCTTGCTGTGTCAGCCCTTGGTGAGACACTCTGCTCGAAGGGTTGGCTCCCTGAACCCTCCTGCCAGGGCTTACCTGGGTGGCATCCCCCTACACCTTCTCCAAACTGGGCACATCCAGCTCAGCCTCTCCTCGTGGGAAGTCCAGTCCCATCATCATCAGGGGATCTCCTTCAGTGGAAACACTCAAAAGCCATCTGGGCACAATCACTGGGTGGGATGGGGTGACCTCTGTTGTGCTTTCTGTTCTGTACTATCCTGTGATCATCATCATGGCCCCTGGCTCGATCTGCTCCAATATGCTCACATCTCCTACTGGGAGCCCAGCATCTCCAGTACAAAGGGGAGGGCCCAGACCTGTGAGAGATGTTCTGCCCATGGCACCCATGAGGCCGGTGGCACTGGCCCACAGCCAGCTCAGTGCTGCCAGGTTCCTGGGCAGGGCTCCTGCTCTCTGCCATGCCTGGGCTGGAGATGTGGGGCTGCTGGCCCCCACTGGGCCTGGCTGCTGCTGGGAAAAGGAGCCAAGCCTGTGTTTTACTGCCCCTGATGCAATCCCGCTGCATTCCACGGTCCAAGGCTCAAGGAGAGGGTCTGCTCTACAGGGCCCCTCTGGGCACGGAGACAGCAGAGGTGAGAGGGGTCCTGGGGAGTAGCAGCCCCTGCTTCCCTTGCCCGGGTGGGGAAACCAGTGGGGCAGTAGCTGCTGTCACCAGGCAACCCTGGTGGTGACCTGTGGGGCTCTGGCCACCAAGCCCTGCTTCTTCCAGGCTCATCAGCCTTGCTGGGACTCTGCCAAGAGTGACCCAGGAGTGACCTGGTTGTGGCCCTGGAGCTGCACTGCTTTGCCTTGTGGCAGTCATGAGCTGGGTGCTGAGATGGTCCTGCCAGCTGGAGCAGAACAGGTAGAGTGAGGGCTGGCTCCTACCGATGGCAGCTTGGGATCCCCAGGCTCCAGGGAGACCTCAGAGCCCTTTCCAGTAGCCTAAAGGAACTCCAAAAGAGCTGGAGAGGGACTTGGGCCAAGAGCTTGGAGTGAAGACAAGAGGGAATGGCTTTCCACTGCCAGAGGCAGGGTAGGATGGAGTACTGGAGATACTACTGGCTCCCTGTTCTCCCTGGCCATAGTGCAGCCCACAGCCAGCTCTGCACCCAAAGGCTCTCCAGTTTTCCTTGTGCACAGGGACTGGCAGAACTCATGTCCCTAGCAGAGCTGCCAGCTTCCCCCGCAGGGCTGGCAGCATCCCTGGCTTGGCTGGAAGTGTCCTCATCCCTCACCGAGCCTGGCGCATTCCGCCAGGCCGTGCCTTGTCCTAGCCTGAGTGGCACCCACCGCCTTGTCCTGGGTGGAACACGGGCTGAAGAAGAGAGATTCGGTGGGAAAAAGCCGAAGGTCTCCCTGGGGCGCCTGGCTCCAGCTCGCTGTTGTGGCGCCGGCGGTGCTGCGTGACAAGATCGCGCTGCGCTGTCCCAGCCTCGCCATAAACCCGCTGCCCGGCCGGGGAGCCGATAACGGCGGGGCTGAAGTCCAAGGCAGGCAGGTCCTGGGGAGCACATTCCAGCCCAGGGCTCACCGTTTGGCCTCTCCCAGCCGTGTTTTACCGTCGCGGTGGCCGAGATGGCTGCAGGCGGGCAGGCGACGCTGGCCCTCCTGGTGCTGCTGGGTGAGCTCTGCCGAAGGGCGGGGGTTGTGTCGCTGGAGGGAAGGGGTGTCCGAGCTGGCTGCTCCGCTCTGGTCCTCCCCGGCACTTTCGTCCAGCGCTGGGGGCCGGGGCAGGTCCAGCCCAGCCCACCGAGCTCTGCTGGTGAGGTCAGCCCGGGAGTCCCAGGGTGAGCGGGAGCTGTAGCCCCCAGCACTGGGCTGGGGACCAGCAATGGCTTTGTTCAGCGTGGGGCAGAAAGCGGCCAGAATGTCCTTTTTCTTCCAAAATGGGAGCTGGGACTCAAAGTTCGGGTCCGCTATAGCAGAGGCAGTGCCCCGGCAGGCTCCGGCACTCCGAGGTGGGAGAGGAGTGCCGGGGCCGCCCACGGGAATGTGCCACAGAGCTCGGTACCTGCCCCAGCAGGGTCCCAAACCGAGGTGTCCCGGCAAATGTCACCCGCAGGTCACGCGTGCTGCGAGCACCGTGCCTGCTTCCTGCAGGGTTTTCAGCCCCATTGTCTCTCCCGTAGCCAGAACCGTCCTCCCCACCGGGTCTGTGGTCGTCAACAGCTGCAGCAGCGCGGCCGAGCAGCTCTGCAACTTCGTCTGTGACTGCAGCGACTGCTCGGACGAGAACCAGTGTGGTGGGTGCCCAGACTGCCCAGACCCTGGTACTCTCAGGCCCTGCTCCTGGGGTGAGGCAGCGGGGGGTGTGGTGGGTGCAGGTCCCTGGGGTGGTGCTGATCCCCAGGATGGATGCAGGACCCCCGGGGTGGGTGCAGATCCATGAGGTGGGCACAGGTCCCCAGGGTGGCCCCGAACCTCCCTTGACCCCCACATCTCCCCACCCTCAGGGTACTTACGGGGCTCAGCAGTGCTGGGCACCCCCTTCACCTGTGACTTCGAGGACAGTGACTGTGGCTGGCAGGACGTGGGCACCTCGACGTACGGATGGGTGCGGGGCCGGGGCAGCCTGGCCATGTGGGGCACGGGGCCTCACTCAGACCACACCGTGGGCACCGACCTGGGTAAGAGGGAGCTGCTTGGTGAGCAGGCTCTGGGCACCCACAGCACTGCTCCACTAGGCTGTGGACACCCCAGAGTTAGGATGCCAGGACACCCATCCTTGTAGGGTTCAGGGGATGGAGCAGAACCAGGGAGCGGCAGGAGCAGTGCTGGCACAGCTCTGGTGCCACCCCATGGGACTGCAGCCCCTGCTCTGATTTCTGCCCTCCCCAGGCTGGTTTTTGGTGACCACGTCCCCCCCAGCAAAGACCACGGCCACAGCCTGGCTCAGGTCACCAGAGATGCGGGAAGCAGCTGCCACGTGTGAGATCAGAGCCTGGTACCACCTCTCAGGGAGCTGTGAGGGCACCCAAGGTGGGCACAGGCAGCATCAGCTGCTGGGCAGTGAGGATGGGAGGCGGTGGGGAGGGATGGGGCCATCTGCCCCTATGGCAGGGACAGAGCCACCAGCACCTTGAGATCCTTGCCATCCTGTTTGCCTCTTCCACGCTGCACACGCAGAGCTGGTGGGACCGGGGGGTCCCAGCTCCAGCCCCCAGAGCTGGCGGGGCTCCATTCGTTCCCTTGGGTAGCCCAGGATGCCCCGTGCCAAGGGCGCTGTCGCGGCTTCCCTCAGGGCTGAACCAGACGGAGCGGGCGGTGCTGCGCCTGGCTGTGGCACACAGGGACGACGTGGTGGGGCTGTGGCAGAGCCCCGAGCGCGACGCTGAGGGCTGGCACCAGCTGGTCGCCTACCCCGGCCGGATCACGGAGCAGTTCCAGGTGACAACGTCGGCACCCGGGCGCTGCCCCATGGCTGGGACCGGAGGAGCTGGGGGTGCTCTGGGACCCCGAGGGGCCTGGGCAGCTCACGCCATCCCTGTCCTCCCATCACAGCTCATCTTCTCCCTGACACAACCGCCCACCTGCGGGGCAGAGGTGGCACTCGATGACATCACGTTCAGAAACTGTGGCTTGCCAGGTGAGTCCCACATCTGCTGAGATGCGAGCTGGGATCCTGGGGGAACTGAGTGGGATGCAAAACCCGGGGGAGCTCTCCCATTGCTCGTTGTGCTTGCGGCAGCGTGCCCTGGGCAGAGCATGAGGTGGCCAGTGAAAACCTGTCCCTTGAGCCACCCCAGGGAACGATGTGGGGGTGCTCACCGTGTCCCTGTGGGACCAGCCGCTCGCTGACATGTGTCCCCCCTCCCCAGAGGTCGGGCAGCAGGTCTGCGGGGCCCAGGAGAGCCGCTGCCACCGCGGCTCCTGCCTGGCGCAACATCGCTTCTGCGACGGCGCCGACGACTGCGGGGACGGCTCGGACGAGAGCGCGGCGCAGTGCAGTGAGCACTCCCGGCCCCGGGGAGGAGTCCTGCGGGCGGGCTGGGGATCTGCCGTGGCGTCCCCCCAGTTCTGCCCCGTGCTCGACCCCGAGGGCTTGCAGGGGGTGGCATCAGCCCAGCCCATTGCAGGCACCCACCTGTCCAGGAGAGAGCTGGGACCCCGCTCTGTGGGTCACTGCTGTCCCTTCTGCCGCAGACAACTTCACCCGCTGCTCGTTTGACCACGATCTCTGTGGCTGGGAGGCGGCGGCCGGGCCCTCGGCGTGGGGCAGGAACACGAGCCTGAACCTGGGCACCTCCTACAGCATTCCCACTCGGGACCACAGCAACAACAGCAGGGCTGGTACGTGGCGTGGAACCGGGGTCCTGGGGTGACCCACGCCCGAGCTCCACTCGGGACAGCCTGTCCTGCACCCACGCACCCGCCCCGGCTCCACTCGGGACAGCCTGTCCTGCACCCACGCACCCGCCCGGGCTCCACTCAGCCCCAGCATCTCCCGCAGGGTTTTTCCTCCTCGTGGGCGGTGGCCCCGCTGCGCAGGCTGGTGGCACAGCTCAGCTCATCAGCCCCACTTTCCGAGCCAACAACTCCTGTTCTGTGAGTCACGGCTGGGACCTCGTGTCACAGCCCTCGTGGGCACAGTGGTGATGGGACATGGGGTTCCCAGCTGTGGGGACCTTCATGTGGGGCTGGGGTTGTGGCTGGCCCTTGCTGCGGATGGGCATCAGGTTTTTGGGGGTGGCTTGGTGACACCTCTGGTGCCCAGTGGGAGCTCTGAGCTCCTCACAGCCCCTCTGTGGGATGCAGGGGGCTATGTGCCCCTGGCCTGAGGCTTGCCCTCCTCCCCATCCCCAGCTCGTGCTGTACTGCCACCTCCATGGCTCGGCCACCAGCAACCTCAGCATCTCCTACGTGACTAACTCTACCAAGCACCTGATGAGGGAGAGGATAGGAGACCTGGGCAGCTGCTGGGTCCGGGAAAGAGTGGACTTCAACCTGACTGTTCCCTTCAAGGTGGGCTGGTGCTGTGCTGGGGGGAGCTGGGCTGTCTCCAGGGTCCAGAGGGTACAGGGGCAGCACCATCCCCCAAGCCCACCAGGGCGATGCCAGCCCACACTGTCCACCCCTGTCAGCCACAGGATCGCCCCTGCTCCCACCGAGTCCCTTTGAGGGGAAAATGTGTGTCAGACAGTGCTGGCTCCCCTCATCCCACGGCTCCCTGGTGCCACCCTAGTGCCCCCATGCTGTGCAGGACCCCTTGCTGATGCTGCTGGTGTGGTGCTTTCCCACAGGTGCTGATCGAGGGGGTGGCTGGCAGCGGAGGGACCGTGGCCATCGATGACCTGATCCTGTCCCAGGGCTGTGCCAAGGAGGAGGGTGAGCTGGTGGGCAGTGTCCCTCCCCTGCTCCAGGGTGGGCAGCTGTCCCTGGTGTCCTGTGCCCATGGCACTGTCCCTAAAGGATCTGCCACGTGGTCTGCCTGTCCCTCTGCTCATCACAGGGACCATCCTGGGCACAGGACAGAAAACACTTGCCCTGGGGTGCTGGTGTCTTTGTCCTGTGGCTATGACACTCCATCCCCTGTGCCAAAACGTGTCACACAAGCAGCTCTTACTGAGCCCTGGGTCCCCTTCAGCTGGTGGTGGATGGGATGGGATGGGATGGGATGGGATGGGATGGGATGGGANGGGGGTGGGATGGGGTGGGTGGGGGTGGGATGGGATGGGAGGGGAGGGGATGGGACGGGATGGGACGGGATGGGATGTGGGAAATGGAGCCAGGGAGATGCTTAGGGCCAGGGGACAGTGGCTTGAAGGGTTGACACTGATGCTCTTGCTGTGGCCTTTCACCACTGCTCTCCATCCTGGGGGGTTTCACCATCAGAGAATCCTGTGGTCACGCCGCCGAGCCAGGCAGGTGGCAGCCCCTGCGCAGCAGACGAGGTGGCATGTGACAGCGGGGACTGCATTGCCGCAGAGCTGGCCTGCGACTTCGCCGACACCTGCGCCGATGGCTCTGACGAGAGGAGCTGTGGTGAGAGCCAGGGCAGCCACCTGTGCCCGTACCCGGAGGTGGAAGGGGACCAGGCACCCCTGGGCAAGCATGGCCAGGGCACGTGAGTGCCTGCACAGCCCCGGGAGCACAATGGCCTAGCAAGGCTGAACCTGGAGTTTTGGGTTGCCCAGAGCAGCTGTGGCTGCCCCATCCTTGGAAGTGTCCAAGTCCTGTTGGACAGGGCTTGGCATGACCTGGGGCAGTGGGAGGTGTCCCTGCCCATGGCAGAGGGGTGGAATGAGATGAACTTTAAGGTCCTTCCAACCCAAACCAGTCTGGGACCCTGGGATTCTTTGACTTCGCAGGGACAACAACCTTCGAGTCAGGGGCTGGGGGCTGGCACGACGTCAGCGTGGGGCGGCTGCGCTGGGGGCTGCAGAGGGTCACTGAACCCAACAGCTTCCTCACAGGTGAGGCTGTTCCCACCACCCAGACCATGCCCTTCAGTGCCCAGCACCACGGGAGCCCCCAGAGCAGGGACTCCCTGTCAGTGCCACTGCACAATGGGGGATGATGCCCGGGCAGGATGCTGGGCTGGGGGTGCCACCAGGGGTGTGGGACCCTGTCCTCACCTCACAGAGCGTTTCTGTGCCCAGGGACTTCCCTGGCCCTCCAGACAGGAGAAGGACAGATGGTGGGTCCTGCAAAGGCACGATCGCCTCCGCTGGGCCCCTCTGGCCCTGCCTGCACCATGGAGCTGAGCTACAGCATCCACAGTGACCCCCAAGGTAACCTCCTGCCTCCCTGGGGTGCCCTGCCTGCTGCCTGCCCACAGAGTCCCCCATGCCCACCTGCCTTTGCTGCCTCTCCCAGCCCTGCTTTGCCCCATCACTTCGTCCTGGAGCTGGGGTGTCCATGTCCCCATCTGTGTCCCTGTACTCTGTGAGCGTGTGCTGGTGCCATGGAGAGTTCCCACAAGGTGGCCAGGGGTTTTGGGTGTCCACAGCCTCTGCACCACTTCTTGTTCCAGGCTTCCTCGCTGTCAGTGTCTCAGATCCCACCACTGGCACCACCCAGCTGGCCTGGCAGACACAAGGTCGTGGCAGCACAGCTGGGGGTCATGTCCGTGTCCCGCTGGGACAGAGAGCCCGGCCCTTCCAGGTGTGCTGGGCACATGGGGACTGGCCTGGGGAGGTTTTGGTGGGACAGTGCCAGTGCTCAGGGCACCCCAGGCTCACGGCTGCTTCCCCCAGGTCGAGCTGCTGGCGCTGGTGGATCTCCAGGGTGCGGCCACTGTCAGTGTTGACAATGTGACATTTGAGCAGTGCTACCTCGATGTGGGGTCACCCACGGCTGCGGGTATGGCCAGGGGCGCCTGGGCAGGGAGGGTGACCCCCAACCCTTCCCATGGGGGCTGTCACTCTGTCCAAGAGCAGGACCATGGTGCAGAAGGCCGAGGGCCAGGGCCAAGCACAGCTCCTGCCTTGGCCTGGGACCCCTGCGTGGGGTAAACTTGGGGAGTTTAGGGGCAGGGGATGTTTGGGGGACCCATTTGTTTTTAGGTGTCTTATCCCCTTCCACCTCCCACTGTCACCCCTCTCTGGCCAGAGATGTCCTGCAACTTTGAAAGGGACATGTGTGGCTGGTACCAGGATCTGTCCAGTGACTTCAAATGGGTCCGCAGCACAGGGCAGGGACAGGGCTCTGACCACACCACTGGCTCGGGTAAGGGGCTGGCTGCTCCTGGGGGAACCCAGGACATCCCACAGCCTTCCATCCCCGGGCCCAAGACATGCCCTGTGCACTCCCAGCAGCCCCATGCCTGCGGAGCAAGCTCCCCTAGGGCAGCCTGGGAGCACCCAGATCTGGGCTGTGGGTGATGCAGAACGTGACCCCTCCACCCTGGCTGTCCCCAACATTCAGGCTACTTCTTGTCCGTGGACCCCTCTGTGCCGTGGAGCCACGGGCAGCGGGCACAGCTCCTCACCTCCCGCCAGGAGCCGGCCGCTGCCCCGCGCTGTCTCTCCTTCTGGTACCGCCTGGCCGGCCCGCAGATCGGTGCGTGCCCCACGGTCCCCTCCCGGGGTGCCCCGGCCCGGCTCGGCTCTGAGGGCAGCGGGGTCCCCGAGGGCTGCGGGGTGGCCGTCCCACGGCCCTCTCTGTCCAGGCACCCTGAACCTCAAGCTGCGGCCGGAGGAAGGGGAGGAGGTGGTGCTGTGGACCCGCCGAGGCACCCAGGGCAGCATCTGGCACCGGGCGTGGGCGACGCTGCCCGCCACGGGCCAGCAGCGGGACCAGGTGAGGAGCCGGCCCCGCGTCCCCGGCACCTGCAAGGCGCGGGGTCTGACAGCGCTGCCTGGGGACAGGTGGCTTTCGAGGTGCTGCACGACGGCTTCCTGGGGGACGTGGGGCTGGACGACCTGGCGCAGACAGCAGGAGCCTGCGGGGCCGAGCTCTCCTGCTCCTTCGAGGCGGAGAGCTGTGCGCTGGCGGCCAGCGGGGAGGGCACCTGGCAGCGACAGAGCAACGGCACCGGCAGCACCGCCGGCCCTGCGACCGACCACAGCACCGGCACCGCCGCAGGTACGGGGCGCGGCAGCCCTGTTGCTTCCCTGCCTGCTCCCAGTGTCCTCCCTGCTGCTTCCCTGCCTGGTCCGAGTGCCCTTCCTGCCCGCTCCGAGTGTCCTGCCTGTACCCCACACCAGCCCTTGCCTGCTCTCCCTGTGTCCTGCCTGCCCTCCCCAGGATGAGCAGAATACTGCACAGGGCTCCCCAGCCCTGGGGCTTCCCAAACCCAGAGTCTCCCGGCCCCAGGGCTCCCTAATCCTGGGGAGACTCCTTGATCTGGGGGGAACACCCAGCCCCAGTTGTCCCCTAGTTCTCCCCCGTAGGGCTGGGCAGGGGCCACAGCTCAGGAGCTTCTCTCCCCCAGGCCACTACATGGTGGTGAACACGGGCAGGGTCTCCCTGCCTGCAGGGCACACGGCTGCCCTCACCTCCCAGCCCTACCAGCCCTCCGTGCCCGCCCAGTGCCTGGCCTTCTGGTACCAGCTGAGCGCCGGGACGCCAGGTGAGCCCCCCTGCTCCGAGACCCCTGGGGGCACCCCCAGGTGGATGGGGGCCTCACGCGGCACAGCCCTGGGCCCCTCCTCCACGCTGGGTGCCCTGGGCAGGCTCCCTCCGGGTGTTGGTGGAGCAGAGCGGGGTGCGGACGAAGGTTCTGAGCGTGAGCACCATGGAGGGGAGCAGCTGGCACCGCAGCCAGGTCACTGTCCAGCCCGATGGGGACTGGCAGGTGAGACAGGGCAGGGTGCTGGGGGCAGCCGGGGTGACGAGGGGGGCATGGGGGCTGCCAGCCTCAGCTCGTCACCCTGCCCAGGTGGTGTTCGAGGCAGTGGGAGCCGGGGGTGACCACGGGTACATCGCGCTGGACGACCTGCACGTGTCGGATGGAGCCTGCCCCGAGCCAGGTGAGAACCCATCCCACAGGGACACCGTGCATCAGGTGCGGGGGACGGGGCGTCCTGTGGGGGCATGTAAGGCACGGGGATGGGGACAGACCTGTTCCTGCCCTGAGCCTGGCCTGGCCCAAAGCTGGGGCTGGTGTGTACTGCCCGGGTGCCCCATGTCCTGCCAGGGCACGCTGGGTGTCTCACAGCCCTTCTTTCTTGCCAGCATCCTGTGACTTCGAGCAGGACACTTGTGGCTGGAGCAGCCCCTTGGACCCCCGCTTGCACAGCTTGGCCTGGGGCTGGAAGAGCGGGGTCACTCTGGCCAAGTACCCCAGCCCCGAGCAGGATCACACCCTGGGCACAAGGAATGGTAGGAAACACCCATCTGGCATGGCCAGAGAGAGGAAGAGGAGCTGGGGCTGCATGGGGTCAGTTCAGTGCATCCTGTGAGTCCTGGCTCCTCAACAGCCCTGTCCCCTCTTCGCCTGGCAGGGACAGCTCAGTCCCAAGGGCAGTTAGGTGCAGGTTTCTGTCGTCCTCCAGGCATCACTCTGGGCATTTTGGGGTGGGGTGGGACAAGTGGGTGCAGGACTGGGGGACACCCAGCACTCTGTCCCTGCCTGCCCAGGTCACTACGTGCATTTCGACACCGGCGCGCTGGGTGCCAGGGGCACCAGTGCCCTGCTGGAGAGCCCACCCCTGCCCGCGGCCACCGACTCCTGCCTGCGCTTCTGGTACCACATGGACATCCCCGAGCACCTCTGTGAGCACTGCAGGGGCAGGGAGGAGGTGCCATCCCTGGGTCTCGTGTCTGGGACTGGGGGCCTCAGTCCTCCCAAGCCGGGGACCAGGGGCAGTGGGGATGGCCCCTCCGGCAGGGGATGGCACGGCTGCGAGGGCAGGGTGGTTCCTGTGTGCCCGGGGCCGCCGGTGATGCCGGGACGTCCTTGCAGCCAGCGGGGAGCTGCGGGTGAGGCTGCGGGGCGCGGCGGGGCAGCGCACGGTGTGGAGCGTGGCGGGGCACCGCAGCCGGGGCTGGCAGGGCGCCGTGGTGCCGGTGCAGAGCCCCGGTGAGTTCCAGGTGAGTGGGGTGGGGCCGCCCCGGGGTGCAGGGTGACCGCGGGCGGGCATCAGCACCCCCAGAGCTCACCTTCCCCCGCAGATCAGCTTTGAGATCACCACGCGGAGGTGGCCGATGGAGGGGACAGTGGCGCTGGATGACATCATGTACAGCGCCAGGGTGGGCTGCCATTCCAGCCCGCCGAGTCCAGTGGAAGGTGCGGTGGGGCCAGTTCTGACCGTGAAAGGGCAAGCCAGAGCTGCCCAGGGCGCTGGGCTGAGGCTGGAGGCGGCTCTCTGGGCAGTGGGTCGAGCCCGACAGCATCTCCTCTCCCTGCAGAGAAATCCTCCGGCAGCTTCGCGGCGGAGGTGGTGCTCAGCCTGCTCCTGGCCCTCGTCATCGTGGCGCTGGTGGCTGCTGGGGTCTGGTACTGGCTGAAGCCGCGGCGGCTGGCGAGCAGGACACCGGCAGAGAGCAACAGTCCTCAGGGCTTTGACAACATCACCTTCCGAGACGTAAGGACGGGGTGAAGGACTTCCCTGATTACCCCGGCTGTGCCAAAACAGCGTTTTCCTAAAAGCTCAGCAAATGCCAGCAGGTTCTCCCTGACCCCGCGTTCAGCCAACACGACAGGGAGGTGCAAAGGGCTCTGCCTCTTATCTGCTTGTTGACAAACAAGTGACCCGGAGCTGTAGGACCGGCCTAAAAATGCTGCTGCCACCAGGCAGCTGCTCCAGAAAGAGCTGAGTGTGCTCCCACCCCCCAGTCTTGTGGGAAGGGGGTCTGGCACACCTGGCTCACCCTCACTCAGCCAGCACTCACATTTGTGCAAGGTGGCTGAAGCTGCAGGTCCCTTGGATCGATTTGGTGCCCTCTGCAGCAGAGCCACCAGCCCCAGCATGGACTCCAGTAACAAACCTGGAGCCCCCTGGGTGCCCTGGGGGTTTGGTGCCTTTGCCGGGGTCACAGGGGGGCTGGCACACAGATCGTCCTCACTGCAGCCTGCAAGAAATCCTGGCGTGTTGCAGCTCACGTTTGTCACCAGTTCCCATTCCCCTTTCTTTGCAGGACAAGGTTATTATATCTCCAAGTGAGGAGGGCGAGGCTTGAAATCAGCAGCCAGAGCAGGAATTGCCCCTGGGCAGACCATCCCTCCACAGGAACCTGCACTCCAGCAGCTGCCTGCTCTCTGTGCCCGGCATGGGGAGCCAGCCCCCAGAGGGGCACAGCGCTGTCCTCACTACCTCCGAGTGCTCGGGGAAAGCGTTTTTGTTGTTTGTAACATGAACTTTCTGCTTCCAAGACTCAGCACCACGCCCGTGCTTTGGCAGGGGGCAGGAGTGGGAGTTCTCACATCCACACAGGGGTCTGGCCATGGAAGGGGGGCTGAACTATGGGATCCTGGCCCCCAGAGCTGGGAAGAGCAGTGGGTGCTGCAGAGGGTGTGAGCCACTTCCCACACCCCAGATAAAGCACAAGAGCTCCCAGGGCCCAGAGACCCCAAGGGGAGGAAGTTGGGAGCCTCTGCTGGTTTTGGGGAGGGGGGGGGAGTGCTGGGTGGGAGGGCAGGGAGCAGAGGGCAGCACCCCGAGGGCAGCAGGAGCTCCCACTCTGCTGTACAGGTGCCCCCCTGCTGCCCACACACCTTGCCAAGCACACTCTGTCATTTGCCTTTAACTGTCACTGGGAAGCCCAAAAATGTTCCTGAGGTGCAGGGCGGGCTCAGGGCCGGGACCCCCACCCTGCCCCCAGCACGGCCCCAGCCCAGGACCCCTCCCTCACCCCCAGCTTTCACTCCTCATCACTGTGAACTGCAAACCCAGCCCCATGCACAGCCCAGTTCAGCCCCTGCACGACGAGCAGCCCACCAGGATCCTGCTGCCCCCAGCCCCCCTGCCCAGCTGGAGGGGCCTGGGACATCCTCCTTTCCCTGGTTCTCACCAGAGCCTGTCTCCCTCTCACCCAGCTGTGCCTCAGTCGGGCCAACACTATCCCACAGCCCTGTCCTGCCTGCAGAAATGAGCCTCCCCAGAGCTGAGGAAGGGCAAGGAGGGCTCAGGCTCCACCCTATCTCTCTGCAGCTCCAGAGCCTCCCCTGGCATGCTCAGCACTGACTCCATCCCTGGGCTGCCGGCCAAGCTGCACCATCCCCGGTGCAGGGAGAGGTGACACAGCCAGGAAGGCTGTGGCAGTGCTGGCCCTCCTCCCTGGCACCCCAGGCCTCCCTTTAATTACAGCCCCAGAAGGAAGAGGTGGTGCAGCTCCAGTCACGCCCAGCCACAACATTTACTACCAGCAGCTCCCCAGGGCAACTGAAGGGTATCAAACTTTATTATAGATCTCTTTAAAACAGGCTGGAAAGAACAAACCAAACTCATCGAGATACCGTGACTGAGTCATCATTTCTGATCAAGCCCCAGCTCTCCCAAATTATTTATATATAATATATCTCACCCGTCCCCTAAATTGTTTCAATTAAATGATGACATTTCAGACCACCCTAAGTGCCCTAACATCAGCTGCTGCTAACACCACAATGCACATGTTTTCTGGCAAATCAGAGGCAGGGTTTGGGTTTTTTTCTTGGGGTTTAGATCCTCAATCTCTGAAAAGGAGGAAGGAAAAACAAACATCAGGAAAATTGCTTCTTTAAGGTTGCCTTTTTACAGCAGGTACAGATTCAGCAGATTTCCCCCCAAAAGCAAGTCTGAAACCCTATTGTTCAGCTTGGCAATATGCAGAGTAGTTGAGGAGAATCAGCTGGGCCAGATCGGTCGGAGCAAACTGATTTCGAGGCTTTGTTGTCATTTCCCTTTGGGGCCGGTTTCCAGCGGTTTTCCAATGTCCTTCCCACGCAGTTTGAGGCCTGGAATAAGACAAAGGAGACCACCACCATCAGCACTCAATCCTTCACCCAGTAACTTTATTTACACCAATTTCAGCCTTAAGGAAGAGAACATCCACAAAGAGAACAGAGTTCAGGAGAATCCTACTTTAGTTTCTAGGAGCACCAGACCAACTTCAAACAAAAACCAACTGTCCTCCTAGGAGATGGGATCTGAACCAGCCCAGAAGAGAAAAACCAACACTAAACCCTTCCACACGTACAATCAGGCTTCCGTGGGTCTCAGCATCTCAGAGGTTTTTGGGGCAAGCACACAGGGATGGTCCCCAGGGCACAGCCCCACAATGAAGGTGCGAAGATCGAGAGCTCCCAGTCCTGGTTCCGTCAGCAGACCCAGGTTTTATCAGAACACGGCACCACACCCACGATAAACCCCAGCCAGCAACGCTCCTCACAGGAAAAAGGTAAATACCTTCCCCAAACCACCCCTCCAGACACTGGCAGTGTTTCTGAAGTCTCCCTTAACTCACCGATGGCTCTTTCAATCTTGCCCATGACCTGGTTATTGGGGATTGCTCGTCCTGATTCGTAGTCAGCAATAACTTGTGGTTTTTCATTGATTTTCTGAAAGGAGAGGAGGAGTCTCAAACACAGCCACACTCAGCAGCAGCCCCTCAGGACTCACACAGATAAGGTGCAGCCTCTCATTATGCCAGGACAGGTGACAAAGTGCTGCTCCCAGGCTGACTCCATCCCCACCGGCATCTCCCTGCAGTGTCCCAGCGCTGGTGACATCTCTCCTGAACAGACTTTGACCTCCTTGCTTTTCAGGAGGAGGAGAACACCAGGGATTGCTATTCCTTCAGACAGCAGGGAGTTGCTGACACCGCTCAGCCCAGATTGTACAAACCCCTTGGGCTGGTGTGGGAGGAAGGGGGGGAGCAGCCTCCCACCAGCTCAGCAGCCCCAGCCTGGGGCTCGAGGGCTGCACAGACAAACCTCAGAACTTCTCCCAGACAACTGAAGCTGCCAGGACCTCAAGACAGAGATGCTGCATTCCCCAAACCTGCAGCTGTGACACCATCCCATGGCAGCTGCCCACGAGGGGACAGGAAAGGTGCCCATTCCTACCTGGGGGTGCCCCACTCACCGTGGCCAGGTCCTTCTGCGTGAGGCCCTTGCTCTGCCGGCCCTGCTGGATCACTTTGCCCACCTCCAGGGAAACTCTGTCATGGTGCAGCTCCTCTGTCTCGCGGTCGAGCTTGGCCGTGTTCTTTGTGATGAAGTGTTGTTTGTTCTGGCCTGCTGCCCCTGTCATTCCAAGCGAGAACAAAAACACCAACCAAGGACAAACAAAATTAGGCTCAGAGCTGCGCCAAAAAGTATCAAAGGACTTTTTGCAAGCCCTCAGCTGCCCAGATCCCAGGGAGGTGTTAGGATTTCAGCACGCCAACATCGGCATCGATCTCCCCCATCAGGGAACATTATCTTAGCCCTGCTTGTGGTGCTGTGCACACCCAGCCATGCAGAGCCCTTCCCTTTCCCTACTTTACACCTGAACTTCACTCCAGATAGGGCAGGTCTTGCTTTTCCTTGGGCATTTAGTGCTCAAACTGTGCTGCAGACATACGTTTGTGCTGCAGCACAGAGGAGTCAATACTGGAACTTGAGTCGTGCTTGCTCAGGTATGAGGCAGCACGAGTAAGTGGCTTTTAAGCAATTTTCAGACACCTTTCATGAGTAAAGTCTAACTGTACTTAGATTTGCTGAAAGGCTGAGCTTCAAAAACACATTGTTTGTTTTCTCTCCTTTTAGATATAGTATTTAAGTACTAGTTTGAAACCTTTCTCTCACGAGTCTTCGACATCCAGCTGACTAAACCTTCTTCAAGGATCATCTCTCTATTTATTTCCAACCACGAGAATCTCCTCCCTACAGTGAGAGAAACTGCCCATTTACATCGCAGAGGAAACAAGGAACTTTTAAAGAGCAGCACCATAGGAAGACAGGCAGCCATTCAAACCCTCGAGAGAAATAAGCTACCAAAACGGGGAACTCAAGTTTTGTGATCATGAAAACTCTTCCAAGATCTCCGCGGGAACCACGCAGAGCTCTGCCCTGGGCAACCAGAAGCGAGGGGGCAGCTCCAGGGCCGCTGTCCCGGCGGTTCCCAGGGCCGCGCGTTAGGCCCCGGT
>VZTN01014484.1:32652-64514 GCA_013400515.1 Erpornis zantholeuca
GGGCCTCGCTCCCCGGGTCACTGAGCCCTCCTGGCCGCGGGCAGCCCGGGCCACACGGGGGCAGCGGGGCAGCCCCGGGCTCTTGTCCGGCTCGCGGTGTTTCCGCTCGTGGGGCTCCTCCCCGAGACAGGCTGGGGTGTTCAGCCTGGAGAAGAGAAGATTCTAGGGAGACCTCAGAACCCCTTCCAGTGCCTGAAGGGACTCCAAGAGAGCTGGAGAGGGACTTTAGTCAAGGACATGGAACGACAGGACAAAGGGGAACGGCCACCCAGTGCCAGAGGGCAGAGCTGGATGGGAGATTGGGAAGGAATTGTTCCCTGGGAGGGTGGGCAGGCCCTGGCACAGGGTGCCCAGAGCAGCTGTGGCTGCCCCTGGATCCCTGGCAGTGCCCAAGGCCAGGCTGGACACTGGGGCTGGGAGCAGCCTGGGACAGTGGGAGGGGTCCCTGCCGATGGTAGCAGGGTGGAATACGATGGACCTTAAGGTCCCTCCCAATCCACACTAGTCTGGGACTCCGTGGATGTACTCCCTTAGGTGTTTTAGGTGTCTGTGGCATGTAGTCACAGGGAATGAAGGTGTGAGATGCGTAAACGCCAAAACAAAAGCATTTTATTTTTTTCCTTCTTTCCGATTTGGTCATGCCTCTCATGTCCTCGTTTTCCATCCCTCTGGAGAAGCCTCTGTGCCTGCTTGGGCACCCCCAGTAAATCTGGGCTCCACCGTGTTCGCAGCTTCCCGCCAGGAGCCTCCGGGACCGGCTGCCTCTGGGCAGGATTTTAGTCCCTGCTGACAGGCTTGAGAGCAGGCACTGGTGGGCTGTGGTGTCCAACAGGTTTTTGGTGAATTGAGTTTATTATATTTATTTCTGATCACCTTTAAGACAGTTTTTTACCTTATGTGGAGCAAGAAGTTTTGATATCTCTAAACAAACTGCATTTCAGTCAGCTGGGACAGGGGGTTTTATCAGGTCTGTGCTTCCTGTCTCTGTGTTCTGGATTTAGTTCTAAAATTCAAGTTTCCTCCCACATCTGGGACGTGAAGGCAGGCTTGGTTTTTACATCAGTGTGTTTAGTAGTGTTGGGGGATAGTCTAATAATCTTGAGTGACACCGTTTGCATGAAAAATCACCCCCATATGATTATAATCAATTGGAGAAAATACTTTTATTTTCAGTCTCTGGAGATACAGCCAGAACTTTTCGTTCACATGGCAGCAGCAAACTCTTCTCCTCCGGGTTCTTTGGATCTAAACCAGCCTGGGTTTGCAAAGGAGATCCTGGGAACTAAACTGGAGGTCAAATATCTCTGCTCCGATTGCAAGAACATCCTGAGGCGGCCGTTCCAGGCACAGTGCGGCCATCGCTACTGCTCCTACTGCCTGAAGAAAATCATCAGGTAACTGCTGTGCCTTCAGCCTGGAGACAAAATGCTTGAAAAGGCTTTTTCAAGAACAAAAGTAGATAGGTCTTGTTTTCAGGATCTTCTCAGTGAGGGAGCTGTGTTCAGTCATTGATGTTCAGCATCACCTCTTCTCTAAGGGAATGTGTAATCTCTGACTTGCCTTTGTTGTTGCTTCAAAGTTCTCTTTTCCAGAATCCCCTGCATTGTTTTTGCCATTGAGGAGGCAGTCCAGGTCTATCACCCATCTCCCTCAGTCCTCATCACAGCTACTGAGTGCTCCGAAAAGTCATCATTTGGTCATTGTGTCAAAATGGGAGAGGTCTAAGCACAAGCTGCCTTCCAGAGAAGTCTCCTTGTGTTTCACTCCTACATTTGAGTGAGGGAAACTTAATAGAATGGTTAATTGGCAGAAGAAAAAAAGTTAAAAATAGGCATCAAAAATATACACAAGCAAAGGATCAATGTATTGTTTTAAAAATAAGAAAACACTTTTATTTAATAAAATTACCAGAAATCACTTTATTGTTAAACATAAGTTAATTTTTTTTTTGGTTGTGTTTGATGACTGTTTTTCTGTCTGATAGTGCTGGACCTCAAAAGTGTGCCAGCTGTATCCAGGAGGGAATATATGAAGAAGGAATTTCTATTTTGGAAACAAGCTCGGTAAGAAAAAACACATAAAAACCCCCCTAACGTCACTGGTGTCAGTAATACCAGTTTTTGTTTAAAACACAAGCTCTGAGAACTTATTCGTAGGCACCCTTTTCTTCACTCGTGAGAAGGGTGATTACTGTGTTGGGCACCCCAGTGCTGAAATCCAGGTCACGTGTGTGTGGTGCCCTACTTAAAGCTGTCACAGAGATCTGGTTGCTATTAACACACCTCTGAAGGCTGATGGGGAAACTGCTCTGGGAGGAGTTTTCAGAAGGAATTTGAAGTCCTGATCAAAACCCCTCAGTAATATTTGTGGTTTGCTCGTTTTTTCCGTTCCAGGCTTTCCCGGACAACGCAGCGCGGCGGGAGGTGGAGAGTCTGCCTGCTGTCTGCATCAACAGCGGCTGCACCTGGAAGGGAACCATCAAGGAGTATGAGGTACAGGCCAAAGCAAGGCCTGGCACGTCTGCATCCTTCTTTCCTCTGTGTTTGGGGAAGGCTCAGGGGGTTGTCCGTGCCCACTGACAGCAGGGGAGAGCTGTCAAATCCCTGGACTTCAGTGTCAGCTGGAGAGGTTCCTGGGTGAGGGTTTGTGTGCCCTGCTGAGGGCACAGGCTGCGCTGAGATTGTTTCAGGTTTGCTTGTGATCACAAGGATTCGCTCGTGAGCCTGACCCTTCTGTGGTGGGAACTGCCTGCTCTGTCTCCAGCTCTCTTCTGCTGTACAAGACTGGCAAGAAATTGCTGTGCCATGAAATGGTTGTGAATTTCTGTGCAGTATGTGAACCTAAAACTCCTCCAGCCTCCATCAGCTCACAGAAAGTGATCTGATCCCATTTCAGCTGTCTCCAGAGCTACCAGGGCAGTGGGACTGGGTGTTGGGACACCCATCACTCCAAGCTGTTCTGGGCCACAAGGCTGCTGGACAGGATGGGTTCTCCACCTCTGTTCTCCTCGAGGAGCCCACCAGCTTTAAAATCCAGGTTTTAGTTGTGGCTGTGGGTGGTTGGTCCATAGCATGTGAATGTGTGTGAAGCTTGGCTCCTGAAGGACAACTTTGTCATCCCTCTTGGAATGGCAAACCACCACACAGGAGGCCTGAGATAAGAGGAATATGTTTGATTTCCCTCTAACACTTGCTGCACATAAAGATCATAGCCTGGTGGTTCACAGAGCTTTGGTAGTGAATGAGATGTGTTTCAGGAAGAGGTTTAACCTGAGTCTGTCCAGGCTAACATTGGGATTCTCCTGATGATGCCATTGCAAGATGGAAGGAAGAAGCAACAGCTATGCATGAGGCCTGAGTGTTCTGCCCAGGCTGTGGAGCCTGTTAGCAGAGCGATGCTTCTGCAGCTCTGCTTCTTTGTCCCACTGCCTGAGCCTTCTGCTGTGTGCTCCAAGTGCAGTCCAAGAGATGAGGATGTCAGTGCTAAACGGTTCTGCTGCTGTGAACCCCCATTTGCAGATCTGTGAGAGGCTCTTGGTGTGCGTGTGGGTCTGAAGAAGTGTCAGGTGAAAAGCTTAACACTGCCACAGTACAGAGTTTGGGGACTGCACATCAGGGAACAAGGTACCCTGGTGCTGAGATTTCAGGTTCAGCTGTGCTGGTAGTGTCTGCAGATTGTTTGCTCCATGCTTTAATTTCTGCTGGTGCCCAGAAGCCCAGTGTCTTTTGCAATGATTATAGTGAGCTCATCTTCATTAGACTAAACCAAATTTTATCTGTCAGCAGCTTCCAGTGCTGATTCCATCAGCTGTGGCTGATGAGCTGTGCTGCACTTTTTCTCCTGGTTTTACAAAAAGCCTTATTGTGTTCTTGCAGAGCTCAGCAAAAGTCTTCAGTGGCTAAAGGTTGCATTCTGACAAGTGTTTGAGTGCCTGAGTCCAGCCAGAGCTCCCTTTGGGAGTTCAGAAGGGCAGCAAGCTGTCCTGGGATCAGGCTGATTTCTTGCAGGGCAGCAGAAGCATGTGATGCCCCAGAACCCTGCACACAGCTGATGAAGAGCTCCTGAATGGATGAGCCTGTGCCTTGTTTTTACTCTCCACCTGATCTTCCCAAGCCCCAGTTTGCCATTTGCTGGGACAAAGGATGATTGATAGAGGTGTGGCCCTAGAGCGCGTGGGCTGTGGGTCTGTGGCACACATCTTCCCTGCCAGGGGTTTGTGAGTCTCCACTCTCCTGATTTTTGTGAGTCTCGGGGAGTCCTGTGTGGTACAGGGGGTGTGGGGGTTTGTAGCAGTGCTGGCTGCTTCCTCTCAGGGCTGAGTTGCCTCTCCTGCCTGGCCCGGTGGCATCCAGCCTAAGGGAGGAGGTTATTTTGTGCCCTCTCAGGAAAAGCTGGTTCTTTCCTAGGAACTGGTGGGAGGAGGCAAGGTCTGGCTTGTGTTATCTCCTCCCAGCTGCCTGCCCAAGAGCTGTGGCATTTAGTCAGGACTGGCTGTCCCCACGCTGCCACAGCCGTGTGTGTGGCTGAGGAGGGCTGGGAGAGGAGGCACTGAGTGGCTGCATTAGCCCAGAGCCTCTTGGTACCTTGGGCTAACATTAAACCCAGCCTTCAGGGCCAGGGCAGGGCTGCCTGGTGCAGCAGAGTTGCATCTGTAGCTGCACTGTGGGTAACGTCCTGCAGCAGCTCAGCACTCCCGCTCTGGAAAGTCCCTCAGAGCTATTTCCGACAGGACATGGAAAGTCCCTCGGAGTGAATTCACTGTTTGCTAATTTAAAAATCACGTGTTGTGCTGAGAGAGGCTGCTCTCCCCTTGCAAATCAAGAGATACTGTCACTTCTGGTTTGCTAATCTTATCAGGGGAAAAAATGTTCTGCAGCTGGAAAGCTTAAGCCTCAAAAAAAGGAGTAAAATGGATTTCAGTTTTACTTTCTGTTCAGGCAGACTAAAGTTTGGCTCTCAAAGGGAAACACAAAACTGAATGAGTGCAGTCTGCTTGGACATGACTTGCACTTCTTCTTCAAGCTGTGTCGACCATATGAAATATTTAAGTCTGGATTTATGGCTGCATTTTTCAGAGTTTATAAATATTTAATGGCATTTGGATAAAGTAGTTTGTGGTGGAGCTGAAGGGTTTTTCCTTTTATTAGTGACCTCGTTTCCTGTATAGGTTTCCTGATGAGTCTGTCTGCATGTGCATATGGAAAATCAGGCTGTGGGCATGAGCCTTTAGATTCAAGAGCAAAGTCTGAGGAGGGCTGCAGAAACTAAACCCAGCCCATTAAAGCAAAAGGAAAGACCCCAAAAATGTGCCCAGTGATATCCAGGCGTAGGGAGTTTGTGGTTCCTCAGCTCTGGTGTGTTTTTCCTCCTGCCTTACAGTACCTCCAGCTGCCCACGTCCCTCTCCTGTTTATCAACATGTCGTTGTCAGTTTTCATACACTTTTTATTTATACTTTTCATCCCACCAGTTCCCCTCCTGTGCCCTCCCCCAGGACTGAGATGGGAGGAGGGGGCTGAGGAGGGGTACACACGGGGTCAGCTTTGGCATTCCCCTTGGTTACCCCAGACAGGGGATTTAACTCAGCCCTCTTCATCTGGAAACAGAATTAACTGAGACATAAGGAAATGAAATTGTCCAATTTTAGGAAGGAGAACTAAGTTTTAAGCTTAAACCCAACATCAGTATTTAAACTAAGTTTTGTGGGGCTCAGATGATCTTAGCTCCTGAGGCTGAGCAACAGGTGTGGGAACAAGCTGGCCTAATCCATACTGGAGGGATTGTTGTTGTCACTTTGGTTTTAGAGAGTTCTTTGTAAGTGAAAGCTAGAAGGCTGCAGAAAGTACAGAACTCAGACCCCAGGTGGTGTTACTCCAAAGCCTGTGGAGTCAGAAGGGATGTCTGCAGCCCCTTCTGGGCTACGTGGCTCCCTGGGACCAGAAGAACAGGGTAACTGGGCATTCCCTTCTGCCCACTGTTCATACTTAGGAGATGCTGGAGAACCCCTACCTTATCCAGGGAAAACTCCCTCTTTAAAAATGCTTCTGGGGACCCTGAGCCAGGGGTTTCTCCTGCTTTATCAGGACTGTGTTGTGCCCCTCCTTCCCAGCTGCACCCAGGAATGCCCCCACAGATTTTGGTGGTGATTTTCAGTGGAGCTGAAACTTCATCTTCAGGCTTTTGTGCATTGCTTTGAGGAGAGCTGGTGGTCTTTGGAGCTTGTTCACCTGTCTCTTGCTCCTACAGAGTTGTACCTCTGAGTGTTGTGTCAGTGCTGCCTGTGTGGGGTACAGCGCTCAAGGTGCTGTGGCAGGAACAGCTGTTGGTGCTGCTGTATAAGGGTGACCAGCCTTCTCTTTAAAACCCAGTACAGCATTTATTGTCCTTTTCTGAAGGTTTTGGCTCCAAGTTCTGGCCTGGTGCTGAAGTGCAGTTTGCAGCTAGCTCCAGCCTGGACCAGACCATTTTCTGGTGGGCGAATCCCTGACTTGCACATGCAGGTGACCGAAAGGACCTGCTGCTTTTGGAAAAGGAATCAGACACACCTTTACTTTCCAGAGCCAGAGCTGAGGCCCACAAACACATCCCAGCCACACTTACAGTCCCCACAGTAGTCAGGGTAGCTGGCTGCCCAGACACGAGGCATTTTCCCATCCAAACCCGTGGTGGGAGGTAAAGCCACGGGGAGTGCCAGAGAGCGTGCGTGGGAGGGGGCTGGAAAGCCCCAGCTGCAGAGGGTCTGCTCTTCACTTCTGAAACCAGCTCAGCCTTCTTGTGGTGGCCCAAAAATTAATAGTTTTGACATCTACCCCTTGGAGAGTGAAAAGCTGTAAGTCAGGAGGTTTGAAGTGGAGGTGAGTGCCAAGTGTCCCTTCTAGGCTGTGAGGAAACCTCTCCCATTTCCATCTTGGAGTTCCCCCTGGGGAACTGATAGAAGTCAGAGAGCTGACCAAGCAACTCACGCTTCTTAGCACAAAGGATTCAGGTTCCCTCAAAACCCTCCCTTTTACACTGGAGACCCATTTTCAGTGTTTTCTCTACAATCCCATGGGCCCACCCTTTTCCTTGTAGCCTGGCTACCGTGTCAAAGGAGCCAAGTGCTGCACGTTGCAGTGCTGGGCTGGAGATCGCCCAAGCCCTGACAGCCACCACTGTGCCCTGTGCCATGGCAGCTGCCTTTCCTCTGCCATCCTCGTAGTTTGGCTTCCTTGTTGCTCCCTTCCAGCTGCCAAGCCCTTGAGCTGCTTATGGTTACTGTTGCTGTGCTCAGAGGAGACTAATGGAGTGTGTTTGCAAGAGCAGGGGTTTTGCAGGAGAGCTGCAACATGCGGCTCGCTCTGAGCCTGCCCTGCTGTCCCTCGTCCCTCTGCCAGCCCTGCCCTTCGCTGTGACCTTCCCACAGGCTTTGGCAGAGGTACCTCACAGCAGCTGCTTCAACAGTGGCGTTTCCCAGCTGCCTGCCTCGTCCCTTCACTGGAGGGGGAGCCCTGTGTCATGCTGATGGATTCCTAGCATGGTTACAAGATCTCCATAAAGCCGGACATGTGTGGATGTGGCAGGTTATGAGCAGAGCAGCCAGGCAGCAGGGGCACGTCCTGCTCTGCCACCAGGGTATGGAGATAATGATTTCCAACAGAAGCCTCTTCCAGAGTTTATTATTAGGGAAAGAAACTGTGTGTGGATCTATCGGGGGCTTTGGCTGTAATCGAGTGGGAAGAACCAAGTGTTGCTGAAGGCTGTTAACTCTGCCACAGCTGATTTTCCTGCTCCTGCTGTTGGATGCAGCAGGCTAGTGTGTGCCTCACTGGGTGAGCCGTTGTCTTCCAACTCCACTTTAATTCTTTCATGGCTGTCCCCTCCCTCTGCCGCCTGTCCGACTTGATTTCCACTCTGATTCCCTCTGGGAGAGTGCCTGCTCTTCCCTAGCCACACTCATAGCTTTCCAGAGCTCCCAAAAACTTTCCAAGCAAGTGCCTGGATGTCAGTGGTGCTTACCCCTGGAGCAGGAGCTACAGCTGTGGGTTTGGGAAAGGTATAAACAGGAGGATTGCCCCATTGCTGGGGAGTGGAGTGTGGCAGATCAGGCTCGAGTGCCAACCCCTGCTCTTGGCTCGAGATGGGTTGGATTTCTTCCAGCAGTGATACCATCCATCTCTGTTCTGACACCCACGTGGGGAGGGAGGAACAGGGGTTTCCAGAAGAGCCTGAAACTGTTTATACAGAAATGTTTGGATCTGCGCTGGCTGAAGCTTCTGGATGTCTTTAACCCTTTACATACAGAACAGTTGCACTTTGAGCTCAGTGGGGCTGGTTTCCTTCCCATGCTGCAGGCAGGGCTGCCCACTCTTGGGCATTACATCATGGTGCGGAGGGGAGTCAGGATGGAGGATAAATGCTGGGAGGTGGGGAGTGTGGAGGGGGTGGTAGTTTCACACCCAGCATGTTGGCATGGGAGAGCATCAGTTTAAAATACTCCCTTTTAAAATAGTTGCCTCTGCAGTGAAGTTTCCTTCTTTCAGCCAGACCGTCTGTTCTACCAGTGCTTTGTGGGTCATGGGGTAGATGCTATCTGGTGTTTGTAGAACATGAGAGCTGTAGGTGGGTAGAAGAAAGGGCTCAGCCCCTCTGAGCGAGTGGGATGAAGGCCTCTTCCTCCTCTCTGGGCAGCAGTGTCCATGTGGGCAGCAGTGTCCGTGTGGGCAGCAGTGTCCGTGTGGGCAGCAGTGTCCATGTGTCCGTGTGGGCAGCAGTCCCCCCCAGGTCCCCCTGGCTGGTCATCCCTCCAGGGACACACAGTGAAGCTCTGAGCTGAAGTTGCTCACTTATAGCATAAAAGGAGAGAGTAACCAAGAAGCCAAAGTGGAGCCACTGCTGGTTTCACTTTCCGGTTCCTGGCGTATGACAGGGTGAGGTCTGCGCGTGTTCCCCCCATAGACAGCAGAGGTTCAATGTGACCAGGTTTTCGAACATCTGGTTTCAGGTGGCTGCATTAGGAATGCTCCTGGTTGGATTTTTTTTCTGTCCCTACCGTGGCAGAAGATTCCAGTGCTCTTATTATTTAATTTGAATTTTGAGCTGCGTATTTGTGGTGTTCCCAATGCCTTGTTTCAGCTGGTGGGTGTGTAAAGAGAAGGTTTAGGCAGTGTGGAAATGACACAGAAGCAGAGGCATGTTCCAGCATTCCCAATTTAGCCAGCACTGTTTCCCAAGAGTCTGCTGAGGACAGAGGATCACGTTGCCCTGGTCATTTGTTCAGCCTCTCTGGCCATCACACAACCCTGACTCTGGCTGCAGGGGCAGGTGCTTGTATGCAGGGACTGGTAAATGAAACTGTTTAAAAATATTTTTCTTTCTGGTTGAAAAATGGTATTCTAATTCAAATGTGGAGATACAAATCAGACAGCTCAGCCCAGTGTGTGATGAGCTGGCACTGGGCCCATGCCTCAGCTGACTGATAACGATTACAGTGGAAAAATTACCCAAATTATCTTGCTGAGGTAGTGGCTCACTCCACTCAACCTGCCCCAACGCATCTTCTCCTGGCAGAGCCATAAATTGAGCTTCCCGTTGATTATCTTGGCCATCAATGCAATAATTTTATTTTTTAAAAAATCATTGTAGCAGCTTTTAAATAGAGGTTGAGGCTATGTAGACACCCAAAATTGGGGTAGCCTGGAGGTCACAGGGTGAGTCAGCAGCTCAGAGGGATCAGCGTGACCAAGGTCTGGGTGTAGGTTGGTAAATCCAGCGCTCGGCTGCAGTGAGGTATAAACCCACCCCTGTGGGATTGTGCCCATCACAGAAACCTCCTTGGGGCTTTTATTTGAGGACAAATATGACAAATATCTCCTGTCCATTCCTTCACAGGCTCACGACGAAGTGTGCCCTGAATTCCCGCTGACTTGTGAAGGCTGTGGGAAGAAGATTCCCAGGGAGAAGGTATCCATCCAACCCTGTGCCATGGGGCTGTTCGGTGTCCTATGGGCTGAGCTTGGTGTTCTGGGAGCAGGGAGGAACAGAGTCCAGTAGGAAATGGAGTGGGGAAAACGACTGAGAGGCAGCTGTTAGTGTGGATGTGAGTTTTCCACGAGGATGGCCGTGAGGGAATGTGGCTCAGGGGCGCTCACAGGTCAGTGTTGGTGCTGCCTGTGCCACTTCCCTTGGAACCACATCTGGGGGCAGAGCCTTTGTGAAAAACCTCATGGGTTTATGTTCTGTGTGGAGCAACTGCATCAACCATTGCTGCAATTTTGGAAAGAGAGCCCATCTCCAGCTATATTAATTAATATCTAATTAATCATCTAGTGGAATCTATGCCTATAGCATCTCCAGGGTGCTGGCTCCTGTGACAAGGCTCAAAAGTCTGAAGAATTCAAGTTTTGGGAAACATTTTCAAAAAAGCCATATTCATCTGAAACCATCTTGCCTTCTACGGATAAATATTTTTAGTAGCAGTAGCTTTCTGCTTTTAATAGCAGAAAAAGCCCTTTAGCAAGGCAGGGGAACAGAGGCAGCAAAAAGAGGAGCAAAAGAGTTCTTCTAAATGGGCAGCATGAGGAGGGGCTTGGGGCTGGGGGTGCAGCCCAGCTTATCTGCAGGTGTGGGATCCCCACGGGGGATCTACCCTGTGATTAAATATTAACTCCCGTGTTTATCTCTCCAAACCCTTGTTGATTATTTGCTGCCATGTTAACTCTGAGTAACCCGACTCATTACACAAGCCAGATGGATCTAGAAGCCTCTAAAAACGTGGTTTAAAACCAGTTTTAATTGACATCTGTTGTAGCAGATGTAGGAGTTAAGTGGGGAGGGAATATGGTGGTTGTTCAGAACAGGGCTCTGGTATCCGATGGTGAGGGGTGTACTGAACCCAAGCTGAAGTTGTGCCAGTGCTTGTTGGATTAATCATGTGCTGTGTGGGAACCTGAACGAGTCATCTCAGTGCTGAGGGGTTAGTGGCACCTCTCAGCAGAAGTGTAATACTGGGATGGAGGTAAAAATACCAACCTGTGGCACGTCCTGACCAGAGCTGTGTGAAATGCCCAAAATGAAATGTGCCCTTGTTTCATGCGGTTGTTGTCTCTGCCTCCCATTTGTCAGCCCTCAGGGAAGCTCATTATTCTGCATCCACAGCTGGTACCTGTTGCTTTTTCTCCCTTGCACGTGCAGGCGAGCAGTGAGACTTCCCAGCTGTCAAGAAAAGGAGAAATCAAGCTTTCTTCAAGGGTCAGGGCTGTATTTGTATTCCAGTGAGAGTCACACCTGATGGCAGGCAGAGCCCAGGTTTAGTGGGCACTGTGGCAGCTGGTGATTAGGCACAGCTTGGGCATTCTCCAGCATGGCTGCAGTTCCCAAATGTCAGTGGGATGGAAAGGGAGTACTGGGGACACATAAGATCTAACACTGCCTTCCTTCCTCCCTGTCTAGTTTCGGGACCACGTGAAGACCTGTGGCAGATCCAAAGTGCCTTGCCGGTTCGAGGCTGTGGGCTGTGCTGAGGTGGTAAGGGCTCCTCTCCTGGGTTACCTGGGGGCTTCTCAGTCCCAGGGTTAGAGTTCAGCTGCAAACTGCTGTTGCCCAAACTGTCACACGTGTTTGCATTCAGGTATTTGAACAAAGAGGGTTTTTAAACCCTTTGCAAATGGAGCTTCACATCATCTGCTGTGCAAAGTCTGGAATGAAATTCCAGTTCCAGGAATGAAATTCCTGTGGAAGGAAATCCCCTCCTACTTTAAGAGCATGCTGAGTTCTTTGGGACTCTGGTGCTTATGCTGCTTTCGGGGGGGAATAGCTTCACACTGCCAGAGGTCAGGTTTAGATGAGATTTTAGGAAGAAATTGCTCCTTGTGAGGGTGGTGAGGCACTGGCACAGGGTGCCCAGAGAAGCTGTGGCTGCCCTTGGATCCCTGGAAGTGTCCAAGGCCAGGCTGGATGGGGCTTGGAACAACCTGGTTTAGTGGAAGGTGTCCCTGCCCGAGGCAGGGAGTGGGACAGGATGAGCTTTAAGGTCTCTTTGAATCCAAGCAAGTGTTTAATGACTTGTGATTACAGTGATCCTGTAAGTGAAGAACTGGGGCCAGACCATATTTCTCTGTGTCACTGAGTTTGTTCAGCTCCCACTGGTGATGCTCATATAAATCCCTCCTCCAGGGGGTTATGTGAGGCTTTGTCCTTTGCTGCTGTTAGGTACATCTGACAGAGCTTTTCTGGGAGGGGTTGGGGGAAGGCAGAGCACACCACTACAGCTGGGGGAAGTATTTAGCATCCCTCATTGTATGTGATCTAAATCATCCCTAAAACAAAACAGAAACCCACACCACCCCTGCCAAAACACATTTTTTAATTCTTTCTTTGTTTTTTCCCCCTATAAATTATAAATGTAAAGCTGATGTTGAGACCTGGATAGGAGGAATTTGTTCTGTGGATGGTGACAGTGTAGATTGCACATGCTGAATGGGGGACGTATTTCTCTTCACATAGGTGGAAAATGAAAAGCTCCTGGAACATGAAAGCAAGTGTTTGGCAGAGCATCTCTACATGCTGCTGAGCTCTGTGCTCAGCCTCAGGGCTGGTGCTGGGGACCCAAAATCCCTTCCTGTCCTTTCCTCATCACAAAACAGCTCCCCACTGCTGGCAGCAAACTCGCTGTGCTCGGAGTCGGAGCTCTCCCGGTCCCTGGAGCTCTTGGGAAGGTGTGAGGCCCTCGAGAGGAAAACAGTGACCTTTGAGAACATTGTCTGTGTGCTCAACCGGGAGGTGGAGAGAGTGTCCCTGACAGCTGAAGCCTACAGCCGCCAGCACCGGCTGGACCAGGAGAAGATCGAGACGCTGAGCAACAAGGTGTGTAACTGCTGGCCTGGGCTTCCCAGCACTCCCAGCACAGGCTGTTTCCTGTTCCCTTTCCGTGTCAGGAGCTAGCAGAGCTTCACCACCTGGCCCTGAAACTCCACAGATCTCAAGGCAGAACTAAAATGCCCTTTGTGCCTGTGCCCAACCCTCGGCAGCTCCCTGGAAAAGCTGTGAATTTAACTGACCTGTGTAAAGCACCAGATGTCTGTTAATTATCAAGCTGGGCAGACACCAAGGGGTTCTTCCTCAGTGAAGTTTTCCAACAAGAGCCAGAGCACACAGAATTTCACTGCATCTCCTTGCACTGCATCTCACTGCATCTGTGGGGCTGCTCCCCTTCCAGACCTTTCCAAAGGAGTGCTGCCTTTGCCAAAGGAGTGCCGTCAGTGCTGCTGCCTGCAGCAAGTCTGGAGGTGGGAAGGAGCTGCCTGCACCATTCTGCTCCAGCACAGTCCCTGTGGAGTGCTCCTGGTGCTGCTGGCACCCCGAGCTGTGCACTTTGCAACGTGCCAGTGCTCCCTGGCAAAGGACCTGGTGAGACCCTGCGTGAGCTGGCAGGGACGAACCCTCCTGAGGGTGTAGGTTCTTTCTCAATTTAATTTTGTCACAATGCTGAGTTATTGGGGTTTTTTTTCCCCATCCTCACTTCTTGTGCTGCTCAGCCAATGGAGCAGTTCCTTGGAAGGATTTTTACATTGGCTGCATTATTTACATTGGAAAGTTTCCTGCTCTAGCACTGAGCTGTGTTAATGGATCTTTTCCAGAGTAACAGGGTGCAGAAGGAAGCTTCAGTGAATTGGCTTATCTTGCTCAATTTCTCTGTCCCATGCTCCCTGTCTGTTTTGGAGAAAGTCTCTCCCTAAGGAGCATTCCCAAAGGGGATGCTGGGGTCTGCCGGGGTCTGCAGCTCTCCTGTGCCCCGCAGGTGTTTCTGACCTGCACTGTGTGTCCCTCTGAGCAGGTCCGGCAGCTGGAGAGGAGCATTGGCCTCAAAGACCTGGCCATGGCCGAGATGGAGGAGAAGATCCGCAACATGGAGGCTTCCACCTACGATGGAGTTTTCATCTGGAAGATAACAGAGTTTGCCCGGAAGCGTCAGGAGGCCATAACAGGACGCTCTCCTGCCATCTTCTCTCCAGGTGTGCAAAATCCCCCAAATCTTTTACGTCTCAGCTGGGTGTGAGTCTCATGGCAGGTCCTTTGCTTGGGAGATGCTGCCAAGGCTGGGTTGGATGGGGCCGGAGCACCTGGTCTAATGGAATGTGTCCCTACCCATGGCAGGGGCTTGGACTGGATAATCTTTGCATAACCTTTTTCTTTGAATTAAAATACTCAAGAGACCATAAAACTAGCAATAAAATGGTTAAGAAAGGGAGGGAATTTATATTAGAGGCAAAGATATATCTTTAAAGCCAGAAGTATGACTGTGCAAGAGATAATGTCTGAATAAAGCCCAAACCATAGCAAGGGAGGTTCTCAAGTGTCACAGAGTGCCCCAGCCCAACACTGGGACAGCGGGCAGCAGGTTGGGATCTGGTTGTTAGCTTGGGAAGGAACTTCCCAGATGTGAACATAAGCTGAAACCAGCCCCTCACACTGTTCTCTTGCTTGGTGGGGAGCTCCCCTGGCAGAGGATGGTTGGGAGGGGAACTAGGGTTTGCTGAGCAGGAATTGCTGGGGTCCAGGGGTTCTGGAGAGCTTTTTCAGAATGCCCAGAGCTGACACAGCCCTTGAGCCTGTACCCTGCACCTCCTTCTTGTGACTGTGGAACAGCACCTGTGGCTTGGCCATGAGAGAAAAGCAACTGAGATTTTATAATGACTTCAAAATCTGTTTTCTGGGTGAAGGCCGTTCCAAGTCTTTTTTTTCTGAGAGACCTGGCTCCTCCCAAACTTCAAGAGTCCTGAAAGTTCAGAGGGATCTGCTGGTGCCAGGCTGTGCTGCACTGGGCCCTCACTGTACCTGTTCCACACTTCTCTGACAGCTTTCTACACCAGCAAGTACGGCTACAAGATGTGTCTGCGCGTGTACCTGAACGGGGACGGCACCGGGCGCGGCACCCACCTGTCCCTGTTCTTCGTGGTGATGAAGGGGCCCAACGACGCGCTGCTGCGGTGGCCCTTCAACCAGAAGGTGGGTCTGGAGCAGAGCCCACCCTGTCCAGCCACGGCCTCTCTGGTGTGGCACCCACTCGAGCTCCTGGGCACAGTCACTCTGGCATGGCAGAGGAAGGGCTCTGTGCTGGCTGCCCCCAGTGCTGAGAGCCCTGGCTGTGCTGTGGGACCAGCACGGGGTGACATGGGGTGTTTGGAGCCCCACAGAGCCTCTGCAGGGGTTGAGGGCAAGGGAGGGTTGTGGTGGCCTCGGAGCTCAGGGACAGCAGGTGCTCGCTCGGTGTCAGGAGCTCCAATCCCAGCTCCTGGGCACTGCAGCTCTGTGGAAGGAACACATGGAGGCTGAGTGAGCGGGCTCGAGGAGATGCAGGGAGGACGACAGCCCTGGCTCAGGGAAATAGCTGTGTGCAGTGTTGGTGCTGGCAGCAAGGTGTAGGTTTTCAGTCAGTCCAGCAGTCCTGTGCTGCCACGGGGAAACTTCCAGTGCAGGCAGGCTGTGGGAAGCTCTGTGAGGACATTACTGAGGTTCTGTGCTGGCCCCAGTCAGAGGTGTGTCTGTGGTGGGCAGGTGTGTGGGGCGGCTGTGGCTGCTGTGTGTGCACGTGTCACAGCAGGTCACGGGGCTGGGCTGCCAGTGTGCCTTTCACTCAGCCACTCCCTTATGGTCTCACCTCTCCCCACAGGTCACCCTGATGCTTCTGGACCAGAATAACCGGGAGCACATCATCGACGCCTTCCGCCCTGACGTGACATCCTCGTCCTTCCAGCGCCCCGTCACGGAGATGAACATCGCCAGTGGCTGTCCCCTCTTCTGCCCCGTGTCTGTCATGGAAGCCAAGAACTCCTACGTGCGTGATGATGCCATCTTTATTAAAGCCATCGTTGACCTCACGGGCCTCTAACCCTGCTGACCTCGGAGCAGTGAGCGTGAAGCCAGCCCTGCCCGGGCATCCCCCGCTTGTGCTGCGGGGCCTCGGAGCGAGGAGGGGGCACGGAGTGGAAGGGGAAAAGCCCTTCCTGAAAAGGGACCTTCGCTCTGAGTGGAAATGAGGTGTCTGATGGCAGCCCTCTTTCCTGAGGAGAGGGCTGGGTGGACGCTGGCAGGCTGTGGGATATGGAAGATTTCCTGCAGGGACTTGGGTGTCTGAACTGCTGCTGTCTGGACTCCCAGTGGAAACCTTGCTCTACCAGTTTAGCTGACATCCACAGCTCTTGGTAGTAAAACAACGGTTTTCCCTGTCTGAGCTCCACCTCCTGTGGATTTTGGCTCAGCTGTCTAGGATTTCCTTCTGAGATCTCTGTGTTCCTGGAAGTTGTGTGCTGTGGGTGCCATGGCTCTGCACTGCTGGCTGCTCCACATCCCAGGAGACAGGGAGGGTGTGTGCCAGCTGCAGTTCCAGCTGGGCAAGAGAGACACGGAGTGATTTGGGGCCATTGGTGTGTTAGGAGGGTGCTGAGCCCAGCTGCAGGGCAGGGGAGCCCTGAGTGCAGCCCTCGCTGGGTGTGTGTTGGGTGGTGTGTGCTGGAATGGGGCAGGAGGTGCTGCTGGCCAGGAGGGAGCGTGGGGCAGCACCAGGGATGCCTCTGTAGGGAAAGAGAAGTGAATCTGCTGTGGATTCTGCCAGGAGAGGAGGGTGACCCAGAGCTGGGTGTGCACCCCAGGCCCTGCCCCCTCTGCCCTGTGTGCTGAGCAGTGCTGGGTGGGCTGAGTGCTGTGCTGGGAACTGTCTTTGCTCACAGGCAAAGGCTCAGGCTCTGAACTGGCTTCCCTCCCACAGCAGGGAGGCTCCACCAGCCTCCCAGGGCTCCTGCTGCTGCCCAGCTCCTCGTCCATGCTGCCATGTCCATCTGTCTGGGCACTGCCCCCTCGGGCTGTGGGATGTCCCCTGTCTGCCCTGGGCACTGCTGCTCCTCGGACAGCGGGGCTGGAGCATGGTCACCCTCCTCAGTGGCTGCCAGGGACTGCCCCTCCACTGCCAGCAGCTCCTGCCAGATGCCCAGCCCGGCTCTGGGGTCTGCTCACACCTTGGCTCTGGCACAGCCACCCGGAGGGGTCCAGAGCACTGTTGGGCTCTGTCCTGGCAGGGAGCCCTGTGGGGTCTGCTGTTCCTCCCGTGCTGGCACTGCCCTGACCTGCCCCAGGGCTGTTTGAATGTCCCTGCTGCTCCCAGGGGCTCAGAGGTGCCCAGCGTCCTGCAGGCCAGGCTGGACCCTGGCCCAAGCCAAACCTCTTGTGCCCACAGGTGCTGTGCTGGCCAGGGGCTCTCCAGACTGGTGCTGGGGTGGCCTGGGACCCCTTTGGAATTGCTGCGTGGAGCTTCTCAGTCCTGTGTGTGCAGGGGCTGGGGACAGACACAGCCCCTGGTCTGGGGGGAGGGGGACAGAAGCCAGTGACAGCACAGCCAGCCAGAGGTGGGAGAGGGGTGACAGGAGCCTTCTCTTCGTGCAAGCCCCCTCCAGCCTGTCCCAAGGGACAGATCAAGCCCTGTGTTGCTGCTCTCACCCTGTGCCTTATGAGGAAAATCCAGGCTAGCAGAGCCCTGCTCCCATCCACAGCAGCTCCTCAGGGAGGCTTGGAAAATCCTGGGAAGGGAAAGGTCAGCTTTGCTCATATAATCGCTGGGAATTCAGCGTTATGTGGGGAGGGAGCTTGCTCTGTGTTGATCTGATTGTCTTTGCTCGTGGGGTGCTGCCTGCAGTGGCCAGGTCCTGCCAGGAGGGACTGTGGAGACGCTGGCTCAGCTGGGGGGGTCTGGGCTGCTTTCGGGATGGGAGCTGCTCCTCCTGTCCCAGCACACGTTTGGAAGGTCGGCGGGAGAGTCGGTGCTGCAGCAAAGCTCAGGCTGAGCAATCCCAGGCCACTCTCCCAGGGGTTACTGCTGGAGGGGAAGCGGGGGCTGTCAGCCCCTCCTGCCGGCAGCTCTTCCCTCCCCACCCTTCTGGTGCTGCTGACGCTGTCTGGGCCTTTTTTGGCTTTCGGCAGCCCCGGAGCTGGCAGCAGGAATTGTCCCTGTGTGCTGCAGGCAGGGGCCCAGCCCCTTCCTGGGCACAGCTCTGCCAGCCTGGCAGCCACACAGACAAACAGTGGACATAAACCCCACTGGACTTTGTGGTGTTTTTTTCCCTATTGACCACACCATCTTAGCCTGGCACTGTGAACTAAGTTTTGTTTTCCTTGAGGGTGAAGTATGGTCAGAACCACTAATAAAAGCTGTTTGAACAGCATCGTTGTGTATGAGCCAGGGGCTGCTGGGCACAGCATGGGGGAAGATTGCCTCGGGGTGGGGGCTTTCTGTGCTGGGAGCTCTCCCCAGCTCCTGCCTCCCTGCAGGAGGATTCCCAAACAAGGAGGGAGCCCGAGGGGCTGTAATGGGAAGAGAAGGAGCTGGAGTCTGGCTGCTGGAGCTCCAATGGGCCAAAAGGCCAGGGAGAGCCAGTGCAGCAGCGCTGGGCCAGCGGTTCCAGTGGTTCTGCTGAGGCAAATCCAGGTCTCCTGTTCCTGTAACGGCTCTGAGCTCCTCCAGAGCAGGCTGCTTGTTCCTCGCTGCTGTGGGGAGCCCAGTGCCTGCAGGATGCCTGCTCCAGCCCCTCCTGAGCTGCAGCACAGGGACCAGGGACCAAACCCGTGTGCAGCAGCAGCCTGGGGGCCTCTGTGCACTGTGTGCAGAAGAGACAAACCCAAGGGAGGCCCATGGGGGCCTGTCCCCCCTGGGAAGCCCCCAGACCCCCTTCACACCACAGCAGCTGCTGCACCAGGAAGATGCAAAGGACACTGAGGGGACAGGGGCAGTGCAGCTCAGGAGCCTGCTGTGGCACAGGAACGCCAAGCAGCACTAGAGGGTTCTCTGCTTACCTGCTGTGCCTGCCAGTGCTTGAAAAACATAAATCCAGGAGGGATCCAGCCCCGGGCCTGTCCTGGAGCCTCCGGTGTTCAGCCCCAGCTGCCATGGACCCTTGCTGCCCTTCGGCCATCCCCTGCCTCTCTCCTGTTGCTCACGGCTCTGCCCCCACACTCCCCAGCCCAGGGCAGGTGAGCACGGGCTGAGCAGCAGCTCCTGCAGTGCCCCAGCCCAGCCCTGTGACAATCCTGGCCTCAGCAGAGCAGCACTGGGAAAAAGAAGCTCACATTGCAGAGATGCTTTAGCAGAGTATTTATTCAATGCCAGAGTGAAGAGCAAAACTCAGTACAAACAACACCTCAGTGCCTCGCTCGCTGCTGCACCGAGCCACGGGTGGAGAGTTCACAGTTGGGGGAGGAGGGAGAGCCTGTTCCTTTGCTGTGCAACTGGACAGAGCGGGATGTGGAGCTTGTGCACGCGCACACACGAAGGAACCCCTCATTTCATGACAGAAAACCTGAGTATGGGCATTTTGGATGAAGCTGGGGCACAGCAGGACACAGGTGCCGACCCTCCTGCTGCAGGAGCTGCTAAAGCCATCGGTGCCACTGTGCCACCTCCGTCAGGTCTATCAGCAACCCCAGACTGGGGATGGCACAGGCACCTGCCCTGGGGCTTCCAGAGGGGCCTCAAAATGCCTCTCCCTGCCGCTCCTTCCCAGCCCTGCTTCCAGGAGCAGCGGCAGCTCCGGGGGCCCCATCTAGGCCAGGTCAAGATTAGGAGCTTAATTTTAGACTCTGGCATGTGGGTACCTGCTACAGGGAGAGAAGCTCAAGGGACAGACAGTGAACACAGGAGTCTGTACAAACTCCAAGTGACCGCTGGGGTCCTGGAGGAACTGACCCCCTCCATGGCAGGTCAGCCCCAGGGACAGAGAGCTTATCCAGGTGTCACTGCAGGCAGGAGGGCTCCGTCCCCATCCCCTGTGGGTGAATGAATGCCTGCAGCACCCGTGGGTGCCCACACCTATTCACAGAGAACATACCAAGAGAACCTAAAGTGCCACGATTAGGTAGCATGGGCAGGAGGTAAGCTGTGCTCCTGGGTACCCCAGAAAGGGACAGCAGATCCCCCACAATAAATACGTTCCCAATCCATAGCTTATTGAAGTGCTACTCAGAGGAAGACAGAGGCAAAGCCAGCACCATGTTACCACCAGCCCTCCCCCCTCCCAAGTTTGGAAACTGGCGATACCAAAATACAGACCCTGGGGCCAGTCAGGCCCCCAGCCCTGGCCCTGCCACCCCCTCACTGCCCCCAGTCCCTGCTGCCCTCCCGGGCACAGGTGCCATGGCGAGGAGGCACTTGACATTCCCCAGCAGCCAGAGGAGTTGTCCATGGAGCTTTGGGACAAACACACATTAATAAAACGCCAATATGAAGAGAGTCCTGCAGTCAGGCAGCACAGCTGCACTGCAGCTCCTGCCAAGCGCTCTGCATCTCCCGGGGGGCCGGCCACGTCCCCGGCTCACACAGACCCACACTGGACATGCCTCAGTGTCCCCTGAGCCCAGAGCTCGCCCAGAGAGCTGTGCCCAAGTAGCAACGCTGGTGAGAAGCTGTGGGAGCCCACCCTGCAGTGACCAGCTCAGCTGCTGCCTGACAGGCCCCCGACAGGGCCCCAGCTCTTATGTCCTGTCTGAAGCAGATGCTTCAAGGAGGAGGCGATTCCTGCTGCCAGGGCCCCTCCTGGCTCAGCCATAGGATTCGTGTGCCTGGAGCTCATCTCTGTGCAGGGCTCAGGGCTCTATGAGCTCAGAAGGAGGTGCTGCAGTGAGGAAGCTGCAGGAGCAGATGTACCTGGGTTCAGCTTTTCTGGTTCATGAGCCAGGAGAAGAGCAGTTTCCTGGGCCGGGGCCTCCTGGCCTGCCGGACGCGCACGGCCCGCGGGGATCGCCACACCTTGATGGTGGTGTCGTCACTGGCGGTCAGCAGCAGCTCCTGCTCCACGGGGCTGAACGCCACCGAGTTCACCACGTTGTCGTGCTGCAGCTTGGCCAGGCAGATGTTGTAGTGCCGGTCCCAGATGTAGCCGTGTCGATCCTCTGCCCCGCTGGGGTGAGAGATGGAGGTCAGGGTGTCCCGCTGGTCCCAGTGTCACCCAGCAGCCCCAGCACCCTGCCCTTCCCGCAGAGGGTACCCCAGCCCCTGTCCCCATCAGCTTTACCCTGTGCAGGCAGCTCCCTCTGGGATCCAGGGCCCCTCAGCTCACCCCGCAGCACCTGCAGCCCCAAGAGGGGCACTGCCACCAAACACACCACAGCCCCGAATTTCCCTTTTCCTCAGGGATTTACAGCAGGACCAGGGCAGCCACACTTTATCAGCACCTTCCCAGTCAGTCCCTCTGTTCTTTCCAACCCCATTCCCTGCTCTGCTCCCAGCACACAGGAGCGTTCTGCTCACCCGGCCGTTCCACAGCAGCAGCCCCAGGCCCTCCTGATGCAGGGTCAGGATCCTGCCCACCCCCTCACCTTGCCACGAAGTCCCTGCTGACGTCCAGGAAGATGAAGAAGCACTCCTCGTTGGGCGTGTAGGCCCGGTGAGCGCGCAGCGCTCGCTTCACCTCCTTCATGGTCTTCAGGTCGAACACGTGCAGGTCGATCTCCTCGGCGATGGGAGGAGGCTGCATCGGGTCCGAGATGACGCAGTCCCGCGGCCAGGCCCGGCTGTTCACGTACAGGTACCTTGGGGAGGGCATCAGATGGCTTTTAAGGTACCTTCCAACCCAAACCATCCTAGGATTCTATGGATGATCTGCCTCAGGAACAAGACACATTGGTGTGGGCAGCTCCTCCTGATGCCAGGATGACTTTTTGCTTTTTCTTTTATACCCCTCTTACACACTTTTTTATACGGTTTTATGTATTCTCAGTGCTTTTAGCCCCACACTTGTAACTTCCCAAGGCTGAGAACTCAGCTCAGCCCCACGGCACCATTAAACCAGGAGAGCAAACATCCTGGGAGCCCCAGACACCAAGGGCCTCTCCAAAACGTATTTTTTGTAAACTAAGATAAGCCCATCCAGGGGGAAAGTTCCTCAAAACAGAAGGTTCACTCTAGTCTCTCATTAAAGAATCTTTGATAAATATGTTAATTTTTGCAAGGCCTAGAATTGTGTGTATTTCAGTGTGAGGTGTGCATGCATTTTCGGGGCATTCCACCTGGATCAAGTGCTGCACCCAAAGATCCTGAAATAAATACCGAGGTAAAAACCCCTTTTCCCCATAAACTCTGTTTTGGTTTTCATTTTAAGACCAGGAAAAAGTCATTACTGCACTCTCAGAAGGAGCCACCTGCTCTGAGCTGGCTCAGGAACACATTCTTGCTGCAGCCAGGGGCAATGCTCAGCAGTAACACACCATCAGCACCTGATCAGCAGGCACCCAACCCATCCACCACAGTCCCTTCACGTCCTGGTCACCCCAGAGAACCGTGAGCAGCTCTTGCCCCATCCCCAGGCCCTCTGAGCTCACCGGTGGTCAGGGGAGAGGCCCATGCCGATGATGTGCCCGTGGATGTCAATGACATGATCCAGGGAGTCGAAGAACTCGTCCGAGCGCCGCTCCTCCCCCAGCACCGGCCCTGCCGTCGTCATCTGATGGGGCAGGATCCTCTTAATCCCTGTGCGACCCAAAGCAGAGGGAGGCAGTTCCAGAGGCTGCTGCCAGCGGGGCTGGGGGAGGTCGCAGGTTCGGGGAGGGGCTTCCCTTGGTGCGGCCAAGAAAGGAGAACCAGCTTTCTGGGCAAGCTCTGGGACAGGGCTGCTGGCCCAGCCAGGCTCTTTCAGCTATCCAAGTGGGCTTTGGGCCAGGACCTTGCCCAGGAGCAACATCCTGGCACGTCCAACTCCAAACAGGGAGATCCCAGTGCCTGTGGGTCCAGCCAAACCTCGCCCTAGCCCACCTCTGGAGCACACGGAAGCTGCAGTGGCCCAGGAGACACACTAGCTGTAGAAGGGTTTTTCTCCTAAATGAATCCCTGGGCTGGGCCCACTCTCTGCAGCAGCCAGACTGGAGCAGCCCAGCAGATGCACTGGCTGTGGCAGGGTTTTCCCCTGACTCCCCTGTCCACTGCCACAAGAGAACAGGACTGAGGTCCCTCCACACTCTTCCAGGGCAAGGCTGCCCTGCCCCTGCACCCACTGCTGCTCATGGCTGGTGCCCTTAACCAGAAGCTCCTTCTTGCTCTTCTGCTCAGCCCTCAGTGACTTTGGCCACGTGTCATGCTGGCAGCAACAAAACAACCCTCAGGCGAGTGGAGGAGGTGGAACTCCCCTCAGTGCCAGGGCCTCTCAGAACCCAGACCAAACTCACACCTCACAAACAGAGAGACCAGGTCTTTTCCCCACCCAAATCCCAAGCACAGCTGCAGCCCAGGCCCCCGGGGAGCCCCGGCTGCCCCAGGCTCAGAGCCAGCCTTACCTATCTGGTGCGGGGAGTAGGTGAGGCACCCCGTGGTGAAGATCAAGTACTTTGTCTTGCTGCTGCTGTCTGTGGGGAGCAGGTTTGGCTCGGGCGGTTTAGTTCTGCTGCGCACAAACAGCTCGGCCACCTTTGTCTCCAGCTCTGTCTCGGTCATGGCCGGCCCCACGCGGCCCTCCATGATATCATCAAAGAGCTGCTGCAGCCCCTGCTCCGCCGGCACGCCCCCGGCAGCTGGCAATTCCTGCACGGCCGGCTCCGCAGGCCGCCTGGGCTTGGCCTCTTCCTCCTCGCTGTCGCTGCCGAGATCAAAGACCGGGCAGGTGGAGGAAGCAGCCAGCTGCTCCTCGTAGTCCAGGAGCAGGTCCGGGGAATCGTAGCGGCTGCAGTCAGCCACCATCACGGTGCGGATGGTGCTGGCATTCAGGTTCTGGATTTTGAACAGTCTCTTCACTACATTCACATTCTCGGACTCGATGCCCTGCGAGCAGAGAGGAGGAGTGAGCAGGAACCACCCCACAGCACTCCCGCAGTTCAAACCAGGACCTGAGCCAGTGCAGGGACACCGGCCCCCCCGACCCCCTCACAGGGTGCGTGGGGCACTGACACAAGAACTGGCCCCAGGCCTGCCAGCTCTGCTGAGCTCCTTCCTACCCTGGATGGAGACACAGCGAGAGAAAACGTTCCTGCGGGCAGGCAGCAGTGGAGCACAGCGGCTGGGCAGCCCCGCTGCCACCACACCCTGAGGTCATCAGCTGGTGCTGCCTGCTGTTTCACAGTGCAGGGCCAGAAGCTGGACTTGACCCCTGTGGGTCCCTTTCAGCTCAGGATACTCTACATTCTGTGATCGACAAGGACTTCAGGAACAGGTGTCTGGGATAAGCATGAAGTGGGATTTCTCTGGCCCCCAGCAGCAGTGGCAGAGAATCCCCGTGCTCCTGGAGTGCTTGTAACCGCCAGCAGCTCAGTATCTGCTCCAGACACACAGAGCAGGTCCCTCTGTGCCTCACTGCCCCAGCCTGCAGCCCTACTCCCTGTCATGGGCAAGGTCCTTCCTGGCTCTCAGGGATGGAAGGGGCAGTGCTGGGGCAATGCTGGAGTAATGCCTCAGTGCAGCACGGAGATGTGGCTGCGGGAAGCTCTCTGCTACCAGAGGATTTTACCTGGGCTCGGCATCATGTTAAAATCCCAAAGCACGGGGATGTGCAGCTGTGACACTGAAACAGAGGGGAACACGGCTGGGCACCCCGAGTGCCAGCGAGTGAAGGAGCAGTTTGTGGCCAGCACACTTGGCTCTCCCAGTCTCACCACGGAACCAGAGACAGCCCAAGAAAGAACCTGGCCCAAGAAACCTCAGCAAGGCCAGGCAGGGCTGAGCTCAGCCTCCAGCTCCCAGGAACACCCTAAGCGGGAGAAGGGCCATTGCTGGGACACAAGCCAGGCTACAGCAGTCCCAGGCCCAGCTCCAGACTGCCAAGGAGCTCAGCAGCCCTGCTGTTGGGCAATGCTGCAGCCAACTCCTCGGCCTAATTAATGTGGCAGGAGTTAATGAGATCTGAGTGCAGACTGAGAATATTGTAGTGAGTGCCACTACACCAAGTGTGGAGAAGCCTCACGCAAGGGGAGCCTCGAGCTCAGGATCCTGAGGGCAAATCAGAGGAGACAAACAGGGAGGACAGGAGGATTGAGCCATCCTTCCCTGCAGCTTTCCCTCCTCCAGGAGCCAGCAGGAAGCTGCAGTGCCTGTGGAGCTGGAAGGAAGGCAGCTCACCTGGAAAGCATTGTTCAGCCACAGCACCGAGCAGGAGGTTATGCGCCCAATCCGATGCAGATTGCCTGATATCAAGTTGGTTTCATTCAGCCAGCAGCCAAACACGTCATAGGGCTTATTCCTCACCCTGGAAAGCAGTGTGAAGTTCTCTGGAAGGGAAACACGAATGTGAGGCAGTGACTTCCAGCAAGGGCCCTGCAGAAACCATGTGGGACAGGGGAAGTGGATCCAGGTCTCTGCAGGAGCAGCACTGAAGCAGCACTGCCAACCTCCATCCAGCTCCCAGCCAGGGCTACAGAGAGATTATTTCTCTTTTCTCCAGAGATGTGTGATGATACCTTGCACAAAGGAAACCAAAATAACAGGGCAGTGCAGAGAGCCAGAGCACAGAGCAATCCAGGCCCCCACCCTTTCTCTGAGCAGGGCCCAGAGCAGACCCTGGGGACAAGAACGAGTTAAGCACATACAGAATTTCACTCCCACGCCTGGGGCTTCTCCAAGCAAGGCAGCTGTGCACTCCTGATTCCTGCCACACTCCTGGCACTGAGGGACTGTGCACAAAGATGCTGAGATAACACAGTGGGGAAAAGCCACACACACACAGAGCTGCAACACAAGTGAAAGAGGCTCAGGTGACAACACCTCAGACAGCCCCGTGAGACCTAAGGGTGAGACTAGGGCCATAAGGGTGATCTGAGGGCTGGATCCAGCCACTCTGCTCTGGAGATGGGCTGAGAGAGCTGGGGGTGTCCAGCCTGGAGAACAGAAGGCTCTGGAGAGACCTCAGAGCCCCTTCCAGGGCCTAAAGGGGCTTCTGGAGAGCTGGAGAGGGACTGGGGACAAGGGCCTGGAGTGACAGAACAAGGGGGAATGGCTTCCCAGTGCCAGAGGGCAGGGATGGATGGGAGATTGGGAAGGAATTGTTCCCTGGGAGGGTGGGCAGGCCCTGGCACAGGATACCCAGAGCAGCTGTGGCTGTCCCATCCCTGGCAGTGCCCCAGGTCAAGCTGGATGAGGCTTGGAGGAACCTGGGATAGTGGAAGGTGCCCCTGCCATGGCAGGGGTTGGAATAAGATGAGACTTAAGGTTTCCTCCAACCCAAACCATTCTGGGTTTCTGTGGTTCTATGCCCAGCACTACACGAGCCAAAGGCAGGGGCTTCAAGATGAGTGATGTGGATAAGCCTTGCCCAGACTGGCGCTTAGAGGAGAAGTGAGTGAGGCTGAACACACATCACACTGCCTTGGGGTGCTGCTGTGGCGACCCGAGCAGAACTAAGGCTGTCTGTGAGGCTTGCCCTCTAGAACTGTGACTGCAACCCCTTAGCTCAGGCGCCAGGACAAGCTGAGATGAGGCTACTGCACACCCAAAGCAGAAGGGAACCCCTCACCCAGCACTCACGTGCCCCAGGGAAGCCCCACTCACCCATGCTGATCACAGCAATCTCCCCCGAGGAGGAGTTGTGTGGCCCCACAAAGACACCGGATACCAACAGCAGGGAGTCATCCGAGTTGAACTGGGAGAACTGGGTGTAGCTCCAGTTGTACGGCCTCATGTTGGAGCTGTGCTGCAGGGAGATGTCCAGCTCATTGCTCCAGATCTGCAGAGACATGGACAGTCAGGGAGCTGCTGAGAGTGGTTCTGCTTTATCTGCTCTGCCAGTACCCACCAGGACACGAAAAACAAACAGTATCACAAACCCCATGTAACTGCCTCCCACTCAGCACATCCCTGCCCATTGCCCTGACAGAAAAGGGAGAGAGGCTGAAGGGAGAACTGCTGCTCCACTGGCCAGAGGAGAGGGGAGTTCAGGTAGTGAACGGGGCTGTCACAGCTGAGTTTCCAGCACGTTCAGAGAGATCCCTCCCAGGACAACCACTCATGTAAGACATGATCCACTGCAGTGGATCATGATCTCCCCGCTCTTCACCAGACTCAGAGCACAACAGGGCACTGATCTGCACCTCGAAAGCAAAGCACCTCAGCCACCTCCACACACACAGAGGCTGGGGCTGGAATCCACAGCCCTCAAGGCTACATTCGCAAGAGTCATTAGTTCTATGGCTTAGAAAACAGCTCAGCACCCACAGGAACCAGCCCAAGTCCAGGGACATCCGATGGTCAAACCTCTCCAAAGACTTCCCAAAGGCTGCTCTCGGGGCCAAGTCCCGCTGGACCGAGGGCTGGGCAGGGCACCTACCACTTTACCTTGACCGTGCAGTCTTTGGAGCAGGATGCAAACAGGCAGCCAGAGTGGGAGAAGCTGAGGTGCAGGACTTGGTCATTGTGCTCCTTCAGGGCCTGCACCTCCACGCAAGGGATGGTGTCGTAGAGCCGCTGGAACTCATCGTACCAGGAGACAGCACCTGCAGCACAGAGCAGGGACACGAATGTGAGTGCAGGGAAGCAGGGCTGGGCTAAACGTGGCATCAGGCTTCAATAAACCAGCCCTGGCTCCTGCAAGCAAGGCCAGGAGCTCTGCTGGGGCACCAGCCCAGGCCTGCAGCTCAGCCACTAGCCCTCAGCATTTTCCTTAGTAGCTTCCCTACTCCCACACACAAAACCCCTTTCTTCCAGCACACACACACAGCTCCACACCACACCTCTGCCTCCCAAACCAGTGCAGCCCTTGCTGGAACAGAGGTGCTGACCAGGACGAAGCAGCCCTGAGAAGGAACAAGTGCTCCAGCACAACCAAACCAGTGAGAGGAAAGCTGCTCCTCACCATACCCAGCTCTGCACCAATTAACACCGAATTAACTTGGTTCCAGAAAGGGTCTGGGACCAGGAAAAACCCATCTCCATGAGGAAAGAGACTTGAAAAAATGAGAGAGAAGAGCAGAAGCTGGACACAGTGAGCTGAGCACAGCCTGGGGCACACTCACCAGAGATGGACAATAAAAGACAAATAAAGATTTTTAATGAAGGGCCCAGCCGGGCAGCCTACAGACTTCTTGTAGCAGCAAATCCCAAAGAAGCAAAGAGGATTAGACATGTATATGGATAAGGGCCAACTTTCCTAGTGACACTGAACAGGACTGAAGGATTTTTTGGAACACGCTGCAGCCCAGGAGGCACCTGCTCCTGCAGGCAGGGAGCAGCTTGCTGCCAGCACATCCCACTGCTGCTCGAGGCTGGGCACTCCAGCCCCCTCTAAACCTCCTGGTCCCGGCCCATCCGGATGGGAAACAGCTTGGGCAGGCCCCATTTGGCCACACAAACCCAACACTTCTTCTCACAGACCCACTGGATACCATTCCTCTAACCATGGGCTGCCCAGGACAGGCAGGCTGGCAGGGGTATTCCCCAAACCCTCCCCACGCTTGCCAGCTGTCCCCGTCCTGCTGCCTTGTGCCCACAGCTCCAGCAGCCAGGGAGGTGCCTGAATACGTTACCGAGCTACCCCGACTGCTTGATCCTAATTACTGCTCAGGAACAGGGCTGGCAGCTGACTAAGCAGCTCCAGGAGGCTGGGAGGGAATGAGCCTTTTAGATAAACCCTAACGAGAACGTCCGCAGCCCCACAGAGCTCCCAGGGTCTGCAAGAACAAAGTCACACACAGAGGAATCCCATCCACATCCCACCTCCTCCCAGAGCCCCTCCATGGTGTTCCTGCTGCAAGGAGATCAGCTCCCACTGCCTCATCCTTGGNTTGGAGCTGTGCTGCAGGGAGATGTCCAGCTCATTGCTCCAGATCTGCAGAGACATGGACAGTCAGGGAGCTGCTGAGAGTGGTTCTGCTTTATCTGCTCTGCCAGTACCCACCAGGACACGAAAAACAAACAGTATCACAAACCCCATGTAACTGCCTCCCACTCAGCACATCCCTGCCCATTGCCCTGACAGAAAAGGGAGAGAGGCTGAAGGGAGAACTGCTGCTCCACTGGCCAGAGGAGAGGGGAGTTCAGGTAGTGAACGGGGCTGTCACAGCTGAGTTTCCAGCACGTTCAGAGAGATCCCTCCCAGGACAACCACTCATGTAAGACATGATCCACTGCAGTGGATCATGATCTCCCCGCTCTTCACCAGACTCAGAGCACAACAGGGCACTGATCTGCACCTCGAAAGCAAAGCACCTCAGCCACCTCCACACACACAGAGGCTGGGGCTGGAATCCACAGCCCTCAAGGCTACATTCGCAAGAGTCATTAGTTCTATGGCTTAGAAAACAGCTCAGCACCCACAGGAACCAGCCCAAGTCCAGGGACATCCGATGGTCAAACCTCTCCAAAGACTTCCCAAAGGCTGCTCTCGGGGCCAAGTCCCGCTGGACCGAGGGCTGGGCAGGGCACCTACCACTTTACCTTGACCGTGCAGTCTTTGGAGCAGGATGCAAACAGGCAGCCAGAGTGGGAGAAGCTGAGGTGCAGGACTTGGTCATTGTGCTCCTTCAGGGCCTGCACCTCCACGCAAGGGATGGTGTCGTAGAGCCGCTGGAACTCATCGTACCAGGAGACAGCACCTGCAGCACAGAGCAGGGACACGAATGTGAGTGCAGGGAAGCAGGGCTGGGCTAAACGTGGCATCAGGCTTCAATAAACCAGCCCTGGCTCCTGCAAGCAAGGCCAGGAGCTCTGCTGGGGCACCAGCCCAGGCCTGCAGCTCAGCCACTAGCCCTCAGCATTTTCCTTAGTAGCTTCCCTACTCCCACACACAAAACCCCTTTCTTCCAGCACACACACACAGCTCCACACCACACCTCTGCCTCCCAAACCAGTGCAGCCCTTGCTGGAACAGAGGTGCTGACCAGGACGAAGCAGCCCTGAGAAGGAACAAGTGCTCCAGCACAACCAAACCAGTGAGAGGAAAGCTGCTCCTCACCATACCCAGCTCTGCACCAATTAACACCGAATTAACTTGGTTCCAGAAAGGGTCTGGGACCAGGAAAAACCCATCTCCATGAGGAAAGAGACTTGAAAAAATGAGAGAGAAGAGCAGAAGCTGGACACAGTGAGCTGAGCACAGCCTGGGGCACACTCACCAGAGATGGACAATAAAAGACAAATAAAGATTTTTAATGAAGGGCCCAGCCGGGCAGCCTACAGACTTCTTGTAGCAGCAAATCCCAAAGAAGCAAAGAGGATTAGACATGTATATGGATAAGGGCCAACTTTCCTAGTGACACTGAACAGGACTGAAGGATTTTTTGGAACACGCTGCAGCCCAGGAGGCACCTGCTCCTGCAGGCAGGGAGCAGCTTGCTGCCAGCACATCCCACTGCTGCTCGAGGCTGGGCACTCCAGCCCCCTCTAAACCTCCTGGTCCCGGCCCATCCGGATGGGAAACAGCTTGGGCAGGCCCCATTTGGCCACACAAACCCAACACTTCTTCTCACAGACCCACTGGATACCATTCCTCTAACCATGGGCTGCCCAGGACAGGCAGGCTGGCAGGGGTATTCCCCAAACCCTCCCCACGCTTGCCAGCTGTCCCCGTCCTGCTGCCTTGTGCCCACAGCTCCAGCAGCCAGGGAGGTGCCTGAATACGTTACCGAGCTACCCCGACTGCTTGATCCTAATTACTGCTCAGGAACAGGGCTGGCAGCTGACTAAGCAGCTCCAGGAGGCTGGGAGGGAATGAGCCTTTTAGATAAACCCTAACGAGAACGTCCGCAGCCCCACAGAGCTCCCAGGGTCTGCAAGAACAAAGTCACACACAGAGGAATCCCATCCACATCCCACCTCCTCCCAGAGCCCCTCCATGGTGTTCCTGCTGCAAGGAGATCAGCTCCCACTGCCTCATCCTTGGCATTTCTTCCTCAGCACTTCCTCCTGCCCTCCTGTAGCCACTGCAATTCACAATCCAGGATCCAATTCCCTCAGCCCCAGCTGGGAGCCCCCTGCACAGCCCTGGGAATGGGCTGCTCGAGAGAAACCCTGCTCAGGCTCCTGCTGCCAGGTCCCCAAGGCCTGTCCCAGCGGGCATGACAGAGCTGGATTACCCCTCCCCACTGCACCAAACCGCTTCCAGCACGGCATGCTCCGCAGGGAGCAGAGCTGAGACCACACCTGGGCCACCCCCGAGCCCTCTGACAGCTCGGCCAGGGACGGCCCTGCCAGGCTTGGTCAGCTCCTGCCGTGAGTCCACACCAAGTCCAAGCTGCCCTGGCGCAGTGGGGCGGCTGCTGCCTCAGCACATGCCCCCAGTGCTGTCACAGGGCTGCACGGGCAGGCACAGGGGTCCCTGGGACCCCCAGAGCCACCCACAGTGCTTGTGGCAGTGCCTGGTGCAGCTGGAGATGGGGCAGAGCTGCAGCAGAGAGGCTGCCAAGCAGTGACTGCACAGGTCCCGGGCAGGCTGGGATGCAGCAGGGACTGCACAGGTCCCGGGCAGGCTGGGATGCAGCAGGGACTGCACAGGTCCCGGGCAGGCTGGGATGCAGCAGGGACTGCACAGGTCCCGGGCAGGCTGGGATGCAGCAGTGACTGCACAGGTCCCGGGCAGGCTGGGATGCAGCAGTGACTGCACAGGTCCCGGGCAGGCTGGGATGCAGCAGTGTGTGGTGACTCACTGTGACTCCCGGGATCTCCCTGGACAGCAGCTACAGAGAGCTCCTGTCCAGGGAGCTCAGACACCTCCTTTCAGTGGAAAGAAGGGAAGGCAAAGCAGTTTCAGCCCACTGACCCCCATTTCTGAAGGGTCCGGGCAGTCCCAGCGCCCTTCCCGGGCACATTTCAGCCCACGACAGGGTGACACAGCGGGGTGACGCCGTTCGGGGGTCCCACCACCCCCACAGCGGCGGGCAGAGCGGGGGGAGCGGAGTGTCCGTCCCGGGCTCCCGGCCGGTGCCGCCCCCGGGACGGGCCCC
>VZTN01014484.1:65501-85993 GCA_013400515.1 Erpornis zantholeuca
TGCTCCTCGGGCTGCTCCTCACGGCGCGGGGGCGCAGACGGCGGCCGCCCCCTCCCCAGAGCCCGCTGGAGAAGGTGGCGGCTCAGGAGGGGCTCAGCCTCCAGCAGGTGAGGGGTTGGGCGGAGGGGTCTGCGGGCATCCGCTGGCTCTGCACTTGGGTGGGCTGCAGGGACCCGCGGTGGTCCTGTCCCGTGTCCCCCTCCAGGGCTGGCCCCGCTGTCCTCCCCAGACTTGCCCATCCCCAGCCCGAGCCCCTCGGTGCCCCCCGCACACCGCCGAGCCCAGCTCAGCCCCAGCACTGCCCGCAGAGCTGCCCACAGGGCAGGCGCAGGGGCCGCACCCTCCTGGGGACCCCCGTCCCCTCCCATCTGGAGCTGGGACCGGGGCACCCACCCTCACTCCTGGGTTGAGCTCGGGGCTCTGCCGATGGAGCCAAGCTGGGGCTGCAGCATCAAGTGATGCCCACCCAGTGCTGTGTGAGCCATGGGTGATGCCTTAAATGGCTCCCTAGGAACAGAGAGCAGACAGGAATAAAGGAATAAAGGAGGGATTGATTGGAAAGGTCTGGGCCTTGGCACCCCAAGGGACAGGCTGTGGGCAGAGGTGGGAGTGAAGGGGAGGAGGCTGCTCAGGGTGGTTGAGCGGTGGCACCCCGGGCTGGCAGGCCTACAGATGGTGCCATGCATCATTCCATGCACCATTCCCTGTGCCATGCAGCTCTCAGGGAAGTGGTTCCTGGTTGGCATGGCCTCCCGCTGCAGCTACCTGGCAGAGCACAGCCACCAGCTGGAAGCTACGACGGTGACAGTGACCGTCCTGGACGGACAGAGCCTGGCCATCAGCACCTTCAGGAAGCTGTGAGTGGTGCTGGGCACAGGGATGCTGCGGGCAGGGACAGGGATGCAGTGTTCTGGGACCTCTTTCCCTGGGGAGAAAACAAAGTCCCAAGGAAACACAGCGTGTGTGCCCTGGCCAGCAGGGCAGGCAGGGACCCTCCCCAGCCTGTGCTGACATCTCCTCCTCCTCCTCTCCCCATGCAGGGACAGGATGTGCTGGGAAATCAGGCAGCACTACCTTCCCACCCAGGCCCCTGGACGCTTCCTGCTGAAGGGTGAGGGAGACTGCTCTGGCATGGCAGGAGGCTGCTGGAGCCCCCCAGTCCTGCTCTCGGCAGGGTTTTGGTACCAATGTCCCTCTTCCCAGTGCCCTCCCAGTGTTTTACATCTTGGGTCTCCAAGTGCCGGGTGCCATCACGCGTCACGCCGTGGGCTGGTGCCTGTGGGGCTGCCCCACTCTGGCCCTGATTTTCACCCCCTGTACACCTGGCTTGTGGTGAAATGAAGCCCCTGGATGATGCTGGGGCTAGCCAGGATTAACCAGGACTAACTGGGCTATCCTCTCGTCCTTCCCAGGCCACAGGAAGAGCAGCAAGGTGGATGTGGTGGTGGGTGAGGCCGACCCCAGCAGCTTCATCATCCTCTATTACCAGAAGGGCCGCAGCATCTCTGTTAAGCTCTATGGTGGGTCAGGGCTTGGGGCCTCGTGGTAGGCGAAGGACAGGGGTGGGAAACCCCTGCTGGACTCAGGGGATGCCAGCTGGAGCTTTGGGGGACCCAACATGGCAATGGGGGGCACTCCCCAGCTGGAGAATTGTCCCCCAGTGCTGTGGGGAAGCTGGTAGGGGAGGAACTGGGAACCCCCTTCTCTGAGCTGAAAGCCCCCTGAGCCCTGAGCCTGGTGCAGGGACATGGGGGGCTTCGGGGCAAGGCCAGGGAGGGCCTGAGGCCACTGATGGTGTCCCCTGTGCAGGTCGGAGCAGCCTGGTCAGTGACGCCGTCGTGGACAAGTTTGAGCAGCGCGTCAGGGCTGTGGGTCTGAGCGAGGATGTGACCTACTACTTCCCCACCTACGGTGGGTGGCACACAGCCCCTGGGGAGGCCCGTGGGGAGTCTGTCCCCATGTTCCCGCCACCTCAGAGACAAGGATGCAAAGAGGGGCCGTGCCCTGCGGTGTCCTGGGGTGCAGGGACTGCAGGGTGCCAGGTCCCAGGTAAGGTGACACCCTGGGCTCTGTCTCTTGCAGGGTTTTGTGACTCTGCAGATGAGTTTCACATCCTCGATGGTGAGTTGGGGGTGCTGGGTGTCCCCATGTGCCAGGCTTGGTCCCACGCTGGGCACCAGTCCCGGTCCTTGCTGTGGGCTAGGCATACTGGGCCAGATCCACACTGCACGGTGGCCGTGTGGTCCTGCCCCAGGAGTGTGGGAGGGCTGGTCTGGCACAGGAGAGGCCATGCCAGAGCCTTCCCCAGAACAGAGTCTGTGCCCTTGTGTGGCACTCAGGATGGGCATCAGGTGCATCCTGGCAAAGCAAACCCCATTCTCCCCCACATGGGTCAGACTGGGCTTGATGGATCTATATTGGTGTCTCCTGGGGTGAGGGCTGGTCTGGGATGAGATGTCCTGGCACAGGGGCACCCTGGGGCGACGGCTGGGGTCCCTGGGGACAGCTCCATCACTTGTCATCAGTGCTTGGTGAGGCAGAGGTAGGTCTCTAGCCCTGGCGCTGGGCCTGGACACCCCCCAGCCCCTCACACTTCTCTTCCTTCCAGAAACGAAGCTGTAGGTGCAGACGGAGTTGCCAGGGGGTCCCAGAGCTCAGCCCTCACCTCAGCCAGCTGCCCATGGCCACACATACCTGAGCCACACTTTCATCAGCTCCCACTGCTGCTCCACAGCTCGGAGCCAGCCCTGGGGCTCCTCATCCCCTCCAGCTGTGCTGGCAGCCGTATCTGTCCTTGTCCTGTGCCCCCCAGCTTGTGTCCCCCCTCTGCTCTGTGCCCCACTCTCCTGCAGCAGCCAGCAGCCCCCAATAAAGGCCTCAGAGAAGAGCCTGTGTCCAGGCCAGTCACCTCTTGGTGTGCCCCAGCCAGGCCAGCACTGCCTCCACCATGGGCTACCTTGGACATGTGCTCCTGGCCGGGGCGTGCTGGGGGGCTGCTGCCTGTGAGGGACCCCTGCGCGCACAGCCAGCACCTCTCAGGGGGACGGGCAGGGGACTGGGGGGTCTTGCACTACGGAGACCCCCGGGGTTAATGGTGCAGCCGCTCATCGGACCCCTCCTCCCTGTGGCCGAGGCTGCCCTGCCACGCGTTCCAGGCCGGCGGTGCCCACTGCCACTGGCTTCAGGAGGGGACAGGGAGCAGCCCTGCGGCAGGCAGGGAGGCAGGTGGAGGCCCCGTCCCCCCCTCCCCACAGCCCTCTGCCCCCAGCACCGGCATTTTGCAATCCTAGCGGGAACTGGCCACACATGTTGTTTATCAGGGAATTATGTAAGGGAAGCCACGTGCTGTGCCCGGAGCCAGCCCCTGTTCCCACCACCCACGTGCGGGGCATCTGTGTCCAGCCCGGCCGCCCCCCGAGACTGCCAGAGCCGGGCTCTGCTGGGTCTGGCTCGCTTCACCTGCACCCCCAAGTGCTTGCACTGGGCAGGGGGAGAGCCCCGGGGAGCTGGGATGATCCCCAAGGATTCCCCACGGATTCCCCACCGCCCTCCTCCCCGCTCAGCCCATCCGTCCTTGGGGCTAAACCATCTCTGGGTGCAAACACCCGGGTTATGCTCAAGGGTCTGTGTCCAGCTGCCTGCCCAGCCCAGACACCCCATCCTGCCCCCAGCCCTGCTCTTCCTGCCCCGTGCCACCGTCGGTGTCCCCCTAAGCCCCCCAAGTGCTCCCACGCTCCTGAGCTTGCACCGGCTTTGCCACCCAGGTCCTTGGGCTGGCTCCCAGCTTTGTCATCTCCAGGAGAGCTCTATCCATCGGGCACATCCTCCTGGGACCTGAGCTGGAGGTGCCTGGCAGCAAGGGGGACTTTGTGTTCCTGCCGCGGTGCCAGGTGACAGTGACAGCCCCGGGTGCTCCCCGCCTCTGTGCCCGATGGAGAGAGCTCCCTCGGCACCCTGAGAGTGAGCTCTGGGGGAGACTGAGCCCCAGCACAGCCTGCGGGGCCCCAGCCAGGCTCTCGTGATGTCCAGTCCTGCCTGGCTCAGCTTTTGTTTTGTTTTCATAAATCCGCGGGGCCGGGCGGGCGCGGGGTGCGCGGGGCAGGGCGGCCTNGTGCAGGGGGGGCTGCCAGGGGAAAACCAGCTGTTGTGAAAACAGGCTCCTTACGAAAGCACCTTGGCAGGGCTGCTCCGCGGCCCGGAGCTCTGCCCGGCGTGGCCAGCCCTGCCCAAACCCTGCCAGACCCATGGGCGTTGTTGCTGCTGGCACCCAGCATACATGCCCTGCCCTCGCCCTGCACGGGGGTCCCCAAACCCCGCTGGTGACCCCAAACCAAGGGAGAGGGCGTCTGCAGCCCCTCTTGGCAAAGGGTGCGGGGTGGTGGGGCGAGTGGGGTGTGAAGTTCTGGGGTCCACCCGGCTGCTGTTCCCCAGGGAGCTGAACACTGCTCCCCGGCTCGGAGGTCCCGGAGCGGCACCGCCGTGGGACACACCCCGAGGGTGCTGGGGCCAGCGGAGAGGCTCCTTGGGCGATGCAGGGACGTGAGGCAAGGCAAAGCAGGGGGCCCCGCAGGAGCACACGCAGGTGTCAAGTGCCATGGGTTGGGCTGGGAGCTGGCAGGCACTGGACGTTCCCTCCATCTCGGCGGAGCCCTGCGGGTGGATGGCCGCTGTCCGTGGGCTGCTCCCCGGCCCGGCAGCGCTGGGGGCAGGGCGGTCGCTGTGCTGGCCGCTGGCTGTTTTCACTGCGGAGCAGTTAGGCACCCTACAGCAAACATGTCCTATCAGCAGGAGGGAAGCGTTCGCAGGATCCCCTGCTCGCCCTTTGGCTCCGGCGCTCTGCGCCGCTCCAGCTTGCATAACGGCACGGGGGGAGGCAGGGCTGGCTCCCCGGGGGCCCCCGCGACGCCTGCCCATAAATAGGGGCTCGACAAACTCTCCGGCACCGCTCTGCCTCCAGCTCTCAGCTCGGCTCAGCTCTGCTCGGCTTGGCCATGCAGGCCACACTGCTCGGCATCCTGGGGCTGGCCCTGCTCGGGACACTGCACGCCCAGGACAGCATTCCTGTCCAAGCTGACTTCCAGCAGGACAAGGTGACCCAGGCCAGCCGGCATCACCTCTGTGGAGGTTTGGGGTGTTTTGGGGGATTCTTGCCCTGAAAATAAGGGGAGGGGGTGGTGGATTGGTCCACTGGTGTGCATGCAGCCCCCTCATCCTGGGGGACCTCCCAGCAGCTGGGTTTGCTGGCTCTGGAGGGGATCCAGCATCCAGGCTGCAGCCTGCGAGGCAGGACCCTGGGTTAGGCATGGGTCCGAGCTGCTGCCGTGCTGTGGAGTGGGTGTGGATGCAGAGGGATGTCACAGGGGAGAGTGAGAAAAGCAATCTCCCCCAGAGATGGGCCGTGGGAACTCCTCCCCGAAAAAGACCCCAGCCCAGGGCCACAAAAAGCCAAGGGCTGCTGTGCTTGGGTGTCCCCTACACCCCTCTGACCCTGGAAAGGTCCTGGGGGACACAGCCACTCCCGGAAGGCGATGGGGATGGAGGGAGGGCAGGAGTCTGGGATGTGCTGCAAGGGTGATCACAGCACAGCTGCTCTCCAAGGCTGGCAGTTCGCCTGAGGAGCACCTCACTGCTGGCTCCATACACTGACTGGAACGAGCTGTGCTGGACCCAGTGTCCTGAGCCTCCTCAGACCCCCAGACAGGTGGAAATGGCATCTCAGAGCCAGGCAGTCCTGTCACACCCTTTGGGCTTGGCACAAGGAGGAAGGAAACACCCAAGAGCCGTGAAGGACATCTCATGACACAGGGATTTATTTCCTTGTTCCTGGTTTTGTGCTTGACAAGAGCTGTAGCAGCTCCCTGGGAAATGAGGGCCCTGGGACACTGTCCTGCTGTGGGGAATGGGCTGCCAGGGGGGAGGGACATGGCCTGGGCTGGGGCTGGTGGGGGCTGAGGGGTGAGACAGGGTCTGTGCCCAGCTGGGACTGAGTGGAGCTTTTTGCAGCTCACGGGGAGATGGTACAGCATTGGCATGGCCTCCAACTCTGACTGGTTCAAGGAGAAGAGGCACCTGATGAAGATGTGCACCACCATCATCTCCAGCACCGCGGAGGGGAACCTGGAAGTTACCTCCACCTACCCCAAGTATGGGGCGTGGGGAGGGGGTGAGCAGGGAGGGGGTGCTGGGGGTGGGCACGGGTGCATCCCCCACTGCTGTGCTCCCCAGGGGTGACCAGTGTGTGACAAGGAACAGCCTTTACACCAAGACAGAGCAGCCAGGGCGGTTCAGCTACACCAGCCCACGTGAGTTCCCAGCTCCCACGGGGCAGCCCCCACACGCTCACAGCCCTGCTGCCCCTGCTCCTGCCTTGGGGCTGAGCTGGAGCTCAGGGCTGAGCCGTGCCCCGTGTCCCCCACAGGCTGGGGCAGCAAGCACAACATCCACGTGGTGGAGACCAACTACGAGGAGTACGCCTTGGTGGCCACCCAGATCTCGAAGAGCAGCGGTTCCTCCACCATGGTGCTGCTCTACAGTACGTGTGCCCCAGGACCCCCACGCTGCCCACCCCCGGGGTCTCTGTCTTTCCCATGGGAGAAGGGCAGGGTTAGGGTAATTTCCCAAGCTGGAGTGACCCATAGGGGGGGTTATGGCTGTCTCAGGACCCCCTCGCTGGGCTGCCCGTGCCCCTGTGCTGGGGGGTATGTGGGGGCTGCCTCTCACCCTGCTCGTGGCTGCAGGCCGGACAAAGGAGCTGAGTCCCGAGCGCCTGGAGAGGTTCACGCAGTTCTCCAGGGAGCAGGGCCTGACAGACGACGAGATCCTCATCCTGCCCCAGACGGGTGAGCCTGGGAGCATGGGGTGAGGTACCCGGGGGGACTGAGAGGGACAAGATCCTCCTGGCTTGTCCCTGCCATGGGGTGCCCCCGTTCAGGATCCCTCAGGGGGCTGAGGTCCCACAGCCCCCAGAGGAGCTGATCTCCCTGTTTCTTCCTCCTGCAGACAAATGCATGGCAGATGCTGCTTAGGTGAGTCCTGCCTTGGCTGGGGCTCACACCAGCCCTGTGGGAGGTATAGGGGTGCTTAAATCTGCTTCACCCCACAGAGCCCCCAGCCCCTCCACAACCCTTCCCCAGGCTGCTCCTCTCCTCACACCTACTGGGGATCCCCCACCCAGCCCTGTGGGGTGCTGGCCCAAGCCCGTGTCCCCCTGAGTGTCACCTGGTCTCCCACAGCTCAGCCATGCTCCCTCCCCATCTTTTCCAGGCGGACCCACCAGCAGCTGCCAGCCGGAGCCCCAACAGCACCTCAAGCTGGTGACCACCCTGCCCCGTCTGACCCCTCCTGCCCCCCAGCACCGCAGCAGCCTTCGTCCCCCAGCCTCACAGCCCACACCTGTATCCCTGTCCCAATTAAAGCCTGTAAAAAACCAGACCTTGCCTGATGGATTGTTGTGGGGCAGCTCCAAGGAGATGGAGGGGGGAAGCATGGCCAGTGGGGTTGGGGCTGGGGTTGGGGGTCAGGGCTGACCCCAGCTCCTGGCCGTGGAGCTGCTGGGCTGAGACCCCTGTGCACTCACAGCCCTGCCCCATGGTGCTGCCTGGCCACTGAACCTGCCCTGTCCCTGAAAAAGGGGTCCCTGAGGCTAGGGCCCACTGGGGCATCTGCTCCCCCTCTGCCTTGTGGGCACCCTGGGCTCCCCGAGCCTCCCTGCCTTGGTTTCCCTGCTGGAGAGCAGGCTGGCAGCATGGGAATGGGGAAATCAGGGGTCTCCAGAAGGCTGGGGAAGGATGGACATGAAGCAGAAGGATGTCTATGAGCTCTGGGTGTGGCTCGATCCTGGCCACCCCCTGGGCTCCATCCCATGAACCTGGATCCTCTCCAGCAGTGGGGTCTGATCCTGCTGCCACCAGCCTAAGAAGCCACCACCCCTTCCAAGGGCAGGGGGCTGTGGGGCAGAGCACCAGCACAACCCTTCTGTGGCACTGAGCATCCTGAGGCAGGATCCATCCCATCACTGACAGACCCTTCAACCAACGGGGACAGCCAGGAGGGGGCTGGGGATGCCCCTCACGCTCCCCCCAGCCACAGAGCGGGCACGGGGCAGCCCTTGGTCCTGGCATGCTCTGGGCTGGGTCCCACACAAGGCTGCATTCATCTGGGACTGGGAATCTGGGGGGGCCTGGGCCAGCACTGTCACCTAAGCTGGGCTCACGTTATCCCATTCTTGTGTAACCTGTTGCATAAAGCTGGCGTGGGCAGGAGCACTGCCAGCAGTGGGGGCTATAAAGGTGGGTGCAAGCTGTCCTGCCCACATCCACTCCGGGGTGAGGATGGCAGTGGCACTGCCTGGCCTGGCGCTGGCCCTGCTCTGCCTGCTGCATGTGGGGCACAGGTCCCTGTGCAGCCAGACTTGGACACCGAGAAGGTAACTGCACTGGGTGCTGCCTGGCACGTCCTGCCTGGGCTGGAGGGGCTGGCTGGGGCAGGGGGCTTGTGCTGCACCCCCAGGCACCTGCCAGCCCCGTCCCTGAGCCAACTCCAGGGCAGCTTCCAGGAGTGTCTGTGCAAAACTAGGTTAGTCCTGGCTGCTGTGTCTGGCGCCAGCCCACTGCAGGGACACCAACACGCGGGGCCACGATGTCCCCAAGCGTGTGGCACCTCCCCAGGGAGCATGGGCCAGGTGCTGCACCTGTACTGCGGGGGTGGGGCAGGACAGGGTGTTCTGCACACAGGAAGGTGGCAGATCCGTGTGTTTGCCTGGCTGGTCCCCACTGAAGGTGGCAGGTGTGAAGGAAGCAGAGCCAGGCCAGACGGGACATCCCACTCTGGGAAGGAGGGACACAGTCCCTCAGTGACACGAAGCCCTTCTGCCCGCTCGGCAGAGCCCGAGTTCCCGGCGCAGGCACCGCGGGTTGGGCTGTGCCCGCCAGGGGCTGGATTTGGGCACGATTCCAGCAGGATCCCGGGGCAGGTTTCAGCCCGGCCAGAAGAACGGGTCAGCGAGGGCCTCGGTGAGCCGGGCAACGGGGCTGCCCCGGGGCCTCTGCCGGGAAGAACCTCCCGCTCCTCCTGGCAGCCCTCCGTTGGAAACAACGGTTCGCTTTGTTCTTTCACAAGCGACCCAAAGAACCGGGGAAATCCCAATTTCAGCAGTGGTGCAACAGTTCCTGTAACCCCGTTTCGGGGCTGGCAGGCACGGGCCCCCCTCTGCCCCCGGGGTTTGTTCACCCCGGGCTGACTCCTGCCCTCCGAGGCCACCGCATTGCCCAAGCCCAGCCCGGGAGTGCTCCCGCGGGGCTCGGCACGGCTCCAGCGGGCGCCGAGGGGGGAGCACGGAGCTATAAATCCCACAACCCCGGCACCACTCCCCATCCCACTGCTGAAGCCAGAGGAGCTGAGACGAGATGAGGACCTTGGGACTGAGCCTGGGACTGGCCCTGCTCTGCTTGCTGCGAGTGCGGGCTGCGGAGCTGGGAGCTGCGGAGGGGGACGTGGGAAAGGTGAGGGAAGGGAAGGGAAGGGAAGGGAAGGGAAGGGAAGGGAAGGAGGGAAGGGAAGGGAAGGGAAGGGGTCTCAGGTCACCAGCAGAGCGGGGAGGACTATTGAGGTAGAGGTGTTTTGGTCCTGGGGACAGCTGGGGTCGCTACAGCCACAATTGCTTTGCTGTCACAGCCAGGTGAGGACAGTCACTCAGCTCCTGCATAGGTGTTTCCGAGGGAATTTTGTTGCATGTTTGGGATGCGGGTGTTCCATGGACTGAGGATGTCCTGGTCCTTGAGGAGGGGACACGCTTGACTGCTCCTCTGGACTCACAGCCTGCTCTCACTGCCAGATTGCAGGGACATGGTACATCACTGCTATGGCCTCTGACTCCGAAGACTACATCCGAAATAAGGACCATCTGAAGATGGCAATGGCCAACATTGAGGTCCTGGAGAATGGTGACCTGGACATTTCCTTTGCAATTCCCACGTAAGTCTCACCTGCTTTTCTCCACAGGCTTCGCTACCAACCTCCTCCCTGGACCTTCACTGGTGGGTCTCCACCTGAGTGCCCTCACCAAAGACCTGGGCAGGGGCTGAGGCAGGACCTTCAGGGGCTTGGGACAGCTGTGGGCACCCCCTCTCTAGGGCAGGCTCAGGGCTGCACCAGCCAGGACTGGTGCCACCACAGAGGGTGGGACAGGACCCTACAGTTAGAACTTTCCCAGCAGAACCAGCCTCATGCCAGAAGCTTAGAGCATGAGTGAGGGCATGGATAATCCCCAGGCACCAGCACTGTCCCCTGCCAGCCCAGGTACCCAGGGTGGTGTCTGTCCCCTCCTGCCCATCCCCTCTCTGAACAGCAAGTCCCATGTCTGGGATAGCAACCCTGGAACAGGGGAGGGGAAAGGGAGTCACTTCACCTCAGCTGGAGCATCCTTCACTGTTTTGCAGCCCTCAGAAATGTTTGAAATTTGAGTCGATCTACAAGCCAACAGGCAACCCGGGTGAATACCACAGCTCTGGTGAGTGAGGGCGCCTGGCTCTTGGGGCAGGGTGGAAGTAGGTCCCACCATCCCTGTCTGAAGCTATTGCTGGGGCATGACCTGTCCTGGGTGGGATGTCCCTCTGTGTCCAGGTGCCAGCTGCACCCCAGGGCTGGTGGGCCAGCAGCATGGCAGAGTCTCCCAATCCCTCCCTCTGCGATAAACACATTCAGACCAAGCTTAAACCTTGGGGAAAAGCAGGTTCATTCTGCAGAGGCTGTGGGGGGATGTTCCCAGGGATTGGAGCAGGAGTGGTTTTCCACCATTCCCAGCCCAAGGATCAGTCTGACACTGTCCCACAGCCTGCACTGACCATCCACAGCCCTTTCTGCCCTCACCTCCCCATCTTTCTGCTCTGTTGTGGTCTGTGGGCTCCCCCAGGCTTTCAGAGGAGCCTTAGCAAGAGAGAAAACCAGGACAGGGAGACTCCGAGGAAAGATGGGCTTGGTGGGCTCCCTGCTCCTACAGCCCCCGTGCAGCGTGGGGGTTTCCAGGAGGAGGTAACTGATTTTCCTGCACGCCCTTCTGCAGACAGAGGCAATAAGACAGTGAGGCTGGTGGATACCGACAACAGGTCCTACATGATTGTGCTTGCCACCAAGGAGAAGAACGGGAAGATGTTGCGCATGCTGAGGCTTTACAGTGCGTATCCAGCAGTGGGGAACTGCTCAGAGGGGTCAGACGCTTCTGAGGGTCCTGCAAGGACAGGGCACAGGGGATGGGGGGGTCTCCCTCTTCTGCCCTGGGTGAGGGGCAGGAGTGAGGCAGGGGCTGCTGTGTGTTCCCTGTGTGGCAGGGAAGGGGCAGTGGTTTAGGGTGGCAGGGGAGGCTGGAGCTCCACTCTGCTGCAAGTCCATGGCCTTGGGTGAGTTGTTTGGTGAAATGGGGTGGGGGTCCTGCTGCAAAGGGGGAACAGAATCAGTGGGATCAGGAACCAAGAGAGGAGTCACCGTGCTGGTGTCAGGACCTCTGGCTCATCTCGTTCCCTGGGTGGGGTGTGTCACCTGCTTGGCTACCACTGCTCTCCAGGACCTCTGCCAGCACCTCCAGCCTTCTCGCAGGGACTGCAGCATGGCAGAACCCCCCAGTCCCTCCCACAGCTGGACACAGTCACCAGCTTCCCAGGAGAAGCAGGGTCAGGCACAGCCTGGAGCTAACTCATGTCTTTGTCTTTTAGCCAGAACCCAGTCGGTGAGATCCAAAGTCAAATCGCTGTTCAGGACACTCGCTGAGGAGCAGGGCTTCTCCAATGAGTTGGTCTGGATTCTACCCAGGCAGGGTGAGCACTGCCCGGGGCCAGGACAGGGGCGTGCCGGCAGGGACCAGCACAGCCCATCACCACTTTGTGGTCTGAGCTGGCAGGAGGGAGTGCTGGCAGTCAGAGCTGCTCTGGCCGGGCACACTGAGCAAGGAGAAACCCACAAGTTTCTCCTGAGTAGTCTATTTTGGGTGCTAAATGACCATTCAGACCACAGTGCCAGACTCAGGCTTTCTCTTTGCTTCCACAGAGGAATGCAGACTCGGTGAACAGTAGGTGAGTTGCCGCAGTGCGACACGGTGTTTGCAAAGTCCCCTCCTGGAAACTGTCCCTCTTGGTGCCCCAGCAAGGGCCACCAAGATCTCTTTGAATTCCTCTGGGGTTGAGCTGCTTGAACTTGAGCTGGAGCTTGCACAAGTTGCAGGTAGGACCATTCCCTGGGATGCTGCTCTGCAGTGGGGACCCCCAGGTAGCATTGTCCAGGGACCCCCAGGGGGAAGTGCCTGGCTCTGAACACAGACCCTTGAGCTGAAACCACCAGAGAAACAGCAGCACAGCCCTTGGAGCAGCGAGGGCCAGGACAGCAGCACCTGCCAAGGGGTCCTTGGGCTTGTGGGCTGGCAAACCTAGCCAGAGTGAGTCAGTGTCTCACCATGCAAAACATGTTTGCTGTTGGCCCCCCTGGCCTGTGCTTTCCCACCACCTGGCTGCACACACAGCTGTAGGGGTGACCAGAAGAGCCTTGCTGGATGTCTCACCCTACAAATCTGGGGGAACTGGAGGAGGATGCTCTGATCCTGACTGGAGTCCCACTGGTCCCCTGGCCTCGCTCAGCCCCCGCCTCTCCCATCTGTTTTCCAGGAGGTTTGGACTGGCCTGTGGATGCTCCTGCCCAGCAATGCAAGACCCATGCTCTGAAGCTCCAGGCTGCTGCTCCACCCTCCCTCTTCCAAGACTCGGACACAGCCCCTGCTCCTGCAGCACACAGTCCCTGCTTTTTGCCAAATAAACAGAAACCCTCCCCAGATCTTGGTGTGGCTGTCTGGGGAGAACCTGGGGTGCTGGGGTGTGTGGTTCCTCCTGTTGTCATCCTGGGGGCTGTGGATGGTGAACAGCCAGGAGTGATCCTGGCTGAACTTGCCCAAGGGAGGGCAGTTTCAGAGTCACAAGATTTTCCCTCCTGATGTAATTTCTCAGAGCAGACGAGCAAGGAGCCAAATTCTAGTGTCTGTTGTTTGTCTTACATTGTTGCCTTCAGCTGCCTTCAATAAGTTAAAGAATATTTATGCTATTTCTAATCAGATTCTTAAATTGATGCAATCACACTGGGTTCCTTTTAGGCTTCCCAATGTTGTTTAGGGTTTGTATTTGCTAATATCAGCTTAAGCGCTCAGAGGGAAGCTAAGCTGGTCTTTCCAGACGATCTCTGTGCCATATGTGACAGTTAATCCTCTTGACTTTTCATTTTTTCTCTTTTTAAAAATAAAATGCAAGTGTATGGGATCACCAGAGGCTGTAAGAGCAGCACTGGCTGGCACAAGGGCGACACTTTAATTTCAGGTCCCACTGCTGGCTCAAGACATGTGGGCTCTTGGCCATCCCTAAAAACCCTGAGTGGATGGGTGTCCAACCAACCTGCCTGGAGCAGTTGTGTTAGAGGCTCCTGGATGTCCCTTCACACGTGAGGGGTGCAGCACCAGCCAGCAGCTGGTGCTGTGATCACCACAGCAGGGGTCACTCAAACGACAGGCAGACATCAGGACCAGGCTCGTCCATCTGCCTCGGATGGTGCAGAAGGAGACACAGGATGTGGTGGCCATGAGCCCAGAACAGCCTTTCTTCTTTCCACACTCACCCAGGAGTGCATTGAAATCACAATTCTGTGTTGGTGCTTAGACCGCTGCAGCTGCCAGACACATCTGTTGTGCAGAGAGGTGCAGGAGAGAGGCAGCAGCCCTGTGCTGGGGTCTCTGCCCTGCTCTGTTCCCTCTTCCCCAGCCCACAGTCAGGGCTGCTCTGCTGCCTCTCTCCTGGCCTGGCAGCCAGAGGAGCTCCTGCTGGAGCAGCTCTGTGCCAGCACACCGTGTCTGGCTGTGGTGGGGTGACCCTGGCTGGACCCCACCAAAGCCTCTCTCTCTCTCCTCTGCAGCTGAACAGGGGAGAGAAAATGTAACAGAGGATTCACGAGTTGAGATAAGGCAGAGATCACTCACCAAATACCTTCACAGGCAAAACAGGCTCTAATTAGGGATATTAATTGAATTTATTACTGAGAAAATCAGAGCAGGATAATGAAAAGTACAAAAAGACCTTAAAACCACCTCCCTCCTTACCAGCTCTACCTCCATCTCCACAGGGGTGCAGGGAGACGGGAATGGGATGCTGCTCAGGGACAGAAGTCATTCCCCAGCTCCAGCACAGGCTCCACCCAGGGTTGCAGGTGGATCTCTGCCCCCCTGTGCCTTCCTTGGGCTGCAGGTGCTTCATCACGGTCTCAGGGGAATCTCAGCTCTGGCACTTGGAGCAGCTCCTTCCCCCTCCTTCTCCACTGACCTTGGTGTCTGCAGAGCTTTCCTCTCACACATTCTCACCCTGCTCTTATCTGGCCACAATTACAAGAACCTTTATTTTGCCCTTTTTCTTAAATATGTAATCTCAGAGGCATTACCACCACTCCTAATTGGCCCAGCCTTGGCCAGTGGCATTTCCAGCTTTGGAGCCACGAGGGATTGGCTCTGCTGGACGTGGAGGAAGCTTCTAGCAGCTTCTCACAGAAGCCACCCCTACAGCCCTCCACTACCAAAGCTTGTCCACGCCAGCCCGAGGCACTGGTGCAGCCTTGCAGGTCACAGCCCTGCCCTGCCACAAACCTGGCCCTGCTCACCTGCAGATGTGTCCATCTGATGTCTTAGGTTTGAACTTTTCTCTGTTCCCAGCCCTGCCCTGCCCAGTGTCACTCTGCAGTTCCCTGGAGCTCGTTCAGTGCTGTTCTCTCATGCTCACACACACACAACAAAGCCTCTCCAGCTCTCCAAGGACACCCAGACCCTCCTAGGCCCAACAACTGCAAACCACAATCTTGGCAAGAGGGGGGCAAGCTTGGGCAAATTCCATCCTTGCCTGGCTTCTGCTTGGGGAATTGATGCTGAGATCCAAGTGGGAAGAACTTGGGAGCTGTCCTTGTCCATGTTGGGATGCACTGAGGCAGGAGCCTCTGGAGCCCAGAGTGTACCTCTGAAGGCCTTTCCAATCAATCCCTCCTTGATTCCTTTATTCCTGTCTGCTCTCTGTTTCTAGGGAGCCATTTAAGACATCACCTGGTTCCCCTGTGCCTCAGGGTGGTTCCTGGTGGTGCTCCTGGGATGTGGCTCTCCGTGCACAGCAAGGCTGTGGAGCTGCCCTGTGCTTCACTTGAGCCTACCTCAAGCTCACTTGACTCATTAGATTTGATTGCAAATCAAATGCAATTTAATTAGCAGAAAGGCAAACAGCCCCTGCCAATGACTGGCTGATCATTCCCTAATGACTATCAGATCGGCAGATGTAATTGCAAAGCCCTACAGTTATCAGGAAATGAAATTAAGATGCCACTTGCATCCCACTCACGCAGCACCTCTGACATTTTCTCCTGCCCTGGCTCATGGGAGTTTTGCTGTGGGGGACCCACGGTCTGCTGCGCCTCATCCCTCTGCACCCTCCAGGTAAGGCAAGTGGTGCCAGAGAGCCCAGCCTGGTTTTCTCGTAGCCCAGACCATGGTGCTGTCCTGGGGACAGCAGCTCTTTGGTGTGCCCTTGGTTACAGAGAGCCCTGACCTCCAGGGCACTGTACTGAGGGCACAGCAGGACTGTCTGTCCCCAGCTACCTGGCTGCAGGGCGAATACTTATCCCATGTAACTCTGCAGGCAGTTCTCATGGGCTCCCTGCACTCCTTCATCTTCCAGCACAGGCTCTGTTCTTTCCTTGCAGACATTCCACTCTTTCCAGTCCCTCCTTGGTGTCTGTATGGTGCTTGTTTGCTGGGGGAGAAGCTCTGTTCCACCAGCCTCTCCGTTGTGCTTAGAAGGGATTTTTTTTGTGCCTTTTCTTTCTCTTTTCTGTTTGTATGGTCGACTTCCCAAACCTGCCCAGCTGCAGGAACCAGCTCGCCTCACTTCTCCTGATTTGTGCCTGTTCTCAGCAGCAGCCACCAATCTGCCTCTATTGATCTTCCCATTTACGCCAAATGGCATTGACTCATGCCTACTGGGGCTAAAGTTATTTTCCCAAATAGCTCTTCTAAAGACAACCAGAAGGAACATGTACAAATAAAACCACCCCATTAGCTCACTTCATGCTGGTTATCCTGTCCTCGTATCCAAGGATAACCAGAATGGCCACTGCAGACAGGTGACTACAGAACCTTCACCCCTTCAAAAACACCTTCTCCCCTCCTCTTGGAGGGCCCTTGCGATGTTCTTTGAGGGTGCTCAATCCTCTCGCCTTCTCTTTGCTCCTGGCAGATGTTCCCACCCTTCTCTCTGCAATGACCTGGTGACAACTCTGTCAGCACCAGTAGGTTCTTACAGGCTTGCTCTTTACAGGTTCCTGCCCTGCTCCTCCTCTAAACTCAGAAGTTTTAGTTTCACACTCAAAATCTTCTGTATCTCGTCTTCATTTATCCCTAGGCTCCAGTTCCTCATTACACCCAGAGTCTTTCCTGCAGGCCAGTGTCTCTGCTTTCCCTTGCCGCTCTCAAGCCTGATGGAACCACAGTCACCTTTGGATGCCGTTCTGGTCCTCCAGACTCTCAGAGGTACCTGCCTTATGTTGTTTTCTCAGTGTGAACATGAGGCTGACATCCCCAGTGCAGTATTAGCCAGCAGGCACTTTATCTGTAACATTTAAAGATTATTTATTTTTTTTGACATCTGCTCCCACAGTCTGTGATGGAGAGGGCAAGCAGGACACCTTACTGTATCTTCACTAAAGGTGTAAACACAGTTTGTTCCCCTGAAGGGCAGCAGCTGTTCAGGTCTGACCTCTTGTGTTTTGTGGCATCTTTAGAGCAATCTCCACTTGCAGTCCAGGAAACCTGGAGGGAGGAGAGGAACTGCTGTGTCTGTTCCCTGATCTTCTCCTACTGCTGCTTCTGCTCTTGTTCAACAGTGCCTGGGAACATCAGGAGAGCCCTGTGCATGCCCAGAGTGCAGTCCTGGGACCATCAGGAGAGCCCTGTGCATGCCCAGAGTGAGGTCCTGCCGCATCCTCCAATGTTAGAGATGTCGCTGAGGGTGCAGCTGAGTGACCTGAGCGACACTGAGTGACCCCCCACGCCCCAGCAGCAGGGACAGGTCTCGCAGTGACCCCACACAGGGGAAGAGCCTGGGGGTGCTGGTCAGGCAACGCTGGTGGGGGCACAGCTGGCAGCTTCTTGCTCCCCCTGAGCAACCCATCCAACACTCACACCTCTCACTGCCAGGGGGTGCCAGGGGACTGGGTCCCTCATTCACAGCATCCTCTCCCTCTGTGACTGAAAGCCCTTGACTGCTGGTTTGGACTCACAGTGCCAGCTCCAGAGAGCCCAGCTCTGCAGGTACAGCCCCGATGGCTGAGGTGGGTCTCATCCCATCCCTAAAGCCAGGTACCAGCGTGGAGCACGGCACAGCTCCTCATCCTCTCAGAAGGATGGCACGTAGCATCCTTGGGATAGACTAGGAGGGGATGCTTTCACACTGCTAATTGTTTGGCCACAGAATTTCTCCCAATAAGTAATTCTGGGAACTCTTTCCATAAGAAATAAATACTGCCCAGATGGATAAACTGTGCTGGCTGTCCACACATTACCTTGGTGTGCCAATGCCCTTGGTGAGCCTTTTTCCTTTAATCATTTAGCTGCATGAGGGCTTTGTCCCTGGAAAGAGCTTTTATTCCCAAGCAGATCCCTTTCTGAGGTGAAACACTGCAAAGCACAGCAGTAATGCTCAGCTGTTTGCACTCCTGGTAAGTGCTGGATAATCTTGTCTGGGCTCGACTTGCAGACACTGCAGAGCCGGATGTCTTTCCCTTAATGCAATAAAATATGTATGAGTAGGAAAACCATTGCCACTGGACTGATCTGTATAGTTTCTGGAGCTGAAGTTAATCCTGGGAGCAGGACTCCGCACGTGAAACGGCGATGGGCAGGAGGGCGGGTGGGAGAGCAGACGGTTCTGGTTCATGATGTGCCTTCAGAAAAGGTTCAGGGACTCCCAGCACGTGGAGCTGAGATGGTGGTACCTGGTGGTTGTAAATAAAGGGCTGGGAATGGATGTTTTGCTCCATGTGTGCAGGGAGATCCAGACACAGGGAAATGTGTCCTCCCCAGACCTCAGCCCAGCACTGGGTTGGGATTACTTTGCAAGCAAAACTCTGTAAGAATCGTACTGAGGAAAAATTATGGAAACTAATGTCCTGTGGTTGATGGAGCCAAGATTTCCCAGTGGGAATCCAACGTGCTTTATCCCACTCAGGTGGGGCTGCACTACATCCTCCCAGAGGACATGGACAAGGCAGGGCCAGGTGAGGAACCCACATTTTAGGACACCTACAAAATCAGCAGCTCCTTTGGAAATAAAATGGGAATTTCCCATCCCTTTTTACCCACAACTGCCAGGACAGGGGTGAGCCAGAGCAATCTGCTGCCCCTTTGCTCTCCTACTGCCAGGGAAACCTGAGAGTTCATGGCTGTTCCTGCCAAGTACCCGCTTTAGTACCGGGCTGGGAACACAGCTCTGGAGCAGAGAGGGAGGAGGAGGAATCCTTTGTGGCAGGGAAGGGCTGGGTACCCTGAGTCCCAGCTGTGTCTGTGCTTAGCCTTCATCAACTCCAGACACTGAGGGATGAGACCACACCACAATATGGACCAGTGGAGGTTGCTGAAAGGACCAGCAGCGTCACCAGGGATAAAAGAATCGTGAAAAAGAAGTGCCCCTGCCCCATGGCTGAGTGTGATGCCCGGGAGTGCTGAGGTCCTCGCAGAAGTGCTGTTTCCAGTAAGTGGTTTTTATCTCAAGCCACCTTTTTGTGCCTCCAGTTCTCAGCTCCATTCCCAGAGCAGGAAGGAGGCAGAAGGAGGGAGGGAGCAGCATCTGGTTTGGGAGAGTCTTGGGCAGGGGGCACGGAACTGGGGAGTGCCATTCCTAACCCATGACAGCAGCATTTTCTTGGGGAAGTAAAAGGCCAGACAGGGATTCTTTTTTCACAGTCCCTATCACAGGAGCAAAGGGCCAAGGAAATTAAGGAATAAAGAAAATTTAAGAGGTAACTATTCTGCTGGGGGCAGATGACACAGCTGGCCCCATGCCATGCTGTCACCCACCTCTGCCCAGCACCTTCCTGCTCAGCCACGGTGGCAGGGGCAGCCATGGGCAGGTGGCAATTCCTTCCAGAGCCAAGCCTGGCGTCCCTGTCACGCTGCACCACGGTGGCTCGCTCTCAGCATTCCTTGGACAGCTCGGAGCGGGCTGACAGCCTGCCAGGGCACCGCTGACGCTCTAACAGGGCTCCAGCTGCGAGCGTGTTGGCTGGGGCTGAGGCCAGCCATGGGAATCCCTGCCCTGAGAATCGGGCAGCACATGTTGGCCAGCGGGATCCCAGACAGCGGGTCCCATGCACCATCATGTCACTGTGTTCGTGCCAAGGCCTCAGGTCTGTGCCCAGAGCATGGCGCCAGAGATTGGATGCCAGGATTTTGTAGAGCATCCCCTGACTCCCTGGGGAAAAACCTCGGGTGGCCTGGGAGCTCTGCAGCACACAGGGCCAGCCTGGTGTCCCTGCTGGGCATGGCTGCTGGCACCACTGGGGTGTCTGTGTGGCATCTCTGGGGCTTGTGGCCACAGAGCCAGATGTCTGTCCTGCAGCCAGATGGGACATTTGTGCTCTGAAGGGGACATAGGGGTTGGAAAGCAAAGCCTGGAGATGTGAGACTAATCCCAGGTATGGAAAGAGGTTTTACAAGGGAGTGACCCAGGGACGGGGCTCTGACTGAGAAGGGAGGGGGTGGTTTGGCAGTGCTCAGCTCTGTCCAAAGCCAGATGAGGTTTGACAGACTCAGCACTCACAAGCAGGTGCCACAGCTGCAGAGCAGGCAGGGGTGAGACACCTCCAGCCTGAACATCATCCCACAAGCCCCGCAACGCACAGGTGAGATTCCCCAGCTCCTCATTCCCAGCCTGTGCCATTTATGTGGGACTGGGGAATAACCAGACTCCAACACAGCACTACAGACTGCACTGGGTTGGAAGGGACCTTTCAAGGTCAAACAGTCCAACCCTGCTGCCATGGGCAGAGACACCTGCCACTAGACCACGCTGCTCAGAGCCCTGTCCAACCTGGCTTTCAATGTTTCCAGGGATGGGGCAGCCACAGCTTCTCTGGCCAACCTGTGTCAGGAACTTTCCACTCTCACACGGAACAATTCCTTCCCAATATCCCATCCGGCCCTGCCCTCCGGCAGCGGGAGGCCATCCCCTGTGTCCTGTCACTCCAGACCCCTGTCCCCAGTCCCTCTCCAGCCCTCTGGAGCCCCCTTAGGCCCTGGGAGGGGCTCTGGGGTGTCCCCGGGCGCTGCAGCGCTCGGAGCATCCCGGGCTCGGTGATACCGGAGCGGTTCCCGCGGGGGCGGGGCTTGGCTGAGGGGGTGTGACCAAACCGTGCGGAGCCCCGCCCCTGCTTGCTGGCCCCGCCCT
>VZTN01014488.1:0-15159 GCA_013400515.1 Erpornis zantholeuca
TTTTTTTTTTTTTATTTTGCTATTTTAAAGATTATGCAGCAACAGATTTCTATCTAAATTAATAGGTACTTCTGCCTGGACTTGTAGTTTAGTTTTGTTTAGAACTCTGCTTCTCTATTACAACAACAACATTTTTACTTTAAGGAATTAGAAATATACTGAAACAAAGGAGATTTCTTTTTTTTTTTTTTTATTTTTTTATTCTGAAGTACTAAGTATAAGCATACACTACTTTAATTTTTGCTCGAGATGTATGATTGAACGTTTACCTTTGCATTAAACTGAATTATTCTCACTATTGCAAAGGCAAGCTATAAGGCAAACTTATTAATAGCTCTTCAACGAGCTGTCTCAGTGGATCAGCAAAGATGTGGAGAAATCATTCTTCTGTAACTAACATAGGGATTATGAAAAGAGCTTTAGCTACATCATTCCAGAAAAATTTCCTGTCATATCAGAAGCTCAGTACCACTACTTGCTGTGTGATATAAAACAGTTATCAAGATGCTCCAACATATGGAGACATTGCTGAATTGCTGGCCAAGGACTAGAAAACACGTCTGAAAGCACATACTTCTCCATCTTATGCCACATGTCCTGCAAGCAGTGCTGAATAACTCACACCCCCTCTGAGATGCTGGAGGCCAAAAGTTGTGATTTAACCTGAGTGTGTTAAGAGAGAGATATAACAGACAAATGGATATGAGTTAGATCATTTGAAAGAAAAGGCAGTAAAAGAACACAGAGTAAAGAAATTGAATGGAAGTCAAAAAATATCCATTCGGGGAAAAGAAAAGAAATCTAATAAGAATATAACCAGAATATACAAAATTATGCAAAGCATATATCCTATTCAAAATTAATGTGCACATCATCATGTGCTGTTTAAGGTACATCGGCTCAGAAAACACTTTTTCTTAGATCAAGAGCACTGAAGCTTTCCTTCATGCTAATATTTTTGGAATTTTATTTACCAGCTGTAGCCAAAAGATACTTCTTCTTTGCACCTGGATAGAAAATGAAAGCAAAAAAGTTTTTACTTCTCTCTGCTGTGCTTTTTTTTTTCACATCAACACTTGATGGGGTTGCACATTGAGATATTTAGAGCTGAAATGGGTGAGCTTATCAGTCTAACAAAAAGAAAGATTGAACTCAGGTCTTTTTTCATGTTTCTCTCAGTTTTACCCTCCAACAAAAATGAATTTCAATTAACAGACATATGTGTATGGAATATACGGAAAACATTTAAATACTATCTAAATTATACACATTTATATATGTAAATGTATCCATATATATGTGCCTACATATTCACATACACAGATTTCCATGCATTTATCAACCTGTCTCACACAGAAAGACATGAAGAAACTTATACATATATGTGACTCAATATTGTTAACAGTTACCTGTGTGCATTTACACACATCCATTCTCTTTTCTGTGTATAAATATATAAAAAAGTTAATTTTCTCATAATTTTGTAGGTAAGACATAGACTTATCTATTAATTATAAGATTAAATATTTTCCAAATTCAAAGTCATTCTAGAAAACTGCTACTGATGAAGGACCAGATTATGAATCCCTGACTGAAAATGGCAACCAGATATTCAGATGAGTTTATATTAATGGATTTCATATATGCCAATCTTGATTAATTATTCACAATGATCTCATAAGATAGCAATGATATAAATAGACTCAGTTCTTTAGAATCTTACATGTGATTTAATATTTAGTAAGTGGTCTCACTGACACTAGTATGAGTAACTAGTTTGTATGAGTAATTTGGCTGGGCCAAACTTCTCATATTAAGAAATACTGCTAAGACTCAGTTGAATGCCTACCTGAAATATTCATGTGTTTTGTCTAACAGTTGCATTTATCTCCCATATTCACTAATTAAAATGAGTGCCTATATAACTACCCTAATAATTCTTCCTTCCTGTGATGTACAATATATTCGTCTCTAGCACCTAAAAAAAACAACACTAAAATAACTTTCAAAAATGTTTAGAGCAAGCAAACACCAATTACATTTATAAAACTTAACATGTGCAGTTTTTCATACCAAGTTAATTTTTAGATTGGGGAAGACACACTCTCTGCAAATGAAGACACAGTGCCCTGTGAGCTGAATGTGAGCTAAAATGCTGCACTCAGAGAATGCAATAGAAATTTCAGAAGTAGTTCTATGGCACTTCTTGCTGCAATATGACCACAACATTATAATTACGGAGAGCAATGAGGATGTGTGACACATATATTTATTGGAATCACAAAGCTATTAGATAAAAATTACTAACTTCAGTAAAACCAGAAAGGCAGTATAACCCTGTAGTGACTATGATACTAATAGGAATTCAAGTCCATGACCAAGTACATTCATTAAGAGACAGAGATTTTAAAATCTAGTCAACTTTACCTTTGACATCATAAATCTAAGCTTTTATTACACTTATACATTATATTTGAAATATATTTTGCAATGAATGGGTCTTTGACATCCTCTTCTATTTTAGGTAGGCCTATATCTGTTGTGCACTTTGTACTATTTGAATATGACACCATATACTTTTTATTGGATTTTGCTTCCAGTAAGTCTATTTATGAGACACCATTTGATTTAGATGTTATTTTCTTATAAATATAAGGTAGGTGTCAAGGCTTTTTAAGGTCTTTTGAATCATTTTATCTAAACTCATTCAGCATTGGATCAGATCTGTCATCATAAACTGACTCACAAATGTATTTAACAGTAAAACTTACAGGAAGTGATTCTTTTGCTACCTCAAAATTCAAGTGGTTGTTTTACTTATCATACCATCTGCAATGTGTCTGCTTGATATCTGACTCTTTGATCAGAGATGGCAAAGCACAAAATCCCCTCAGAATTCATTTTCCTCCCATGTCTGACACTTTTTATACTAAAGAAAACAAAAATTAACTTTCTTGCCTATTGTACACTATTGATACAAGATTGAAATTTCGCATAAAGTTTTCATAAGCAGGAGTCTTCATCTGTGAGAAATAAATGCCTCTGTATACTGCAGTGCTCCAGAATATTCTCCACCAACCCTTATCAGCACTGTCATGCATCTCAAAATTACCTTAACAGAGAGAGAGTGTCTAATAAAGTTCTTATGTCTTTTTGCAACAGTTTTAGCATTTGTATCCAGTCATTTAATGCATCTCACTGATAATATCACTACACATCTAAGCTAGTAGTTTGGTTCAGTTACCAAAACATAGCTGTCCACTGCCATGCACCAGGACATGCTGTCTTTTGTCCAGCTGCTACTCAGAACCAATTTTGTGTTTGTCAGACATCTACCATTGTCTCACCTATTGCCACCCTTTTTTCATATAACCATATATTGTTAAATTGTTTTGAGAAGGAGCAACAAGCAAAGAAATAGATCTCCTTTCCAAGACTTTTGGCTCTTTGACCTATTTTTTAATTGATTTTTCTGACTAAACTCAAAAATTCAAGGTTTTAATGTACAAATTACACTTAATAACTGTATAGTATCAAGCACACCCTGGTTCTCTGAGTAAACACAAGAAAACTTATGAAGCTTGTGTAAGTTTTTACACCATGCCAGCTTTAAGACATCAGTCTTTAATCAACAATATCTATGTCTCAAACAATATAATTATGTTTTGTCATTTTCCTTCCTCAGGATTCTCTCCTGAATTTGATTCAGGGCAAGTTTCAGCATTATTTCTAAATCAGATGCAGAGAGAAATCTTCAAGCACTTTTCAGATGTTCACAAAGAACAGTTTTAAAAGAATATATTTTCAAAGCAAAATACTTTCCGTGTGTGCTTCTGGTGTATAACACTTCCTGTCTGCTTTCTGATTTGTCCCTTTGCTATATTACTGTGTGAGGTGTTGATTCTAAAGCTGAAAGGCTCACTCCTGTAAATTGCTAGTGATAGAATTATTATCAGAAACCATATATTTTGATAAAATGTCTTACTGGACACAGAATTGCATTCCAGTTAAAGCTCTCAAGGAAACCATGTGCACAGCCTACTAGCAAACAACTTAAGGGCAATGGACTGACTTTCTCATAAATCTAAGCTTTTAATACACTTTTACATTATCTTTGAAATACATTTTACATTGAAAGGCTCTTTGACATCCTTTTCTATTTAGGTAGGCCTGTTTCTGTTGTGCACTTTGTACTGTTTAAATAGGAGACCATATACCTTTTATTGGATTTTGCTTTCTTCTGTGTCAGAAAACGGAAGAAGGTCAAGAAACAGAATTTTTTACTGCAGAAACTATTAAAATGTAAGAAATCAAAACACTGTCTTGCCAACAGGCAAGAGTGGCTCCTGAGAGAAAGACAGAATATAAAAAAATATAGGGAGATCTCTCTAATGATTTAGCACTCAATTTAACAATTTCTATCACTTCACAATTTCAGTTCTTGAACATCCAGATCATGTGGACCTCATGAACAACAATTCATGGTTTAATAGTAATTACATAGTTAAGTAAACACAAGCATATTTCTGGCGTCTCTTTGACGAGACTGTCCATATGTATTTTGATGGCATCAAAATGTGGGACTAAAAGTTAGTAATTCCTTATTGTGTATCACTGATGTCTCTGTAAAATGTGTTAGCTTTTAAAAATCATACAGGTCTTCTCAACGACAAGGATCATTGGAAACCCCTGCAACCTTGGCAGAAATCAAAATATCCTTTGTTGTGTTGTCTAAAGATGCATGAATTAAAAAGTTTACTGATATTAGATGTATTTTCAACTTATCAACACTATGAAGAAAAATAGTCAGCAAACAGTGGTTTTAATCTCTTTGTTTATACCTCTAATAACAAAGATACAAAATTTGTAAATTGGATTCATTGATGTCCTCTGTTTTCTCTTCCTCTGTTGTCTTGTCAAACACCCTCTCCCTCCTCTATGATTTATTGTTCCCCTATGTTAAAACTGGGTTGTCTTCTCCAAAAGAACTTTATAACCTAATACATTGTCTTTGCAGCATACAGATTAAGCCAATAGAATTTCTACATTTTAGAGAAACACCAATATGATTAATCTGTTTCTGAATATAAGCAAGAACATGTGACAAGCAGCTCTGTTTATCTTCAATGTAAAGAAGTTTCTGGGCTGCAGCTCATATGATACAAATTTTTATGTATCAAATAGACTATGTAAGATGTGACCTATGGAAGAATGAAACCTATGTCTACATTCATTACCCACCTTCTGATAAGCATTTTTGTCATTTCTTTTTCCTTACAATAGTAGAAATAAGAAAAAAAATATTTCCTGACCTTGAGGCAGTAGCTTGCCCAAGCACTGCTAACTAATGTATTTGTAGAGCATAGAGAGGACTACTAAGGGGATTTTCTTTAACATCACTTCAGTAGCTGACAAGGCCCAAATAAATGTTTCCTTGCCATTTCCTTATGAAATGAAATAAAATAAAATGAAATTTTATTTCCAATAAATATAAAATGAAATAATTTCCAATGAAATGAAATAAAATTCCTTACTCAGTATTCAAGTCTGCTTTCCAGACAAGAACAGTAGGCTAATATTAAGTCTGTGTAAGAGGGATTTATGTTCCAGAGTAAAGAAATTAAAAGAGACAACCAATTTTGTACCATATCCCAGAAAGGAATTTTTGTTACTTTGTCAGAAATGATGGGAGATTTAGATTCACTTCTAATACCAGATAGTCGGCTATGAAGTTGTGCCAAAGATGCCTTTAGTTTTTGAAAGCAATATGTGTTTTAATGTGGTCTTGTTCACAGGGTCCTTTCAAAAATAAAGCTACCTGTGGCTACTGATGTCTTTCCCATTTCAAAATTAGATAGAAATACACAATGTTTGTCTACCCTTAACTGTGCTGACATGTGGAAGAATGACCCTAAAGATAAATACTGAATAACATGGTGTGACATAAGAACAAGTAGGGATATTTGAAGAATTAGGACCCTCTAAATTTTTTTATTTTCTATGCTGGGAAGTTGGGGCTAGACTTGTCAGAGTGCTTTTCAATATTTCCAATGAAGAATTTTTTATAAGGTAAGGGTTAGTTTCCTATTTGAAGGAATCACTAGCATTGCTCAAGAACAGAGTCCTAATATGAATTAGCTTTCATGCAATGTGTACAGACAGGGACTAAGAATCTGAAGCAAAACCGAAAGTTAGCCGAAGAGTCTAGGTAACACAAAGAGACATATCTCAAATCTAATCAGAATTTATGGCAAACATTTGATTTGCTGCCTACCCTATGAGTAGTTTGTCATGACAAGAACACAGGATATCAGAGCACACACTAAAAATTTTTCTATCATTCCTTTTTTATAGATAGTTCTTGAGATATTATTTTTGACTGAGAAATCATGTATAGCCAGAATGTCTCTCTTTGACAGTTAATCATTTTCTTGGTACCCTAAGTGTACCTAAAGTGTAAAAGTTTTGCAATATGCTCTGAGCAGTCCAAAAAGTTAAACATTTTTGAAGTACCATGTGACTCCCTCTGTTCTGAAGTTTGGTCTTGTTCCTGTTTGTACACTTAGGGCATATGGTGGATCAAATTACTATTGAATTACTCTTTCTAGGTTTCACTGATCTTTCTAGAGTGTGTCTACAGATGGGTACAGCTATACCTTATTTCTCTCTGTATTTCAGATTCACTGCATTCAAGTGAATAAATTTGAAATCCGAAAAAACTCTTAAAATGCTTCTATGTCCATGTAAAAAAGCTGTGGCTTCAGTACAAGAAATTCACAGATGTCCCACTTAACATTCAAAACTTTTGACTTTGAATACCATTTCTTTTCGTCCTTTGTTTTTCAGAAGAAAGAAATTCAATTAACATTACTACTGAATGCTGCCTACTTCACATTTCCAGCAACTTGAGATCACTCTTTGTTGGGCTGGTAAAATCTGTGGCCTCTGGCTTGTTTCAGAACATTAAGATTTAAGAAGTTTCATATAAAAGTACAATGTAGAAGATCCTAACATGAGCACACGAACAATAAAAGCTCCCTCCCTTTTTTTTCTTGTAAAATTCTATGATGATCCATTTATTTAGGTTAACATTATTTTTTACAGTCACAGAACCACAGAATATGCTGATTTGGAAGAGACCCACAAGAAGCATCAAGTCCAGCTCCTGGTCCTGCAAAGCACCATCCTCAAGAGTCACACCATGTGCCTGAGAGCCCTGTCCAAACATTTCTTGACTTCTGTCAGCTTGGTGCTGTGACCACTTCCCTGGGGAGGCTGTTCCAGTGCCCAGCCACCCTCTGGGTGAAGAACCTTTTCCTAATATCCAACCTAAACCTCCCCTGACACAACTTCAGGCCATTCCCTCAGGCCCCATCACTGTCACCACAGATTAGATCAATGTCTGCCCCTCCTTCTCCCCTCACAAGGAAGTCCTAACTGCAGTGAGGTCTCTGTTCAGTCTCCTCCAGGCTGAACAGACCAAGTGACCTCAGCTGCTCCTCATATGGCTTCTCCTTAAGGCCCTTCACCATCTTTGTTGCCCTCCTTTGGACACTGTCTAATAGCTTAATCTGTTTTTTTATGTTGTGGCACCCAAACCTGCCCACAGGACTCGAGGTGAGGCTGCTCCAGTTCAGAGCAGAGCCCTTTCCCAGCTGGCAATGCTGTGGCTGATGCACCTCTGGACATAGTTGGCCCTCCTGGCTACCAGGGCTCTGCTAACTCATATTCAACAGTGGATTGGGGCATTTATGTCAATATATGTCAATATATGCATTTATGTCAATAATTAGGCATTTATTGACAAAAAAAAAAATCCTTCCCAAATTATGTAGTCCAAAAGCCACCTAACAATTAGGTTTCCAATGGCTCAATCATCCAATTAAATGTCTGCTCTAGATTCTTTGGAGTCACTGAATTGTCCAATTTTACATATCCCTTCCCAATGGATATTTTTTAGCACTGAAAGCCTCCTTAATAAGTCTTGGATTCGTTATAATTTGTGTTTAAGACTGTGTAAGAGAATGGTGTCAGCAACAGAGTAAATCAAAAACTTAGTAATTTTTCTTCTCTCATTCTGTTGAGTTTCCAGCTACAGTTACAATTCACTACCTGGAAAATCATAATTTGATTTAAAAATTCAGATATAAAAAGGGAAGACTCTCAAACCAATCAGGTATGAACACTCACTTATCTTGAGGCTAATGGGTCATTTACTGTAAGGGTCAATGTTTTTTGTCTAAAATGAAAACAATGTTTTATTTTTTTCCCCCTGTAATCTGCCCTTTGCCAATCTGCCTCTACTGTATAAAAGAACTGAGTGGTGTTATGTATCTAGGAAACAGATATTTTATTTTGTTCTTGTTGCTAACCTATTTAAGAAATGCAGATACAAACAACATAAGCATTCATCTTTAAAATATATGCCTAAAGAAATCCTGGGCAACAGAGGAACTAAATTTGCAATAGACAGACAGATTTTCTCTCACTACATTCTTTAAGTAAAATAACAAATTGGACACTTATTTTTTTCTCTGTCTTTACCTTTTATTGGCAGAAAGCAGAGGGATGCTGGCAAACAGAAGGTTATGGAACATTTTTAATATTACCTCTTTAGCTCACTGTAAAGCTGGTGAGCGAGTAAATCTCTGCTGGAAGATTTCACAGCTCAGCATGACCATCATGTTGGAAGGCACAGAAAGTGCTTTTGCCTTTTTTTTTTTTTTTTTTTTAATGCCTTGGGCAAAGACANTTTTTTTTTTAATGCCATAGGCAGAGATCCAAAAAAGCAAAAGGATCTCAAGGATCTCAAGTGGTTAAACACAAGGGGGGATCACCAGCTGATAATTAAAATACGGAATGACACTGAGGCAAAGGTGTACAAGAACAGTAACTTAATTCCATTCATTGGAAAGAGAACTAAGTTTCTGACTCTTTGTTAAACAAATGGTGAGCTACTATATGACTTTATTGTGGTGATTTAGACATAATTTAGCTTGCCCAACCTAAGGCTTTTGCAGATCTCACAGGATTCCATGGTTTTTTTTTTTTTTATTTTGTCTTTATGTTGCCTTTAGAGATTTACATAATTGAAATTTTAATTCAGCTATATTTTTAATTTAGCTTGAACTTTAACTTATAAAACCATAACTTCAAGATAGGAGTCAGTGGTTTTATTCAGCTAGCCTGCAATGAAGTCAGACAAACCAATGCTGGAAGGTTTACTACATGTTCATCCAATATAATCTGGATAAAATCCGTTCAGCAAAAACAACTGCTATTTTCTTGATCGGAAATCCTAGTACACGACTTCACGATGATCCTGCTGCACAGGCATGGATCAGGTATATATGCATAGAAGGTCTGAATCAGGATATGTTGGACTAATTCTACAATGGGCTGACATGGTTTGTATCTATTCAGAAAACACCAAGCATTAGACTTTTTGCCTGTGTAGGTTGATTCCACTCTTCATGAAGAGTGAAATGTCTGGTATAGATCAAACTTTAAGTTGTTCTTCATATGTTGGATGAAAATTTATTATCTAGGATTTATGTAGAAGTAATTTTTTACAAGTATTTTCAGAATGTTAATTGAAATAATTTTTATTTATAAGAATGCTGCTATATTTCAGCCATACTAGTCTTTTAATACTTGCTGGCATTCAAGAGACTTTTACATGCACTTTAAGATACAAACCTTTCACATTATGAGACATATATCTTCTGATTAGCATTTAATTCTCCTTCTCACTGTGTTACAAATCATGACAGAATAATGAAAGTAATATGAAAAGCAGTTCTGCATATATTTTCCATGAAGAGATACTCATCTGAGATACTGAATAATTCAAGACTAATAGAATGTTGCTCGAGTCTTGACAAGAACTAGTTATCTTTCTTCCTGAAAAGGGAGTTAAACAAGAACAGGATAGTAGTAATGCAGAAAAATAGAGTCCTAGTCCCTAAGTGTATCCATAAACTAGGTCATCCATTACCGGGTATCTGAACTCTTGTAGTATTACTTGCTGACACATCCAGGGTAGCATGAATTTTATCTTATGTTAGTTGTCTACCATATAGCTGAGCTAGTCACCCTGGGTTCTCTTTATAGTCAATAGAGAAAAAGAGGCACTATTTAGGGAGAAATCCACCTGACCTATTTCTGACACCTACTTTAGGATGAAATGAATTGTGCCCTAGAAGTGCTTATTTCTCTTCACTGAGCAAAGAAGGAGCATAGAAAGACTAGCTCACCTGTAGAGACATATATTGAAGAGGTCTGAGAGAAGCCTTGTCATTTGATTCTGGCCCTTACTTTAATCAGTAAATGACTAGTTTTACAAAAGAGAATGAGCTTTCAAAACATGATTGAAAGCCTTGTTCTTCAGAATATTCTGCTAACAGGTGCCATATACAATGCTCAGTAAGAACAATGATTTCAGTTAGATGGAATGGAAAATGAACCTGAAACCAAATGGTTTCCTACACCCCGGAGACTCACTCTGATCATGAGGTTTTGAACTAAACAGAAATGACATCAAACACTTCCACATTCTTCCTTAGCCCTTACTTTCCTTGAACATGCCATGACCTTGGTTTTGCTCTAATGAAATACCTGATCAAAATATTTTGAATATATATTTTTAAACAAAAAATATTATGAAAGTAGCAGGAATTACATATTAATACCTTTCTTTAACTTTCCTTATTTCTGGAATAATTTGACAGATTCAATTTAAATTTGTAAATTGCTTTGAATGTTTAGTAGACATTTAAAAAACAGAGACATTTTATAATTTATTCCCTAGCACTAATGTTATTGTATCTTCACCAAAAAAAGGGGTTTTTTTGTCTTCTGTGAAAAAACCCAAACTCAAACTTTCATCAAGTACAATAACATGTGGTAGCCCTAATTCTCCATTTTTTTTTATCTTCCCTATAAAAGATTCCATTGTCATAGAAATCTTTTTTAATTGCCATTGTTAATGTTTCTTTGTAAACCTTCACTTATTTTATAATGGGGAAGTGAGAAAAACGTTGCTCTTTATAAACTTCTTGAACTTTCTTTTTCTTCTTTTTTTTTATTATCTTTTAATATTTATCTGTTGATGACTCACTGCTTGACCTATTCTAATATTCAAAAGCCAATCCCTCAATCCTTTAGGTATTGTACTGTAGCTGTTACACTGGAAAGCAAATTTCAAGGTATATCATTGAAATCTATAGGGATTCTATGTGCAAAATAACAGCTAAATGATCATTGATAATTTTTAAATTAATCCTCTGAATAATAGATACTCATTATATTCTTAGTAAATTTTTCATGCTCTGTGCATGCACTTTAGGAGCTGCATTAGAAATGACACAAGAACTCTGGCTACTGTTAACAGATAAAAGCTGATTTTGAGATTCTAATTACTTTAAGTGTGATTAAAAGAACTAAATGGTTGGACCACTCAGATATTTTAAATGCACATAGTTTCCCTGTATGAATTTAAAGAAAAAGTCAGTCAATTTCAATTTGAACATACTTGGTTTTTTTAGTACTTTTTCCCCACATGCCTATTTGTTCCAACAATCACAGTTCAGTCAAATATTTGTAGCAGAATGTGGAGCTGGTAATTATTTGAATATGCTTGTTTTCCAGACATATTCATTACTGGAGTTACCAGTAGAGTAGAGTTATGCTTAATATAAGAGGAAGAAAGGATAAAGAAGACATAATGTAAATTATGAATTATTCTTAATATATGACAAATTTACTATAGAGATTTCAATGCTATAGCATTTTTTCAGCTGTGCTAGCTATAAACGGCACTTTTGCACTGATTTCAGAGATAGAAAATGGCACTTTTGTAAGAAAAAAATTCAATTTAATTGTTTGTAAAAACCCATAAGTCTAGAATTTATTTTTTATTTTTCTCTTATCACATGTTGTGTCGGATTTAGTTTCAAAATTTAGATCCCTGAAATTATTTTTGTAGATATAGGGAAAATGTAGGTACTGATATTAAGTCTTCGTTGACTTTGTTGGCTACATCACCACTGAATGTAAAGAAAAATTAGATACCTAATTCATATATAAACAACTATGTTCAGCCATCAATGTAAAAGGTTCTACATCTTGGAGCCTAATTTCATTGCCTAATGCATGATGCTTCGGTTGTACTAAACTGAACCCCTCCTCTATTTCTTTTCGAAGGTTAGATCAGGATAATAATCTTCTGGAATGTGGCTGACCCACCTGTAGTTCCCTGGATCCTCCTTCTTGACCCTCTGGAAGACAGGAAGGACATTTGCTTTTTTCTAGTCCTCTGAAACCAGCTCATTAAGTCACCACGTTGCCATTACTTTCCACGGATAATCACAAGTGGCCACATCATGATATCAACTGTCTCATGTCAGTTCCTTCAGTGCTTGTGGGTACCAAATCCCAGCGATCTGTGTTTGTCTAGTTTCTTGAAAATGTAAAACTTCCCAAGGTCAGACTTATCTGTGGGTCTCAGGAACCAGGTATCACTGAAAGCCAATCTTAATAATAAAGATCATAATAAAGAAGGCACTGAATATCTCAGCCTTTTCCATGTCCTTTGTTGTCATGCACTCTGTGCCACTTCGTAACAAACACACATTTTGTAGGTCTTACTTGTGCTGCTGATGTACTTTTAAGAGCCCTTTTTTCATCTTCATGGCCCTTGCCAGATGCAGATCCAAGTGATCTTTGTTGTATCAGGTATACCAGCAGCAAAAGCAAGACTTATCCTGGACTGCACAACCTTCCCAGTAGGATAAGGAACTTGTCTTTGGAATCATTACAGCAAGGCTTCTTTCTTGGACTGTGCCATCTTTCCCAAAGAATAGAAAATTAATGTAATTCATAAAATTTTGTATATATGTGTGATTGAAACCTTTTTCTGTCTGAGTCCCTCTACACTCTGCACCGTTATTTGCCCTTAAACTGCAACACCTTTGTAACATCATTGCCTGTATTTCTTTGTAGAAGGAATGAGAAGGGTACAAATATTTTTGGAACATTTTTCAGCGTTTTAGACCATACATAGCATGAGTGATGTTCCAAACATGGCTGTTTCATTGGCTGTATAATAAGGTGCTAACAATTATCCCTACTCTAGAACTGTCTGGTTAATTGCTACATACGCTACCTTAGAAATATTGTGTGGCTAAAGCTTCATTCACCTGCCCATGTTAGCTGGCATTTGTCATTACCTGCAGGCAATTGAATTGAGCCCCAAATACCAAAAAAAAAAGACACGAGATGAACACATTAGCAAGTAATGAGATAAGAGGTTTTTTTTTAAAATACAAATCTTTCAAAATAAAAAAAAAACTTATGAAATATATGAAAGCATATGCATGGCCTCTTAAATGTATTATATTTGCAGGACTGCTATAAGCAGGTAGATTGTTTTATAATCAAATGGAACAATTCTTTTTTTTCATTTAATTTCACTTTTGGTATAAATAAATACTCTTTTTTTTGCATCCACAGCAATAAAGTCATATTTTAAGAACTTATTTATTTTCAAGTTTCCTATTCTTTATTTAGACTGGTTTCACATTGTTTTACTCCTTTTTTTCCCCTCAGTTTTGTCTGAAAAGAAATAAGGTAGGGAATCTCTAGACTGTTGAGAAGACTAGATCTGCACAAGAATTGAAGTAATATTGAGCTGCTTAATAAGTATTTCACAATAGAGATTAGTATACTTTTTATGACATGAACTGGACAAGGACTAGAAAGTAGAATGTATGTAGAGCTGTTCATAGTTCTAATTGTGATTTATAAAACAATTAAAGGGGAGAGAGAATTGCTATTCAACCATAGTATTTTATTAAAATGATAGGATAGCCACTATAACAGAAGGAATTGGTTAATTTAATCCACAGATCATAATTACTTTTTTTAATGAATTCATTATTTATGGGTATACATTAAAACATTTCTACTTTAATGATATTAAAAATACTTAACATAGTAAGTTATCCAAATTTGAGGTAAATAGACAAATAACCAAAAAAAGAGCCCTAATGTAAGTGTATGACTGGTGAATATATAAATAATCCACACACTTATACTTAAAATGAAATAATTGTTCTACCTAAGTAGTGAACATAACCTTACAATGCCAGATAGATGAACCACCTCCAGAAAAACCTAGAAAGCAATAAATATTTTGTTTATACAAGAACAAAGAAGCTTGAACACTGAAAGTTAAAAAAATAGCTTTCGAACTTTTGCTTCAAATCTCTCTACTCTGTTACCTATTCACTACTGTCAAGAGCTGTGGTTTGCCTGACAAACTCATAACTTTGATTTTCTTTCAACTCTTCTTTCATCAGTATCTACACTGATACAAATTCCTGCCACTCATCTCTTTACAATATCTCAGCCTTTCCATTCGACCTGCTGACAGCATTGCTGCCTTTTGGCATTCCCTGTTTTTATCTGCTTTGCCCCAAGCCTGTTTGACCTCTTACCATCTTTCTTCTCTCCCTATCTAGAAATAAGAAATAAAACTAACCTAATCTTCTGGTTTCCCTGCTATTTTCTAAATCTCTTCAGCATCTTCCAAAATTAATCTTTTTATCCTCTTTCTCAGTGTTCTCTTACTTAAGCCTTTCCTTTATTATTTCAATTATATTTTCCTGATTCAACATTTCTTGCCTAATCACTTCTTGGTACTACTTGGTCCATTTTAATGTCTCATTTTCACTCTATCTTACCTACTTTTTAAGATTTTGCAACTTAGTCCTCTTCTTACTTTCTTTATGGCGTGATTTTTTGTACCTTACTCTTGGATGGACCCAGTCTACTAATAAACAACTCCACAGCTGATGTCACCACCACATTTAGGGGTTTTTCAATAATAGGGTTGTCTTCATGGCACCTGGTCTGCTGGCATCAAATAGCAATCATCCTTCTCATCTTTATGGATGGTATGTCTGGACATCATTAAGTCCAACCCCCGTGCCAAGGCAGCATCACCTGGAGCAGGTTGTACAGGAACACGTCCAGGTGGGTTTTGAATGTCTCCAGAGAGGAAGACTCCATGACCCCCTGAGCAGCCTGTTCAGTGCTCTGCCACCCTCAGTATAAAGAAGCTCTCCCTCAGGTTGAATTTCCTGTGTTTTAGTTTAT
>VZTN01014490.1:0-11486 GCA_013400515.1 Erpornis zantholeuca
TTTTATAAATTCTTCACATGCCTAATTCTCCATGCAACTTCTTTCCACTGGATGGAAAAATAAGTCAGTTTCTTGTAACCATAAGCATCATATTCCAGTGTTACGTGGAAGTAAATTATCAGTGAATGGTATTTTCAAATGGTTCATAGTGTCTGCATCTTACTAAGAAAAATTATTGTCCTAATATCATTGCAAATTACAACAGAAATATTATGCATGCTAGAGTTGTGCTGAATGTTTTATTTAGAAAAACACAGAATCTAAAAAAACATATCATCATTTAAAAATTTACACCACAGTGTTCCATACATTCTTAAAAATTAAAGCTGTCTGTCCTGGCTATATTTACTTATGAAAAATAGCTCAGCTTTAAATAAAGTCATAAAAATTGCATTCTTCTCATTTCTAGAGGTAATCAGCTATGACATTCAATGACATAAATCTTTGCTCTATTCATTTTCTTATTCTTTCAGGAAAATAAAAATGAAATGTTTATAAAGGGGGTAATGAGAGCAGCTGTAATGCAGTCTCCACCCTTTCATTCAGCCATTCTAAAGCTGAATGCATGCTGAGAGAATTTGGAGGCTCTTTATAAGATATCCTGAGGTGCTTAAGAAAAATTATTTCATTTTTATTACTTTTGTTTACCTGCTGTTTTCCATTCTTCTTAAAATTTGTTTTCAGCTGTATTAAATGAATTTCTGAAAAATATTTTTGAAAGTTTTCTTAACATGTATAAGGTCATTGGGATCCATCCCTACTCCAGCTGTAGCCTTTTGCTCTCAGTGGAAAAAGCTCCGAGAGGAGGATTTAGACCACTGGTGTTGATCTAATATAATACTTTAACATGAGAAGGAAGATTATAATATTATCTTGCTTACTTTGAGAGATGATGATGTTCCTGTGATAGGTAAAAAATATATACACAATGTGTATGTCTTGTCCAAGATACATAGGAGAAAGCAAATCCTTAAATAAAGCTTTGTTTAGTTAAAGCTCTAGTTTAGAAAACCGATGGCTTTTCATTCTGGAGAATGGATGTGTTATTGATGGTTTCTTTAACAAATAAGGTAGTACTTTTATGTCTACATGAATGAATGTAGAAATAGTATGAATTCATTACCAATAATTTATATGAAAGTTCTACAGTGTAAGTCAGCTATCATCACTAGATTATGCTGCTCTCTTGGATCTGATGTTAGGCTCACAGCCTTAAAAAGCAACAGAAATAAAGTGCAATTTATGATTTATCTTACACTAAAAAGGTATTTGATCTTGAAAACAGGTAAGGAAGAAAAAATACCTAAAAATATTGACCCTGCTGAAGAGTCACGAGAAAAAACTTAAAGGTCTGATGTTTACTTTTAACCTACTTAAAAGTAGACACAAAAAATGCATTACTTAAAGAGATTAAAAGCCAAAACTTCAATTAAATCTCCAGATATATGTTTATTTGTGACATGTAGCCCATAAGTAGACAAAAGTTTCAAACTGATATTCTTCTGCATTTATATTATTCTTCATACAGTTTCCTTTCTTTTTTTCCCATGAAGGTGATAGAGGTGAGCCCTTTCAATCAATGGAGGAGTAATTACTCTGAATTTGGATAATGACATAAACAGTTAGAAATACCACCCCATAATTCCACTCCCCATTTTCATTATTATTTCACAGATTTTTCTGAGTTGGAAGCAGCCCACAATGATCATCGAGTCCGACTCCTAGGTGAATAGTCCATACTAACATGGAACCCACAACCTTAGTGTTATATCATTAGTTGTAGTGCCCAGGTCACCTCTTATACATTGTGGCTCTTTCTGATCAAAGGCAAGAATTTTTCTGGTGGATTTTTCTCTGGCTCTCTGCATAAACATTAAATAATTTGGTTATAAGTGGTAAAACCCATCTGCCTTTAACAATTTTAATCTTAGCTTCTATTAAACAGATCAACTACATTTCCTCAATGATCCAAATTGGTGGAAAATTTATACCCTGGATATGTCTTACAATGAAAAAATCCCCCAGAAAAATTGCCTTTATTTTTGACTAGAAAAGTTAAATTGTATTTTAGATGCTTAATGTAAAGGACAACGAATCCCCTTCCATTTTGTGTTAGGTATTCAAGAATAACCTCCATCTGCTTGATACCAAAAGGAGGATTTTTCCCCAAACACTTTTTCCCCAAATAATCTTAAAATCAAGAATCTCTGAGATCCAAAGTGAGGTGATGTCACTTTTGTAATTAGGGATGGTCGAGAGGTGACACAAGACTCCAAAGGATCAGAAGGCAAAAAGCTCAAAAGGCTATTTTTTATTAGACATGCACACCTTTTTACAGACAGCTTCACACGGATGCTACATGATTGATTACTTGATTGACACCCCCAACCCATTGGCTAATTGACAACCATTTCTAAACATCTTATACTTGAAAACACCAGGTGCAAAATTGTTTACAATTCTTCTCTGCTCAATGCATGGGAAAGTTTATGCTTTCTCACAGGCATTGGCTACTGCCTTGTGCTTGAAAATTCCTCTCTGACTAGGAAGTCAATATCCATAAGGTTATCAAAGTTCATTCATCTAATAGAGTGGAACTAGTTTTAAAGAGTAACCAAATTAATGTTACATAACTGACAAGGACTCTGCAGAAAGTTTAACCTGTGTTTTCCCAGATCAGGGAATCTCCATCAGTCTTGGTTCTTGGCTGCCAAGGAGCAGCAGGACAGAGTTTGTGCTAGAACTGTAAAGTCAGGAATTCATACAGGCTGTAAGGAAATCATGTTTAACTTCTGTAAATCCATTGTTACCAAGAATTCATCTCATATGGAAATTTTCCAGTATATGGCTGCCAACTCTTCAGACAACAACTGAGATACCTCTTGGTTGAAAAGTGTCTGAATGAAAGCTCCTATTACCTCAGTGTTGAAAGGGGCAACTGAGTGAAATGAAGCTGAGGAAGTTAAGACCAAAAAGGGTGATGTAAAAGGCAGCTAAATGTTCTTTCATGCACCTTTGGTGTCTATACCAGGATTTGAATCCTTGGAATTCTACAGGGAAACACAATCCTTTCCATATAAATGACTGTTAAATGTCCAATTGGCCATTTCAGTCATAACCAAGAGCAGATGAAAGAAGGAAACAAGCCTCTTTAATGATCTATTCATGCTGCTGTGCAGAAAGTATAAGAGAGAAAGATGACCTGCAGACAGTGATGTAAGGGTTCTGTGATGGACAATTTTTGCTCTACACAGTACAGGTTAGACTTTGATTCATTTATACTGTTAAAAAAATGAACATTTACACAAATCCTTCATACTCCTAATCACTTACCGTCTGAGCTGTGTAAAATGGTCCTTTTATTTTACCATGGCTTTTTCTGTCATATCTTAAAAATCCTCATCTCTCTTCCAGTGAAGCTGTGCTATCAATTGAAATGTGGTAAAGGCAAGCACTTATTTTACAGAAAATAGGATAGATAAAAGCACTGAAATGCCATGGTGATGAACAGCATAAAGAAATCCACAGATATAATAAGGTATGAATAAGATTAGATAACACCATGGAGGAATTAAGAAAGCATCTGTTTACATGGTTTATTATACATATTTAGAAAAAATACCATCTCTTCTGAAAGCAAGTTGTCTCACTTTACAACAACCAGATAGATTCATAGCTATTCTGCTATGACACAGAAATGTCATAACGTGAATTTCCCTAAACTGAAGGATAAGGAGAGGTGACTAGTGCATAAATATTTTAAAGAATTTAATTTTTGCAAGAAAAGGCAAAATTTATTAAATACATAAGTTGTAATGTACACAAAATTCACATACAAATCACTATTATTTTTTGTCTGCCAATTTCACACTAGGGATTTGTGCCAGAAATTAGGTCAAATTATTTAAGTTCAGTTTTCATGTGCTGCCTGAAGCTCACAGGTAAAAAATATGGAATCATATTTGTTGCTTTTACATTGAAATAGATTTTTACGAGAAATAATATAAACCAGAAAGTTTATGTGTTTGTATTTTATATATTGCAGTAAACTTTGATAACTAATTGCTATGCCTTACCCCATGGAACAGCTGAAGGCAGCCGTGTTTTCTCACTCATATGCAAGTCTCCTTTTTGTGGTAGATGGACAGGATGAAAAAACCTGGGTATATGAATGCAACATTGAAGGTGTGTCAGGTTAAAAACAATCACTTCAATTATCTCTGTGGTAGTGCTTTTCAACTATTGCAAAGATATTTCTTCTTGGTGGATTGTTGTCTGGGATATACAGATCAGAAAGCATGAGTCTTTCTTGCAGGAAAAAGCTGGACTAAGCCCATCAGCTTGGCTGTAGTGTGTGATCTGCCTCGTTTCTGTGCTGACACTGTTCTTTTCAGCCATTCAAGTTCTTTATCTGCACAGATGCTCCTTCACTTATTAGTATTCTACAGAGGAGCTCATTCTAGGATAGTTCACTGTGGGACTGCTCTCAAAGGCAATCTGGATGAAACTTCATACTGCACACTCCTCCAACATTATTCCAGTTTGTGCTTTCACGTGACCACAGGCACCTATCAGGGCATGTACTGCATATGTTTCATATTGTGCTATAAAAATACTTCTCTAGTAGGCTGAAACATACTTCATGATGTCATAGACAGTCCAAAACATCATCTTGCTTTCAATTGCAGTCATTTTCCATCAACACTGTCTCTGTGCTCCATTTCTAAAGACTAAAGTTCCCAGTCTTTCATAGTAACTTCCTGCATTTTGCTTGCCTTTCTTCCATCAGTATTCATAAGAAGAAAAAATAAAAGGTTTTTCCTTACTGCATAGCTTTCACTGCTACCTCTAGATATTTGGCTTTTCTTTTGACTTTTTCTCCCAGCCATAACAAAAGGGATGGCTTTGAATGCTGGACAATATCCCCAACATAAATGAGGTCTTCATTTGAAATTCCCATTTAAAAGTCATAATTTTCCTTGCATGTTGAGGTCATTGCAATTTTTCAAAAAGAATATATTTACTTTTAATAGTATATTTGTTTAGAAATACATTGTGCAGTGCTGCCAACTAGACATTTATGTTGCTCAGTGTTAGATCAGCAACACAAGCTTTTGGTGCCAAAAATATATCAAATATTCTTACCCATCCCAGCCAATAAATTTTGCATCAGGGAAAAAAAGAAAAAATATCTGTACAAAAATATTATTTTATGGTGAGGTATTTTAAAAGTATATTTCATTAGTTCTAATTAATGCTGATGGCATATCACAGAGAATGCATTCTTGCCTATGCTGGAACAATTTTGTACAGTAGATATATATATATATACTAGATTTTAAAACTTACTCTAAAATTTCTACAATGTGAGTTACCATGTTAAGGAAACTTCCCTCTCCAACAATCCAGGGGATACTCTGGCAGTCACACCCCTCTCCACCTGAGCTGGGACCAAATTCCCTCCACAGCTACATGCACCACACACCACACCACCACATTCAGACCAGATGTCTTTAGCAGCTTGACCCCAGCTCCACTCCTATGGCAGAGTCTCAGATCCTTAAGTCCAGGTCCTTAAAATAATTTAAGTGTGATGAAACAACTAAATAACCAGATAACAGCTCAAGCTGGGCACCTCTAAGGAGGGACCCAGAGGAAAGGAAATTGTTTTATACCCTCACAGTCTAAGCATGGGAAAATTTGGGGTCGTCGGCTCCTGCTGTGTCCCTGAGTGTTTGGTCCCCTGGCTGTGCCACAGGTCCCTGGACCCTTTTATGCAAAGGCTCAGCAGTTCATGGTCTCTTTTTTGGGGGTCCTGCCACCCACAACTCAATTTGCAGCTCGCACTGCAGCTGCATACTGAAATACCTGCCGTTCCTCAGCAACCATATGTACTAATTTTTCTCCCTAGTTCTCTTTCCAAAGAGGCATTTGCTTAATGTCTTATAGATTTTAAAAATAAAAAAAAAAAAATAAGTCTTGTTTTGGGCTTTAATTTCAAACTCTAATCCACAAAGAAAACGTTCTTCTAGTATCTCTGAAACCATTGTCGTGAACTTTTCTTCTCACCAGTCAAGTAGTTCTAAACCTTCCACCAGTAAGGAAAATGAAAATCTAACTCATAAATCTAACTCATAAAGGACCTCACAGACTTCAGTTGGTGAAAACCAACAGTTAAAATAAACTTACTTAGAGTATATCACTTTGTGTATAGGTTGATTGCTTGCATGCATTCTTCTTTCACAGATCTGTTTTATGAAAATATTTGTATTTTTGCCATCTATGACATCCCATAGCAACAAGTTCCACTATTCACCTTATTTGTGTAAAAAATACTGCCTTTTGTATTTAACATCTGGTTACTAGGATGTTCTTTTTATGTACTTATGCACATCTTCCATTCCACTCAGGACTTTATTGACTGACTATTCCAGCTGCCTCTTTTTCTAGCTATAGAGACTCTGTTTGCACAAAAAAAGAACCCTACTCCATAAATTTTATTATTCTTTTTACCATAGTCTCTTTTTATATATTCTACTGAGACAAGAAGGAGAAACAGAACTGCAAAGTGTTTACCCATTTCTCTAAATATGCTCTTAAATTGTTGTTTATTCCTCTCCTAGTCATCCAAAATGCTATATTCAGGTTTTTTGAGCACTTCCTAGAATGGGTCTGATATTTTTGTAGAATTGTCTACAATGAGTCTGGAATCACTTTCCTGAATGGTAATAAGTTATTTAGGTTCCTCTCATTGTTTATATACATAGATGTTATTCCATCTGCTCATTATTCTACATTTATCACCACTGAATTTCATCTTTTACTGCCTCTTCGTCTTGTAAACTTGTGCAACTTTTCATTGCCAGAATTTGCTTTTACTACCCTGAATAATTTAATACTACCAGAAAACTTTGTCACCTCACTACTCACTGCTTTTCCAGAAAGCTTATGAATATGTGCAATATATGAGCATGGGAGAAAATGCAGTGGGCAATGAATTTATAAAAGTGTCTAGCTTGGGCTTCCCCTATTTTTCCCCTTTTTTCCACACCGCTGCAGACACTTCATCATCCAAGGACTATATAGGATTGCAGAGAGACAAAAGATTCATCAACTTAGGGATGGAAGAACAGTGCTAAAAACAGAACAAATATATGCACTAAGTTTTCCAGCATTTCTGGTGGAAAGAGTTGCTCCTTAAAGATAGGATTATGTGGGGCCAATAGCCCAGAAAAAATCTAGGTGAATGACTGCTCTTTCTTTTAATATTCAGGTGGGTTTTTTTGCAGAATTAATTTTGTTCCTTTCTATGTCTTTCCTACTAATGTAATATCTCAAAGTTACACTTTTATTTTCATATTTCCAGTGCTAAAGTACTACCTGAGAGACATGAAGTAAGCTAGTATCCACAAAGTTGTGTTTTTCTTTTTTGTTTTTGGATTGTTGATTGCTGTTTCTGGGAAACTACCAGAGCATCAAAAGACTGTACCAATGTCAGTGTGGTTGTTCCTAAACTGAGCGTCATTACATAGATGTTGGTGGATAAGAAGGGAGTCCCTGCAAACAATGAAACCCAGTGAAATGCTAATTGAAGATACACACAGGACCCTGGAAGGCAAGTAAAAGTGATTAGAAACTACTGCTAATGTAGTCTCATTTTGGATACCTTAAAGTAGAAATACTACTTTAAAACGGTATGCTAAATGTTACTAAAGCATAGTCAAAAGCATGTTCTGGGTTTAGGTACATGTATCTATTTAAAGTTATAGGCTTGGTTTGTTGTTCTATTCTAGTTCTTTGCTTGGCTTGTTATTGCACAGCTTTTTAATTGAATGTAGTGTATAACCAGTTTTATTGCCTATGTAGACATAAACTTCTAGAAACAAATCAAATACATGAGGTAATAATAACTTTTATTTCTATTTTTTTGAGGAAGAGAAAAGAATTATCGATTACTGCTCTTGGCTGATGTAATGACAATTCAAGGTGGTATTAAACCAAAGAGAATCTTTCAATCGGGAATTTTACATAAATTTTTATGTAGTTTATTACTGAATAGAAATTACACAGCAATTGACTTCAAATTCTCTATCTCCAACTTAGTTCTTATCCTGTGCTGTAATTTCTCAGTTATTTTTCTTGCTACATTGCCAAACTTCACTTTATAGGTTGCACTTAATAACAAAACAAAGAAAAGTTTCCTAAGTAACAATGTTCTACTTGAGCCTAGCCAGGTGAGAGGTAGAGCTACTTCCTTTTCAAGACTGGGAATTCCCAGTCATGGTAAGAAGACAGTGGTTCATTAGGTGATTTATTCATGTGCTGGTTTTGCCTGTGATAATTTTCTTTACAGTGGATAGTATGAGGGTCTGTTTTGGTTTTATGCTGAAAATGGTGTTGATAATACAGAGGTGTTTTCATTATTGCTGAGTAGTGCTTATATAGAGTCAAGGCCTTCCCTGTTGTTTGTACTGCTCCAACACTGAGGAGACACAATCAGTTTGGAGATGACCTAGCTGTGGGGACAGCTGAACCCAACTTCCCAAAGGTATATTCCATAGCATATGACACCACACTCAGTATATAAAGCGAGGGGAAGAAGGAGGAAAGCGGGATTTTCAGAGTGATGGCATTTTTCTGCCCAAGTCACAATTACACATGATGGAGCTCTGCTTTCCTGGAGATGACAGAACACCTGCCTGCCCATGGGAAGTGGTGAATGAATTCCTTGTTTAGTGGTGCTTGTGTTCATGTTTGCTGCTTTACTTATTAAACAGTCTCTATTTCCAGCCATGATTTTTTAGCTTTTATTATTTTCAATTCTATTCTCAGTTCTGCTGGCTGTGGGAGTGAGAGTGTGACTGAGTGGTGCTTAGTTGCTAGTTGGGATTAAACAATGACGACACATTTATTTAAAACAACAGCTATAAAATGAGCAAAGAGCTATTGCTTTACTTGTTTTGGTTTTAACTTACCTTTCTATGATTGCTGTAATTGCTACAATAATTCTGATATATTGTTTAAAGTGACAAATAGTAATATACAGTAGTTATCATTTTTAGCCTGAACTATGTGTAACTTACATAGACTTTATATAGATTTGGCAGGAGACCAGTTTGAGTAGGCTAAAGGTTTTAAGCACAAGGTATTAATATATTATCCTATTTTCCTAGGTTTAGGATATTCCCCAATTCAGTGCCCCTACCGAGTCTCTCCAAAACCACACGCTGATCCCCCTTCCCCTCCCCTTTCCTCCTGTAGTGGGATTTTATGGAGGCGTAAAAGACAAAGACCTCAGGCTGAGATAAGAAAAAATTACTGGAAACAGCAATGACATAAGAAAAAAACCGTTTCAGCAAAAATTAATAAAAAAAGGTATGAGAAAATAAATTATTCCTGGGGAAAAACATCCCAGATAAAAGACACTCCACCCTGTCTTCTCAACTGGAAGGAACTCCTTCTCCTGAGAAGAGAGAGACTCCCTTTCTCCTGTGCCCAGCACCCATGCGAGGTGGTATGGAGTAACTCATTAACCCTGTCTTGGCTGGAATCAGGACACTATGCTAAGAAGAATAATTTTATTTTCACCAGAGTAGATATCTGAATAACAATTTTTGCCAAAACATGACCACGATTTAAAGATGCCTCTGTTTTTTATAATGCTTTAATGCTTTACATTGCTCTGAAGTATAACAGGTGTTGTAGAGCTGATGCAGAAGAAAAGAAAAAAAGAAAAATGTTAAAGACCTTTTGCGCCCTTGCCACACTCAACATCAGAAGACAATATTGTCATCCTAAAATGTAGATTAACTGTTGGAAGGACGATCTTATAGCTCTTTTCCAGGCTAAATCATTCTGTGAATCTGTGGCAGATGGACTTCAGTGATAGTGACTGGGAGAGGTTGTGGAAGGAACAGCAAAAGGAGTGACTCAAACTCCGAGATGTTTCTTGGTCAGAAATTCATTAAAATATGGAGTCAATAATCAAGATTTAATTTAACAGTAATCCTCATGAGTGCCATCTACCATTTTTATATATTTTTTTGTCTCTGTGTTCTCTTTCATGCTAAGAAAACATCTGAAGGACATCCAAAAAGGGATACTAAATTAATCTCATCTATCAAAAGCACAAAAAGCTGTTCTAGGTGTCACTGCTTGGAATTAAGCTCTTCACTTGATTTCTGTAGCACTCTATGTCCTGTGCAGTCTTCCTTCATGGAGGAAAGAAAGAAATAAATTAGTTTTCTTTTACTACTTCTTTAACTTATTAAAAGAAATGTGAAGAAACCGTGAATCACACTGTGACATGAGTCAAGAAGGAAATTGTCTGAAAATAATTCACTTGTAGTGAAATGAACTCACATAACATTAAATTAAAACCCTAATGTACTTCATGGTGTTTATTAGGATTTATACTCTATTGCTAACAAAGAGCAAATCAAGCTATGGTACAAAAAAATCTGCATACAGAAACTGCTCAGAAAACACAATTTGCTTTACACTACCCTCAACTTTCTAATATCTTTCTCTCTGTTCACAATAAAAACTTTTATGACACTCCTTGTGAGTCTTGTCATCTCAATGATAAGTTCTCATCTTGAATAAAGACTTTGTGGTAGAAAAGTGTCATAACCTGGGAAGAGGTTACTAAATCTCAATCATATTTTCTCATTCTTCCAAAATTCTACAGTTTCTTAATGTTTGCAATGTACCAATGGACAGAGAAGTTTCAAGTGTGTGTTATTTCGGAGAACAACACTGTAGGAATGACAGAAAGCTCACAGTGTTTGAAATGATAAATTGTGCCCCAGTACATTTCTGCCATCAGAGTAAGAAAGACAGAGGAAGAAGTTGCTTAAAAAGAACTCATTTATAATGAAAAACACTGGAATTAAAGTCTTAAATTTTTTTGCCATTTTTATAAGCTATTCTATTATTCTGATTACAATGAACAGCTCAACCCCAGTATAATCCTATCATAGTTAGAAACTGATATCTAACATTAAAATTTAATGGACTGTTACTGTGAATACAATTAACACGTACAAGATACAAAAAAACCTGTTTATTCAAAGATAAGAAAATGAATTTATTACATCAAGAGGTGCTGCAATAAAAGCAGAGAAAGTAAAAGAGATAAAAGCAGTATATTCACTGGATAAAACTTTCTTAGTAATTTTAATGCAATGTAATTAACCATAAGTGCTTCACTTTTAGTTATTAAACAGAAATTAAAAAACAATAAGAAAAATCAGGTTTCTTTACTTCTAAAAGAAATCCTACTTGTTGCTGTAAATAACTGAAATACATATTTTATTCAAACAGTTATTATATTCAACTCTTTAAAACAAACACCTTTAACATGCAAATTATTCAGAGAATGTTGTACTTCAAAAATGTAGTGCCCAACACTAGATTGCTAAGCTAATATTTAGGAAGATGGTTCTTTTCTCAGAGGCTCTATGTATAGCCTTGAAAGTTATTAA
>VZTN01014511.1:2697-30710 GCA_013400515.1 Erpornis zantholeuca
ATTCACGGTCACTGACTGGAGGTGCTTTCAGGCCACCAGGAGCACTGGCCATCCTGCAGAGGCACACCATGTTGCCACTCACAACTACACACAGCCTCTGTGCCTAACTCCAAATCAGGTAGGACAGTAATGCAACACAAAGCCTATCACAGTGTAGACTTCTCTCCTACACAATATCAATCAGGCATTACTTTTGTGGCAATAGCTCTTGTGCAGCAACCAAAAATTATAAAGAAGCTAAAGCCCAGATGAAAATTGATCTCTAAGAATAAATCCCTGATTTTCAGATTATAGTTTTTTTATGCAAGATTTCTTCCTGAATTGCCACTTATTTAGATAATAAGGGCAGCGTGAGAATGGAGACACATTATGAATGCAATATAAATCATGCATAATTTTCATAGATTTTCAAGAGACCTTTAGGCAGAAGGAATATCTGTTTTATAGTGATTATTAGAATCAGCTAAAAGTCTGCACATTTGCTACTAGCCAAGCCACCCTAATTCCACAATCAGAGAGTGATTAAATATTATGATGAAACCCTGTACTTCGGATCTTTATTTTCATCACTGCTACACAAACAAGAACACACAGGCAAGGAAGCTGCAACCCCACTCTTTAATAGCTGTTGCATAGAAGGACAAATTTCCAGAACTGGAAACATAGAAGAGCAAAGTGGTATTTGCGTGAGAAAGATTTTCACAAAGGAAAGATCAATCCCCCCTCCACTGACTGAAGAGAAAATTAATTACTGCAGTTGGCAGAGGATAAATGATTCCAATTTACAGAGTTGTGTAATTATAGCAGCTGCAGAGTCCAAGACTGGATGCTAACTTTGAACCTCCACCCCAACATGACATTTCTACTTGCATTTAGTTCTGCCACTTGTGAGCATGTTGAAAGTTCTCTCACTGTGTCTTCATAATTATATGTTGGTTCAAAAATAATCATTGGCTCCATTGCATAGACGAAACCTTATCATCTGGTTAGCAAAAGGTATGTTTTATCGTCTTTGAAGTGCTGAAATCCCCACAGTGGAAAATTTATTAGGGGAAAGTGATGTTATGGCAACACAATTAATTCTGCCACAACATGTAGAATTAACTACACTGTTAAGAATTAAGGATTCAAAGAAGAGTTCAAAGGAAGAAAAATACTATATGTCAAATCAGAGAGTATAACCTTTTCATAAGGTCTAATAACATCACATTTTAAAGCAGCATCTCAGTGAGACATCTAGTTAAAAAAAAAAAAAAGGAAAATAAATGGTTAAGGAGATGGGGAAACATCTTTAGTGTTTTACTTGTTTTTCTCATGGGAGGTTGTCAGTTATGCTTGTAGAGAGAATTCTGTTCTCTTTTTGAAGCCAAGAGGAAAGTTTTTAATCTCATCTTTAACTTTAATCCTTTAAAATATGTAAGAGATTTAGACGTGAACAGGGTAAATTTGGCAGAAGATCCTAGCTATGGAAGTAAGGTAATTTCTTTCAACTACTGATTGCCAAGGGAGTTCAAAGCCTGCCACCTAAACTATCTATCAATTCCAGCTACAAGCTGCAATCTACTGATTTTTTACATTTCTTTCTATTGATCAAAAATATTTAGAAAAGTCACCAGCTACGAGTGAGTGAAACAATGTGATTATTACAGACAGGGATGAGGGCTCTCTAGTGCTGTTGCTTTTTTCACAACAAATGAAGAATGAAAGATATTTTCTCAAGCAATATGCACAATAGCATCTGTGGTGACTGTAGTTATTTTATGCACCAACAAGAAAGGAGCGAGTCCACAAGAACAATTTCAGAAAGTCTTCAAAATTTGGCAACTGAGCCAAACATTTCACTTTTAATACAAAGAGACTTTTGACTTTAACAGACAGTTTTGTACCATCTGAAGGTCACACAAGCCTCGTGTACAAGGCAACCTGGTTACATTCCATTACTGAGTGGGGGTGTAGAAGCCACAATACGACTTTTTCCCATAAAGTAGCTGTACATCCATACAGACACTGAAAACACCTGCCATACACAACTATTAGGCTATTGCAGTTGAACTGAGGTCAAATCCCATGGTATCCTCTAAGACTGTGTTCCTGTTCTATCGAGCACTTCCTAATGGGAGTAAAAAACCATTTCATTTTGGGGGGGGGGATTGATTTCCAAAAAGCAGCAGCAAAGTTGGAAACTGAAGAAGATATTTATGTGGAAAATTGGCGCAAAGTAACAACATACCTTGACTAAGGTTACACAGAAACGCTTGGAAAAGCTGAACATTGAGCCAAACAGCTGAAACCTCCCTCTTCTGGTCATGGTCAGCCTCTGGTTTTAATTACCTGGGTACAAATCTACCAGCTAAAAGGAGCTAACAGATTTGCACCTCTCTATTTAAACCACCCTTATTTATCAGGCAAATTTGCAGTTTTCAGTGCCATTGCATTAACAAACCTAGAGGACAGCTGAGGCCTGTTTTAAAAAGAAGTGATTCAAATTGACTGGAGATCTTAGGTTTTGGCCCTGTGCAACTACAGTACAACAGATGAAGCAATTATACAATCAGATAGGCTTGGCCTTGTCTACTCTTTGATCAATTCAACATGTGCCAAATCCATGTCACATGAATGAAAAATCTAATCCAGAACGAAATGACTATGTCATAGGAAAGAAAAACTAATCCAAGAGGGCTCACATCTGTTCTCAGTCACATCAGACCCAGGACAAGCTGAAATGCCATTGAACTTCATGCGTTTTATACCAGTACTAATAAGATTAGGATTTAACTTCCTCTTCCCTCTCTCGAATAATTTACAGAGTCAGCATAATTAAAAATCAATATGAAAGAAAATAAACTGCTGCAGTAGTCAATGCAGACATAATAATTTTTAAAATATCATAAAAATATTTGTTTCTTTGGAATCTAATTTGTATAAGGTCTCATTTTACAGATGAAACACTTCATTAATATACCTCAAACAGTTATTGCAAAACTTTTTTAAAGCATCGCCAGCAAGATCATGAACACCAGTCATGGGTGTAAGACATGCTTGATGAAAAAGCATCTGGAAATTGCTTGGAATATGCATTCTGGAAATCTTGAGCAAGCATTTGGTATATTTATACAAGTTATATACTTAAATTATAGGTTAAACTTCTGTAAGTACACTAGCTTATGATATAAGAGTATGTATAATTTAAAAACTCTCTGAGAATTCAGTAAAATTGTTGCCTGAATAAGGTATTCAGAACCTTCCAGAGAAATGGAAGAGTTAGTGCTACCGAAGTCCTGTCAGGAGCCAGACCAAATCTGTGAGAAGTCAATTCAGACAACTCCAGAACACCCCTCTTAAAAACATTTTTATCCTTGAGCAAATAGAGAGAATTTAAACAAAACAATTTTTACTTTGACTATGATTTTTCCCCAAGCTTTCATCCATACCACTGGCAGCCTTCTGTAGCTGGATTTTACTATGATTTGTTGCCATGGAAATTATAGCCATGTCATAAATAGAAATTTATGCCTTTGTGAAAAAAAAAATATTATAGGAAAGCACAAATATCCAAAACTGAAAATTGACAAAAAATAAAGAAGATTTCTGTGAAAACTTTGTTAATGTTGAATTTGGAATCAGAAAGAAGCTTGAGTATATTTTCAATTTCAAGCTGTTGAAATGTCCTTGCGTGCATGAAGAACACACCGAGTGCATGGAAGTTTTCTGACTATAAGTTTACTGCCTCTTACTGTATTTAGAAGGAAAATAAAAATAGATCTATATTAATTGGGCAGATTTAAGAATTTAAATATGAATAGAAACCAGTATCCCAGAGTTAAGAGTCCTGTTCCTTTGAAATATGTATTAGGTGTAAGAATGAGTGTAGGGAGACAGTCTTAGCACCCATGATAGAAGTTAGTCATATCATGTTTCCTGTTTACCTGAAAGACATGAGATTCCTTCAGAAGGCACTTTCTAGAGACTTAAGACAATTCTTACAATGCATGAACTAGAGTCCTGTTCTGACCTTCTGGAAGAGAACTGGGATTTTTCATTATTTTATTTTTGCTATCTCCTGTTTTTGCATGTGTTTTCTTCAAATGCTGCTGGAATCTGTTGTGGCCATACCTGCAATGATAATAACATTGCAGTAATTTTGAATTCTTATTGATCTATTCTTTTTTCTTTTTCATAATCTTTAATAATCTATAATAACATGTCATCTGTATGATCTCTCAAACCCCGCTTGATGTGATTATTTCATTTGTTTTATTCTGCGTAGATTTCTTCTTTCTGATTTTCCATTTCTATGATAATTCCTTGTAAATTCAATTATTTATTCATTTTCTGCACATAGTTTTCTGGATCTTTACACAACAGTGCTAATGAAATCTAGACAGAAAGCTCAGAACCACATGACTTCAGATAGACAAAAGATTCTATATGTTTTATTTCAATAACATGCCATTTATGCTGCTTTCCTGCAGGAATGCTTTTAAGCTGAAACAAGCTAAGTCTCAAAAAAAAAAAACCAAAAAACCATACACCAGAGAATTAAGACTACTTAGAGGATCTCTAGCTGCCACATTCAAGAAGTGCTAGAATTCACAACTTCCAGACAAAGACTACTGTTCATTTCACTCTCAGAAACCATCACTCTGCAGAAAGAGCACAGACATCTGAATTTCCCTAGTTTTCCTGCAGATCCTTGTAATTCAAAAGATTGGGCTCCCAAATTCTTTTGTCGTTCATCAGAAATGAGAACTGGATATGGTTAACATATAATAAGGATGCTTCATCTTTGTGAAACTGGAAAACATCATTCCTCATGTCCCTCCACATTATCCTGAAATATGACCTCAATGTAATAGATTTCATTGAGAGAAATTTATTCCTCCTCCTTTGTTTTCTTTGCCTTTCTTTTTGATTTCCAACCAGAAAGGAGGGGGGCGGAAAAAGTCAGGAAAAAAAAGGAAGTCAAAAATCAGAAAGATGCATATTATGAGCACAAAAATTATCCTATTACAAACATCAAAATAGCAAACAACTCCAGAAATAAAGCTTTCTAGTCTGTTTAATTGCTTTTATTTTTGTCATTTTCTCAGTTAGACTAATTCAGCTGACCAACACCTCATTCACCCAAATGTTCCCAGAAAGCTTAAGGGTAGCACAGGCTTGCCCAAATTATTATTATTATTATTGTTGTTGTTGTTTAATTACATAATTATAGAATTTAATAATAACAATAACAATAATACTGGAGGAGATGAACAATTATATTTTTAAAAGCCTGCAATGGTTAAAAAAGTCTTCTTTTGTATAATTGTCATCTACCCAAAAAAAACCAAAACAGACTGCAACCGATGAAACAGCTCCTGAGAAAAATCACAAAAACCAAATTACAAATTCCATTTGTCAAGCAATCAATATGGTTAAGGTTTGATGACACAAATAATTACCTAAATAAATTAAAGACTTCACTTAAACATCAATCTTAGAATAATATAACATTGACTTTCAGTATTATCTAGCCTCTCTGGCATGGAGTTGAAGGATAAGATGCTGAAAAACAGACAGAAAAACAGAGGTGCCAATTGGAGAAGGGAAAAAAAACCTTTTTGATTTAATTAGAAAAGATGTTTCATATATTTGTTGAAAAGTGATTCAGTAGAGTGGAAAAGGGGGAAATACTGTAAAAACAATGGAAATCACTGGAAAATTGATAGAGTTGAAAGAGCAAGAACCACTGCAGGAATTGGAGACATTATCAGGTATAGGATACATAAACATATTTTAGTTTTATAATGTAAAACTATTATCATATAAACATTTTTCTTGCAATGAAAAGAAGTTAAGGTATTTAGGGCATGAGGACATTGCTCTGCTACCATAAGAAATCATCCTCTACATACTGGAACACAAAGGCTTTACCTGTCCTTGAAAGCTGTAATGCAAAAGCAACAGTAATGGGTGTCACTCTTTCACTCTTTTTTCACTTCCTGCAGCAGGCTAAAACCTGGAAATCTTGAGCAAGCATTTGGTATATTTATACAAAATAAATTTATACAAAAGAAATTCCATAATTTCTGGAAGTAAATATGAAACCCCAAAAAATTTCACAATTATTAATGTTTAATACTGCTGCTGTGAATTTTCTTGGCAGCTGTGGGTATTTCTAGTGATCTGTTTTGGTTCATTCATAACACTCTTCCATGCTCCCATTGCTAAGCTTGTATAGTTACCTGAAATTGTTTATTACATGCTTGCTTTCTATGACCAAATAATCTAAGTGACAATTCTTTTTAAATGAACACATATAAAAGCACAAAACAGGTAATGTATTTCTCATATTTCACTACAGTCTTTCCTAAACAGTACACCAATATTTCTTTTCCATTAATAGAAGTGGAACAGTCCAATTCAATAGTTTTTACACAGAGTTTATAGGCAAGTTCTAAGGTCGCCATGACAAGAGCTTAGCATCCATAATAAATTAATTACAAAAGAGTTTGGACATTCCCTTGAAAATGTTTAGAGACCTGAAGATCAAGGAACTTCAAAAGTGACTGTCCAGCAATATCAATATTAGTTAAACAGATGAAAGTCTCCTCTTTGAGGAGTATGTAATGTTACACAGATGACAATGACATCAGAGTCTGATGAAATTTCACTTCATTATTGACCTATTTATGTCTTAAGTCATATAAGAACCATGCAAATATTCACTTCCGTAGTCCCTAAGTTTCACATAATTTCAGTAAGCAAGACATGCATTTATACAAAGCAAGACTCCTTGCTTGTATCAAACATTTGTTAGCAAGAAGGGGTTTTTTTAAGAGGTTGCTCTTTGCTGTAGAAACATCTTAATTTTATCACGGGTATTTTCAGTCCTGAAAGCAAAACAAAGCACTGTGTTTCAGGTTAGTTTTATAGCAAACCAAAACATTTTGGTTTAGTTAGTCACCATTTTGCCCCTGCAGTAGCCCTCAGTTTAACACACAGGCTGCTGTGGGACTACATTTCCTACCAAAGAGTGGGCTATGCTTTGATCACTCCACATGAGCCACTGTGGGAAACCCAGGAGTGCTGATGGGCAAAAGCAAAGACAGAGCACAGCAGCTGCACCACAGCTCCCACGCAGCACTAGCGCATTTGGGGTAGGTGCAGGGTGCCACGGAAGCAAAACACACACCTTTCCACTTCCAAGTATTTTACCACCTTTGCATCACTTCTAAACCAAATGTCATGTCCCACAGGACTGGTGTTCATTTCACTCTCTGAAATTCCGCTTTTTAACTCCACAGCTAAAAGGAGTGTTTTTATATATTCAGCCCAATAAAGTGCTTTGTACAGATTTGTGCAAGAAAAAAATAAAACAAAAAAAAAACCATCAATTAATTTGTGAATTGCATTTGTGCTTTATATTATTGTGCTTCACAGAGCCTCATGATGCTGCTGAGACGAAGCTTCAATTACCTGCCATCAGTTCAATTTCCTGAAGCTTGAGTAAAGTTTGATCCAGGTTCTGACTTCATTGACTTTTTTATTCATTGCTTTCTATTTATGTTTAGGATGCAATTTTTTAAAATGTTTTAATGACACAGGACAATTTTTTCCCCACCAAAAGAAAGGTGCAATTGATAATCAATTTTCTATAGTATTTTTTAGCCTCCAGAAGTGCACTAGACATTTCACAAAAGGTATGAAGGGCATCAGTGAAGGTGAAGCTTGTGAAGGTGAAATTCAGTTTAAGCCATTACACATTTTATGAGACCAATTAAAGAGAGATACAAATTTCAGATTAGATATTCTTTTATATCTTAATATGATTACAAATAAAATTATCTACTCAAGATATTTAATATCAACATAATATACCATTTCTTCATTCAGTTTGGTTTGTCTGATCACAGAAAACTAAATGAAGCCATCCTTATATCTTAGAAGGTTTCAAGGACCAGAACAATAATAATAAATTCATGTTAAGGTAATTAGGAATTAAAGTGAAGAGAACTTCCACACTCAGTGAGGAACTGGATAGTACTTAAGATACACTGATAATGAGAGTGTATCTGAATTCTTCTCCCACTGTTTTTCAAAGCATAGGTACCTCTCTCCATCTGGCTCTCCCAGCATGGGTACCCTGAAAAGAGAAACCTACCACCCTTCTTGGTGAGGTGGAATGTGGTAGGACTGTCATCCCTTTCTTTAGAAACCTTGTGATTAGTGGATTCCTTTGGGAAATGGAAAAGCCTTTTCCAAAAGCACCATTTTCAGCTTTAGGGAGTTCAAACCCCCGAAGTTTGGAGAGGAGAGCACTCTCCACACCAAAATACATTCTGTTCTGTAATAAGGAATTTTCTCCCTCTTTCTCTTTGAAGCTATCAAACTGGAGTGGTAGGAATACAGATTCATTGGATCAGAGAGAGTAACTGGCAAGAGGATCTAAGAGAGGGTGACCTGAATTCTGGGAATTCTCTCAAGCACAGTTCAATGCAAAGTGCCAGTGCATCCAGCCAGCTTGTAATATGGCTCCTGGAATTTTTCTTCCAGGGACTTAGGTGAAAGAAGAATCAGTTTCTGCATTCCAAATGAACTATGGAGAATATACACTGATGATACCAAAATGTCTCTGTTCTCAAGTGTGGAAGGGAAATATTAGCACATTTGGGAGTCCAGAAAAATTGTGGAGGGGTACCTCGTGAATTTGACATCTGCAACTGTAGCCAACAGCTGAACAAGGACTTTCTGAGACGTAGTTTGTGATTTCACATGTCTGTGTCTTATTCATGCTCCTAAGCTCAATTACTGAATCTAGCCTGAAGTGTGCTTGTGGTCATTCTTGGAGAATATTCGGGTGCAAGGATGGGAAACAGCACACCCCAGAGCTCAGTGATTCACAGTGCAGTAGTGAATGTTATGTCCTGTAGGGATTTTGGATAACACTGCTCCCAGCAAATTCTGTAGCAAAATTCTCCATTGTAATGTGAGCAGCAGCAGGTACCTATTGTCTGTTATCGTCTCTAAGTGCTGCCATTGAGCTGTAATTTGTGCAAAGAGGACATTGCTCCAGAAATATAAACATATGAGAAATCCATCTAAACATTTCCAGCCTTGACATTATTATTTTCTATCACCAAAACCATCCTTGAAATAATCTATTTTCATGCCCTTCTACAGCTTTTCACCAATCCTTCATCCATTGCTGCACAAGAAACAGTCTTAAACTTTAATGGGCTGCATGACTTTTATTTCCTCCCTGTTCATTGCATTTCGTCTCCAAAGTTGCCACATATTTTATATTTTTAACACAAAGACATTTGGAGTTGTGATTGTGCCTGGAAGATTGGAAAATATCTATCTTTAGGCTATATTATATGCATATGAGGACCTAATACTATCTAAATAACAGTTAAAACCACAACCTTCAAATACAAAGCCAGCTATTAAAATATTGCTGGAGGCAATGTGGCAAGGTTTTATACTAGTTTTATGCAAGATACAGGAACAGGAGAGAAGGTTGTGTCATTTGAATGATTACACTGTATTCCTCTCTATTTTCTAATTATCACAGATTTAATCAACTTGTTCTGTTTGTATATTTTGTAATAACCTTTCCTCTTCCCCTTTTATTCAGGGGAAGAGAAGGAGAGGAATTTATATAACATAGTAAGTTTAAAAAATATGAGCTACATGGAAGACAGAACAGCAACTAAGATACTGTGATTAATTTCATAGACTTCCAGTAGGAAGTATTTAGTTTATTGGCACATAGTAAATGAATATTAAAATATGCATACCCCAAGGCTACAAGTGAAAGTAGATAACAGCTGTTGGTCTAAAATGTGGTTCCATAATGCAGAGATTGGAATAAGCTTGTAATTATGAATTAAAGCTAGAACAGTAAAAAAAAAAATTACAAACACATTATGAAGATATTCTTTAGAACATACCATTTAAAACCAGTCCTCTTCATTTAAAAAATGGAGTGGAAAGGAACGGATTGTTCTTATCAGATTCAAAAAATAATATTTGAGAAAAATTAGCAGTGACCACCTGCTTTTCTTTAGCTCATGTTTTTAAAATAAAGTTATCTTAATTTTAGGTCAACAGAATTTCATAGCAGACAGCAAAAAAACATTACCACTGCTTACTACTTCAATGAAAAATCAAGCTTTGTATAGCAAGTGTGTTGCTAGCCTTAAACAAGACACCACAGACCTGGAAAAGGTGAAAAAAATCAGAGCCAAATAATCTGCTTCACTGCATTAAATATACTCTTGGCCAGTCTGTTATTCCTTTTACTCAGTGTATTGTCATTATGCAAGAAAGATGTAAGCCAATCTGAAGGACAAAATTGTGTCTGGTATTGTCTGTACATATGTACACAAGGTAAAAATGGAGTTTGGTTTTTTTCAATAATAATATAGATACTGGTTTTAGCTTATGCCTCAAAATTTTCAACTCTCTTACCTTACAAGCAGTCATTAAGAATGCAATCAAAGTGGAATGGAAGAAAATAAAGAGGACAGCATTTTGTAGACAAAGTCTAAGTGAAACCAAGCTAAAACAATCCTTTTTTAATCCCACCAGGCAGTAGTTCTACAAAAACACACACACAAAATCTTTGACAGATTTGTTTGTTGGATTTCACTAGCAGCAATAGGCCCTCCACCATCACAGCCAGAAGAGGCAAAGGACAATCTGAAAGTTTATCCAAAACAAGGAGGTGAAAGAGGGGAAGATTCTTACAATCTAGTTTCAGCACACAAATTATAAGGCAAATCTCTTTGCATACATGATGGAAAACACTAAACTCCCCCAGGAGATAATTCCAACCAGCCTCATTGCTCTGAATCACCTGAGGGCTTTTCTTTCTGTGTTGCCTAAACCTGACACAGGCGTATGTTTAACTTGCTCATCAGTGACTTGGATGAGGGGGCAGATGACTCCTCCAAAAATTTGTTGATGATACAAGACTGGGAGGAGTGACCCTCCATACCTCAGAGGATTGTGCAGCCCTTCAGAGGGACCTTAACAGGTTGGAGAGATGGGCAGAAAAGAATGTTCTGAAATGCAACAAAGGCAAAGGCAGGCTCCTATACCCAGGGAGGAATAACCCTGGGCACCAGGACAGCCTGGGGCCTGACCTGCTGGAAAGCAGCTCTGCAGAGAAGGACCTGGGAGTCCTGGTGGACAACAAGCTGTCCATGAGCCAGCAGTGTCCTTGTGGCCAAGATGGGCAATGGGATCCTGGGGTGCATGAGGAAAAGCAGCCAGCAGGTTGAGGGAGGTGATCCTGCCCCTCTAATGTGCCCTGGTGAGGGCTCACCTGGAGTGCTGTGTCCAGTTCTGGGCTCCTCAGTACAAGAGAGACATGGAGCTCCTGGAGTGAGTCCAGCAGAGGGCTACTAAGCTGGTCAAGAGTCTGGAGAACTTCTCTTAGGAGGAAAGGCTGAGGGAGTTGATTTTGTTCAGCCTCCAGAAGAGACAACTGAGAGGGGACCTCATCAATGTCTGTCAGTATCTGCCAAAAGGAGACACCCAGGCTCTTCTCAGTGGTGTCAAACAATAGAACAGGCAATGGGCAGAAACTGATGCACAGGAAGTTCCACCTGGACAGGAGGAAGAACTTCTTTACTCTGTGGGTAATTGCACACTGGAGCAGATTGCCCAGAAAGGTTGTGGGGTCTCCCTTGCTGGAGATACTTAGGTACCTGCTGGATGAAATCCTGTGCCATGTGCTCTGGGATGACACTGCTTGAGCAGGGAGGTTGGACCAGATGACCCCCTGTGGTCCCTTCCAACCTGACCATCCTGTGATTCTATGATATCTTGAGTATAAAATGAGAACAAACAATCTAGGGTTTTTAGGGAATCGATATGATCCTAGGAGCGCCTGTTAAAAAAAAAAGTACTTGGTCCTACTTCATTCAAATTACATTTTGCAAGCTAAGAGACTTGTGTGTGTGACTTCTGAAACACTGTACATTTTAATTTTAAAATCACAAGTAATTAGAAACACTAAATGTCAAGGGTAACACAGTATTCATTTTAACTTGAAAAGGAATTTTGAGTTGATATAACAGGAAAGCTCTTGCATCAATAAATAGCTCTGACTTTACCATGTCAGTGCATCTGGGAGATGCTCTTCCTTTTTAAGGTCTACAGAGATATCTTTTAATAACTTCTTCCTATTTTCTTTTTTTTCTCTCTGCACCCCACCCCTCCATCCTGCCATATATATTTCTATACATGTGGTTCTTCCCTAAATGATAGAGACTGTCAAGAGACTCGAATAGCCATTGACTGGTAAAACAGAAGGAAATGTAACAGTCCTTAGGTAATCAACAAGCTTTAAAAAACTATCGCTAACTATTGCTAAAATGTTAAAATTATTCTGTCTTACATATTTTATTTCAAAAGTCACTGCAGATCCTATATGAATAACTGCATCATAATTTTGTTTCACGTTATCACATAGCCAAAGCTTTTTTATGGTAACAGGAAATATCACTTAGAAGAACCACAAAAGTTTTCCATTGTTGTCCTGTTGCATTTGTCCTCTTATGACTTCCAATAAATACCTAATTTGTAGAAGACTCTCACATTCAATGTCTCCTTTAGAGAAGAATTTTTGTGAGAATGAATGAAATTTTAAACCATTTTTGATAACGACACAGCTAATAAAAATGAATGAGTTTTATATGAGGCAGACACTGTGCACCCACTTGGTATGTATTGGTAAGCAAAATCAATTAACCTCTTGCTCTTCAGGACTAGGAGGTTTAATCTACCGGATTGTCCTTTCCAAATCATGGTTTAAGTTTTCTAAAAGGAAAAGAAAATACAGCGGCAGGAATTAAATTACAGAAATTTAGTAAATCTTTGCAAGTATTTTACAAAATACCATTCTTTACTTAATAAAGGGCAAGCAACATATTTTATGATTTCCCATTCATTCGACAAAGCTATGGTGTTTGTAATTGTGTATATAAAGCCATCAGTCTTGCAGAGCCGTCTTTAGCTGAGCAAGCCCCAAAGCATCCCGTCCATTCTGCTCAGATCTGATCAGCATCTTTATAGTTTATCAGCCTTGGGGTTCAATTTTGTTTTGGATGCTTTTATAAATGAGCACAATCACTGGTGAATCTGTTCTTCCAGATTGCAAAGAGAAAAATCGAGAGAAGAACTTTAGTAGATTACTGTGTCACTGAGGATAAAGTACAAGCACAAATGCACCTAAAGTAGTCTCAGAGATTATTTCATTGGGTGTACATTTTCAGTTTTATTTCAGTAAAATTAGATGATTGTCTTAGTTATTATTGTTTTTGAAGCTATATTCTGTCCCCAGGCAAGGTGCATGATCAATGCACTATCTAGCAAAATCAATTTGTTGCAAAGTACTATTTATTTAAGAAAAGGAAAGAGGGGGAGAGAAGAAGAGAGTAATGCATAGCAAATGTGAAGATGATTATAAGACTTTCTTCTAGTAAAGCTGAATTTTATCACTGAAGCATGGAAGTTAAGAAATAATATAGCTTATTTCACAAACTCCATAGAAAACTTCTTCGATATACATATTTAAAATCTAAGGTAACCTGTGGAAAGCTATCATCAAGTTTTGTGGTTCCTTCTATTTTTCCTATAAGAAATGAGTTTCCAACAATAAATTAATGTGACCAATGATCCTTTTCTGATATACAGATCAACCACACAAGTGTTTCCATTTTTACGTGAACAGGACACAGGAAATAACACATACTTTATAATACAAAAGGGGGCTTGGTTCCTTTTCTATAGCAATAAAAAGTCTGTACTTGCTATGCTCTCTTATTCAAGAGATCATCAATATCACTGAATATCTTATGGGTTGAGGGAATGTGATTTTCTCAGATAGCATGAAGGCTGCACTCTCATGACAGATAGGGTCAATTTTGTTTTCAGAAGCTGTTGATGCTCTTGCGTTATCTCTGTCGTGGCCACCATATTAGAAGTGTACCGAAAATCCATTATCTGCAATCTCAGCTGAAACATTTGCCACTCTGAATAGGCAACACAAACTTCCAGTCAGTTGGAAACTGAGTATTTGTAGGTTCAATGAGAAAACTACTTCACCAAAAATGGTTGACTACAACTGGTCAGAGTCCCTATTGTCTCCTCATTTAGGATCATCATCAGGATATTAAAAAAGCTTCCAGAAATAATGATGCTGCAGAGAAATTGGATTCCTAAGTTGAATTAGGAATCCAAACTCTGATACCAGTTTGGATCCCCACCTATCAGTAACTACAGTATGTGTTGTACAGAGACCACTGATATGCACAGGTGTGAATATAACCATTTCATTTCAGGACTTCAGGAGCAAGAGAGCTAAAGTCAGGGGAAAGAACACAGCTACCTGAAAATGGTAGTGAATCCAGGTGGTTTTGAATTTCATAAAAAACAGCACTCTCAGTACTGAATTTTGAGGAGGGTAGTTTCTCTTCTAGCAGATAAATAGAAAAGGGGTTACAGCAACAATCTCTAACGGCACCACTTAAGTTATCCTTGCTGTCTACTGAATTATCCTACCCTTTAACTGAAAAAAAAGAAGGAGGACCCATGTTGTTGTACAACAGTATGACCAGTTAATCTATCTGGCATTTGCTATTAATAATGCATGTTTTCAAGCAGCAGGACTACACAATAATGCTTTCTGGGTTTACATTATCAAATGATAGGTAGCAGTGCTGAAGTAGATCCTCTTGAGGCCACAATGGTGAGAGATTTGAATAAGCCATTTTCAAAAGGTGAGATGGTACATATTACTCAGAGCTACTTAATGAAGCAACTGTGTGTTTGGAACTGCTGCAGGAGAAAGAGACTTGGCAAGTGAGTTAAAGCAGCCTCATAAGAATTAGGACAATGCTGACAGCCCCATGGATGGCACTAGTCAAAGCAGTGACTGGGAAAGACAGCAAGCCTGTCCAGCTACACAGCTACCAATGTCCATGTCATACCTACAGGCTCACTTTTATTTTCCCTTCAGAATTCCCAAACACTGACCAGAAACAAATGCAGCCTTGGCTGAGTGGGTGGGTAGATATCACAATAAAGGCAACTCAAGGAGCATGTACAGGCTCATGTAAAGGGATTTTTCTGACCTGTCTGCTCTTTAACACCACCTTGTATTCCTGTTAAGTGTTATTGTGTGTTAATCTGCTCTTTGGAAAGTATTTTAATTGCTAAGGGAGAGTGAATAATCACAACACAGCTAAGGGAATTATAAATCACAACTAGGTTTCCACTGAAATTCCAAATTCAACTCGTTCCTTTCCCCCACCCACTTTTGAGTTTCTGTCATTCAGATTGTAAATCACTTCATGCAGTCAGGGGCACAAAATAGGCACATAAACATGTATATACAAATCCAGACATGAATACACACCTAGAAAAAATGTGTTATTCTGCAAATAAATAGCCTGGCAGATTATAGTGCCTAAAAAGAAAATCCTTTCACAAATAGATAATTTCCAAGGATCCACTTGAAGCTGCTTGCATTTTCCTCTGGAATGTATGGTAATGGTCACTGTTGAAAAAGAGGTACAAGGCCAGACATTTCATGGGTGAGACACTGCATGGAGATACTTTATGTTCCTGAGACTGAGGTTGCAGACAAACCCACCCCATTCTGAGATCCTGTTTCAGACCAGAACATCTGTGGCAGACTCGAGGATCCTCGAAGACCAGAAAGCACAAGTTCTGGGGAGGAGCCCCATCTGCATATGGCACACCACTGCACATACAGGAAGAGAGAATTAATAGTTCACAATCTGTTGTATATGATGGTATCATCCTGGACTGACAGTTTTGGGTCAAGGACACAGAAATCAAAATGTAAATTAACACACAGTGAATGATAAGGGGAAAAAATGCAACACATAAATTATTAGATGAAGAGATTATGACAAAGGAGTCAGATTCTATTAGGACACTTACAGTAAGGTTCTCAAAAGATGTAATACGCTTTTTCTTTTTTAGGGAATACACAGTGGTGAAGCTTAAGAGATTTCAGTATAAATATTTTCTCTCATTTCAATCCACACATCACCTTTGCAGTTATGTTCCATTGTGAGTTTTATGTTTAAGCAGACTTCAAATACTGAAGCTGAAGACACAATCAAAACAGACAGCATTTTTATGAGCTTTTTGCACATTAAATGACAAGTTGTAATATTCATGCATTTCTTCTGCCTACTATCAAAGTGGAATCAAACTTCAGCATATTTCCAGATAAGAAATGGAAGGCTAAGTTTTGCTAAGTCTCAGACTTATCTCATGTATTACAATACACTTTTTTTTTTTTTTTAGGGCTTCAGCAGCTGTAATATATAGATTGCATTAGAAACAGATTCCAATTAAAAAACAAAAATAACAATCATATTCATACAAATTCTGCTGATGAAATTATGGAGAATATCCTTGGAAGGTTATGTTCTCAGCTCAAAAATTCAAAAAATTCAAGGTGCAAATATTGTTAGGATCCTACTGGTAACTTATTAATAGTTTCATCAATATTGAAGGTGATTTGGAAAAAAAAAAGAAATTAAGTAGCAGATGCAGCAGTAAGGCAACCATAATGAGATTGTTGGGCTACATTTAAATACACATAGAATCAAAAGAGACAGAAGTCAAACAGCAAAGAAAAAAACCACATAACGATATCAGGAGAAGAACTCAACCCTAATCACAAGTCGTTAATAAAATATATTCTTCTAAGTCATTGGTTGAAATATTGAAAGACTTAACTATGATAGAAATTAAAATATTTAATTTTATGTTTTGAAATTAGCATAGTAAACTGCAGCATTGCATTCTCAGGAAATGGAGAAAGTTTCTAGTTTTTCCCTAGTTCAGATTTTCGTGGTTATTTATTCAAGAAATAACGGGCGCACCCAGTTATGCAACAACAGCAGCTTTCAACAGCTTGTGCACCTTCTGGCCATGACTGACTCAAAGAAGAAAAGCTTGAGAAGCCGAAATATTTCTAGGAGTTCTTGTGGAACACGTTTTTGTTAACTCCTAAGAGCAAAAGATGAGAAAACTGAGCCAACATTGGAGAACAAACGAGGGCTCAATGTTTGAGAAAATATTTGGAAAGGCACCTGAAAGGTGGCATCCATTTCCAAAGCTTAATAGCTGAGGATGCACATTTCTTTCTTTTAGCAGGAATCCTGCAATGCCATTCTTAATTTTCTTTGCTTCATTTGGCCACTGTAACTTCCTGCTTCTCAAGGAACCAATTTTCACTGTTTCTTGTTATTTTTGTACTGTCTTTTTTTCAAATTGTGTTCAACTTTAAATCAATCTGCACCCCCTGTTGGAAGCATTTACTTGTTGCTGTTGCAACAAACTGAGACCTAGAATTTGCCCAGTATCTCAGGCCAATGTGCCAAATATGTCATCTATGCTATAGATGCAGCACTCCAATTTTGAAGGGGCTACACCCACAGCAGAGAGGAGTACACACTCTTTTAATTATGCCAATATAATTAGCTATAATTTATGTCAATATGTAATTTGTATAGGTAGGAAAATCTTTATTGTACCATTTTGAATCTGTGACAAGAATGGAGGGGGGGATCAAACAAGGGGAAATACAGGGTTTGCCTTAAAAAGAATATATCAGGACAAAAAATAAGTACAGATGAAATTCTACACTTTAATTGCCACAGACTAAACTAAAGAAAGGTTTCAAAGAAATGCAGAAACATTTTGGCAGTCTGTCAAAATTATCTAACATTTACAAGATCCAGCTGTATCTTGCTAGGATACTTTTCTCCCCTTCCGAGATGCTTTACCCCTCAATGCTGACAGATTTGCCCCCAACATCATGTGGTTTCTTCCTCTTTTACATGCAGAAAGGAAACAAGCTGATGTGCCAGCTTAGACTGAGCTAGAAGTCGGGAAATAAAATTTCCATTGAGTTTTCCATTTTAATCAAATAGAGTCATGCTATCCAAATAGGAAGAAATTTGTTATAAATTAGCCATTTTACTCCTGCATTAACCATCAGAGAAAAATAATTGCATTTTGCAGGCATTCACACTATTGGTTTTGGGGTTTTGCCAGGTTGGAGACCTGTCTCAAAGAATTGCACTGCAACTGCATTATACCAGTTCAATCCTAGCAAGCACTGGGGAGAAGGCAGGAGCGGCCAGCCCCTCGTTCCCCTATCAAAGTGCTTTGTGCTGAGGCTATCACAAAACCCCATGAGGAGTTCAGAGGAAAAGCCCAACATGGCTGTTGGGGAAAGGCTGTTTCGAAGCCACACAGAGCTGCAACAACAGCAGACAACATGTTGTGGGAATACACTGGTTGTAGATAAAGGCCGAAGAACAGCCACCAGAAGTATCTTTGATATTCAGAAAGCTATTTCTAAAACACATGGTTTCCAAAACCATATAAGGGGGCAGGAATTCTCAAAGAGCATGCTCAAAATTTGTTCTAAATACGTACTGAGGCATGTCCTGAAGAGAATTAATTTCCATTTTTGATCTGTCCTCACTATTGTTATTAAAAAAGCACCACAAAAGTTCCAATAAAATCATTTTAGTTACTTGATGAGCAATGTTCTCTAGAAGTTAATGATGCGACACAGGAACTAGGTCACATCTACAGTTCATCTGAGCCTGTACCTGGGCAAGCACACATCACTAATGGCTGTTCTGTGAAAGAAATGACAAACCTAGACTAACATTTTTTCTAGTATACCTTACATATTGTAGCGATCCCTTGTTTTTACAAGCTTCCCTGAGCCAGAAGTTAAATTGCCTTCATGCTATAAAAGAGGTCCTATGTAAGTCAGAAGTGTGACAAATATGACCAGACACAGAAATCTTCTTAGACCCCTTTTGGCCTTGTGGCCAAATTCTGATCTATCTTAACTGGGTTAGCATCTCCTCCTCTAATGGCACAGATGCATCACTGAAGTCAAAACAAGGATCTCAATGAAACATTGTGTAGGCACACAAAAGTCTACTGATAATGATGCCAATCATAAAATTACAACAGACTTCCTTCCCTTGTTTGACCTAAGATTTTTATTCCCACTATTGCCAGAAGATATTATGGATGAGGCTTTTAATTGTGTCATAGTTTGGGTGAGATTTAGCTTTCCTGCAAAGAGATCCCCTAACTTAGCTAGTTACCTGTGTCCTGACAGTGCAGGGGCTGAGGATACCCCCACCACCCCATACACCATCCAATCTGCTCTCAAAACTTGGTCATGTCTGTGCACACATACAAAACCAACAATAAGCTGTTCACTGTCAGTGAAGGGACAGCACAGCCTGTAGCCATGAAGGGGGTCATTAAGAGAGTAAAAAAACCCCTCCAACTCCAGAGAAGAAAATGCATCCAGGCACCATTTTCCAACTTAGCAGATAATTTTAGAAATACAAAAGAACATTCATGCCATAGATATTTGCTTTAACACTGCTCCTGTATAACTGAGGAACAATTTTGGTTCATAACGAATGATTAAAGCACCAATTATTTTGACTAAACATGTATTTGAAACCCTCAGGCTGCCATGGACTTTAAAGCCATTAATTCATTATTTAGCTGTCAGTGTGGAAAAATGTCACAAGCTTAAAGGTTTAACAAACACTTCGCAATATTAAAGCAAATGATCACATTTGAAATTTCAAACTGTTACACAATTTTATTTATTAGATAGTGTAGATTACCTTTTGTACACACATTTCTTGCAATGTATTCTAGAACAATTTTGTGTTGAACAGAATCTAATCATATTTTAAGCATAAATTTAAATAAAGAAAGAGAGAAAAGACCCCCTCAAGAGCTTCCGGAAAATCATTTACAAAAATCTTTGAGGCTCAGGTGAAACAAGTTGTGCTGTGGGGTTTGAAAGATCTGTGGAAGTGTAAGCTATAAAATCACTTCATCTTGGATGCTTAGAAAGGTGGTTTGGGAAAGAAACTCCACTTTTTCAATGCCTCAGTGATATATGGCACTGACACTAATGGCTATAAAACCTTATTAGGGAGTGCTGTGAAACTCATATATTTGAGTTTCTTATGTGGAAAGATTTGAGTATTCACATTACTGTGGAAAAGAGGACATGTCCACGTTCATCTCTGGAAAGTGGATTGATTCTGGCAATCTATTCGGGTATATACAAATATCTTAGCTCTCCAGAACTGTGACAGAGACAAGCAAATGGCACAGCTCTCACTCCTAAAGCTCTGGCAGGATTTTCTGATGAGCTGATACAAAACTTAACTTCCACTGAATCTCAGCTGTGTGGCCATCTAAAATAAAACTATGACACAAACCAAAGTCTGGGTACTGCAAATTTCAGCAATGAAGAAAGAACAGTGAATCATTTATGTCTTCGCTAATCTTAGAATTAAACTTCACATTATATAAAGCTAAGTGCTGGCTGCGAATTAGCAGACCCAACACTTAAGAAGAGCTGGGGCTGAAGCCAAGCTTGGAAATCAAGTCAGCAAGGCACAAGGCTCTCAAGCCTCAGAGTGAGGGATTCCAAGGAGGCTCCTCACAGGTCAGACACAAGGTTGTAAGGCTCTATCACACGGGGGCAGACCTTAATCACAGCAACCAAAGCCCTTGGGGGTGGGTTGTGAGTCCTCTCCAGACGTTGGCGGGCAGAGGTCCAAATGGGATTTATTTTTCAGTGCATTGCTTGGATTCAAGAAGGAGACCATTCAGCCCCAGTTCTGCTTAAGTGGACATCACTAGGACGTGTCTGACAATCAGTGCACTGTTGGATGATCTCACTTGCCATCAGCTTCCTCCCCTGCCCTACATGCTGTGGAAGTGCATCACCAGATAGTGAGGACACTTTCTCTGCTTGCCCTGTCATCAGCCACCGCTCCTGGCTCAGACACAGCATGGAGAGGCCCATCCTGGCTCTATGCAGCACCTGCCCCAGGAGAAGAGGAGAACCAGAACCACAGGAAGAATCTGGTAACTGTCTTGGGAAAAGGAGTACACCTGGCACTGAATGAATATGCCCATCCCTGCCTGCAGAAAAGACTACCCAGAGAGACCAGAGAGAAAAAAAATAAAGATTTTTCCTTGGATCAGAGGAAAGAGAGAGCCATAGCCTGCATGCCAGACGAGGAAGCATTGAAAGTAAAAGGAGATGGTTAAATCTTGAAGGAATTGCAGGAGCTCTGTGTTTTAAAGTTTGTCTAAGTAGATTCCAGAAAAAATAAAGCAATTTCATAAATTCCAGGTTGTAAGTGAGTCCTGGAAAGAATCAACAAGAGATGAAATCACATCGTGAGCCACATTTAGAGATGGTGTTCTGCAAGATGCTAACTCAAAAAAGAGAGAATAATTAAATTGGTAAATCCTAGGTGGCTTTAGATATGAGATTCTCCAGGTGAAACTCCTAGTAACTTAGTTACCATATCCCAAAGGAGAGACAAGAATCTGAAATACAGATGTATTTTATATACTCAAATTTAACAAATATAAACAAATCTCCCTTAATAATTTTACAATCCAAGTAATGACTTTTTAAAGGACCCTTTTACTCTCGTTTTCCTTTCACCTTCTAAACAACGGGAGACTAAATTCAGTTTATCACACTGGAATTTCCAGTATCTCAAATGCCGATCTGTCATTCGTGAGACCAATTTCACTGTTAATGTCAGTCTCTGAGCGGCAGGGAGCATTCTCTGTCAGTAAACCTGCACAAGGAATACCAACACTGAACACTGCCCTCACCAGAGAAGAAAGAAGAGAACACTTCCTCTCCATGAGAAAGCCAAGAGGCTCCAGAGCCCTTGGGAGAAATTCTGAAACTATTTTTTTCACTGTACTTCCAGAAGACATGTATATCCCCTCCAAATGCCCACCACTGCTAAGAATGTGCTGTGAAAAGCACGAAGGGCAAATACTCCTTCACCAATAGGCTGACAGTGCAGAATTATATCCTTAGAACTCATTTAAAGTATCAAAAAAGGATCTGGCTCAGCTGTCTGCAACACATAGACAATAGATGTTCCTTCCCATTTTTGTCAGCCAGGGAGAATTCTGCCTTTAGCTGGGCTGCACATACCATGGTCATTTTAAGGTATGTCAGTATCCTCCACAAGACAGTTACCTAGGCCTGCCTTGTCCATCTAATCTCATCACAATTCCTTCTACTAATAAATGCTACATTCCTCAGCCTGGAATCATCTCAGTGGCAAAAGGAACTGTGTGTTGTTGCTGAAGCCCCCCAGCCATTGTCCAATCACTTTTTAACTTAAGGTTAAAAAATTAGTTTTCAGTGAAATTAGATACTGTGTGCATCTTAGGAAAGCAGAGACAAGGAAAAACCATTTTTAATGTCATCTCCAAAGCAAAGAAAGTGCTTTGAGCAATATTGTGTTAAAAATTTAAGTCCTGGAAAAACAAAAGCCTTAAAAATGCAAGATGTTACTAATATCAATTGGAGAAACAATTTTTAAATATTTAACAGGTTCCTGCTTTCCCATTTAGACAAAGAAAGGAAGATTGCAAAGGCTTAGTAATTATACTACATGCCAAAGACTCACAGTTACAGAAAATATACGGTCATGGGTATGGATTTGCAATTGTTGTTTAATATGGTGAATTTAATGAATAACTGAAAGACATTATCTATTTATATATTTAGAGACATTTGTCTGAGTGTATTTTTTGCTGTCAGACAGTACAGGCATATGAACAAAAGCTTGGTCCCATTGCAATCAGTGGTAAAACACCATTGCCTTCAATGAAGCCACACTTAAATATTTACATATGTACCCCCATACAGTAAATATACTTTATTTTTATGTGTTGAAACTTTACCCATTAAGTTGAAGTCTGAGAGAATATTAGGTTCCTGGGCCTCTGAAAATATATACCAAGTAATTTGGTGCAAAGATTCTTCCAAAATCATATCACTGTGATACATCTTCTGGATTCATAGTTCTGCATCAATCCTGGTGTACACACGAGTTATAGCCTGAAGGTACAATAAACAATGCAAGTTAGTAAGAGGGGCCTTCAATTTTTGTTTCCAACAAGCATTTAGTTTATAACAGCAGGAATATATATGAACAAAGAGAAGATCAGGACAGTACAAGATGAGACAAAAGAGGTGGCTCATTTACCTGAATTTAATCCTTCCCCCTGCAAAGACAGCAAAAAACTCCCAAATTTGTTATGTTTGATCGTGTCCAAAGATTAAGTAGAAGTCCTGGTGTCAGTGGACTTTGGATCAGGTTGGCTAGGAATGCTTTCATGCTCATGTGAAAAAATAAAAATAATTTTAATTTTAAAATGTTCAGAGGATAGCACATGAAATCAAAATCATCTACCATATTGAAAAACCTGGCCTTATCAAAATAAATCAGACATTTGGAGTATATTTCACCCTAAACTCTTAAGACACCAAGCAGCTTCACGGGTATCAAAGTATTTGAAAACTCTTATAACAAGAGTAAGCCCAGTAAAAAGCATTGGGCAAATATTTGCAATCACCTATTTGACCAAAACACTGTTCAAAATAGTTTGTTTTACACAATTTATTAGGAATAAATAAATGACAGAGACATCTTTTGTCACCAAAATCAAGCCCTCTTGGGCTAAGTAATTCATTCCTGTACTTATGTTTGTGTATTTTACAACGAAATAAGTAAGCTTCTTGTCCATACCACTCAAAACCTAAATTGCCCTAATGGCTGAAAAGTCTTTAAAAATCCATCCTAATGCATTTATACATATTTTCTGCTAATATGCCTTTTGAAGTTTTTAATCTCTTCTCCATGCTTAACATCTTTACATTTTCATGTATTTATGCAGAAATAGCTAATTTTTCCCATTTTTCCAAAATTATGAAATAATCATATTGTTTCTCAACAAAAAGAAGGCAAGTTATCTTCAAAATATTATTTTCCTTTTGTCATGGTGTTTCCTCAAATAAAATGTTAGCTTAAATCTTGCTTAGTCATAGACATCAGATACTCAAATTTCCACATACAAGAAATTTAAATGAACTAAGAAAATTATTAAAAAGCAAAGTCAACAATTCATTCATTTTGCAAAGTGTTTTTAAGCATATTTCACAGCAGGAGTACCAAATGGATCTTCTAGTCCTAGTAGTAAAAATTCTCATAAAATACACATTTGTAGAGACTCAGTATTGGCAAGGAGCAAGGAAACAGTTCAGCAATATCACTGATATTTCATTGAAGTCAGCTATACTAAGCCTTTTCAAGAATTCCAGTAATTCCTCTTCTATGAACTGGCATTGAAAACTCTTTGCTGTTACACATGCAGGATGCTTCTCTTGCACTAAATAAAATACAAAGTTAAAAACTTCTTCCTCTTTGCTGTTACACATGCAGGATGCTTCTCTTAAATAAATAAAATACAAATTAACTCAATTTACACAATCAGACAGCAAAGAAAGCAGCACAGAGCTACATAAAGATGTCCAAAAATGCAATCACTACTGAAGAGAAAAGCAAATATTCAAAAATAGTTTTCTAAATCAGCTCTTCCTTTAAAATGAGCAGTCTTTGACACTTCTCACTTATAAATCCAAATCTTGTCAATCTTCCCTTCTTGTTTCTGTAGAACTAAGAATTTTTCAGATTCTTAACTTGATAGCTAAATAGTCACAAAAAGTACAAGGCTTTACCCAAATGCCCACCTTAGTAATCCTAATGCTAAAAGAGACTGTTGGATATTTGCTAGTAAATTATAACACAGAAGTTAGCTAACAAAAAATAAGCCTGTGAGATCAGTTTCAGGCTTAAAGACAGAATATCTGACAATCCTCAGTTGTATTTTCACACGATCTAGCATAGAGGGACTATAATTCTCTCTATTAGCAGCTTTTACAGTATCAGAATTGAATAACAGTCAATGATAACAAATGGAAAACACTGTAAATTTTAGGGAGACACCTATCACTGCTTATGTATGAAATTTTACCAGTGGTCTGATCCCCTGAGAACTCTAACACCAGATAAAGCAACTTGCTAGAAAAATCATAAAGAGATACTGATGAATATCCTTTACTTTAACAGAGCCAAGCAGGCCTAAAGATGCAGCTCCAGTATATGGAGAGGGAAAAAAAAAAATATATATACATTTGTGTATGTATATAAAAATTTAAGTTCTGTGAGCAGAGGAATCAAGAATGCCTGGTCTCACAGGAGTCTGTGTTTTATGACTGGCATTTTCTAGTGGCTAACAAAATGTGACTTCCAACTGCAGCTCTTCTAACAGTTAGGGAATTTATAATTTTTCCCTCCCGCACAGATTCGCTTTTAGTAATAAACATTCTTCCAACATCAGTTCTTTCCTGCAGAAGCATTAATAAATGCCTCTTTCTTTCTCTATCCAGATGCATTGTGAGAAATGTCCACAAAATTATCGTCTTTGATGCCTCTTTGTCAAATTGCAGGGTTGAAATCAGACAAATAGTTAAAAATTTAACTATTTTTAGATAGATGTTTCAGGGATAAGAACAGATGTTTCAGGGATAAGTCTTATTTCCTTCTAAAGCCATGCTAAGGTATAGTAGGCAAAGGTTTATCAGTCTTCTTTCATTAAAAAATATTAGACCATTTACAAAGATTTACTTGTACTGGTATTTAGGGATAGATCTATGATCCTAGGATCTAGACCTCTGAGGTCAGATGAAAACACTGGAACATAATCAAACTCCAGATGTAATGATGTGGCTAAGGATTGTCTCCTTCAGTGCAGATGTCTTAGAAACTTTTTTTGAAGCTGCATTCTACAGACTTCAGTGCAAGGCAAGCTGACAGAACACAGATTAAAAAAGAGGAGCCGGTGAGTTGGCAGGTCAGCCAAAGGGATGGAGTTACTTAGAAAGGCATTTGGGTCTGCCTCTACCCAGTAAAGAGTCTCAGTGACCTCTGGAATAAGCCATGATGGAAAGGGTGCAAAGGTGATTTTAAATTCCCTTAGCCATTTTCTTCACGGGCCAGATTTGCTGTTCAACCCTACAAAGGTGTTTTCCCAGTGTAACATTTGCTTGTGCTGGGCAGTCTGAAATAATGCTTGGTTTATTTATCTACTTTGGACGAGAACCAATCCCAAGGCCCTCAGCACACTGCTAATTAATTCCTTTCCCATGAGAAGAAAACTATTTCTTTCCTTATTTTTAACAGCCTTAGAACAACGTGAGGGTCTTTCTGGCTGGAAGGTAATTACAGAGCTGCTGCTGCTCACCTAAATCCTCTCACTATTTGCACAGAACATTTTTAGTATGCACTACATCCTTGTCATCCTTTAAATGTTTCTGTAATTAAAGGCAATGCTGCCAAAAAGATGTTCCAAGTCGAATAAAAAAATATTTATTTGCATGAGTAAACTGGCTAATTACTTGGGCAATCTCACACAAATATTTTTCCCATAAGTTATGTTTAAGAATAGAAAAAGTAACCATCAACTCAAGCATGCAGAGAGGAAAAAAAATCAGTGTTAAAGCACAGCCATTAGTTTAAACTTGGTACACATCTCTATACTTGATTTTCCAGGGGAAAAAACCCTTTCTTCATTGCAAACACACAGCCCTGCTCATGCATTGACTGTTATTGCAAGATTGCAGTTCTGCTGCTCAGTAGAACTGAAAACATGCTCACGTGCAGATACCCTCTTTGAAAAAAGAAAAATCAAATAAACAGATTCAGACTGTGCCATTAAGCCACTCACCAGCCCCAACACGAGCTCCTGGTGCTGCTGTGCTCTGTAGCTTCCACTGTATAACTTCATCTGAGATTTGGGAAACTCTCATTTCTACATGCAAACAACTCTGCAGGCTGGCGTTAGCAGAACAATTACACAGCTTCTTCTCCCTCGATCACATTTACTTGTCATAAGTTATTTGACTAGATTTTGATTTAGAGTAATCCAAACCAGGATGGTGAGCAGTGAGAGAAGGCAGGGGCTTCCATTAAAGAAGGCTGTTAAGGTATTATTTGTAACAGTAATAGTGCCCTTCCCCTTCCATGCAAAGATACCTGCTTCTTTTACATGCCCTAGGTCAAGACCAAAACATGAAAGAAATGTGAAAACATTAGCCCTACTTATGCAAGCCAGAAGTTTTACTGACTCCTTGACATTCGATTATGTTTTCATGCATTACTTCAAATGAGTCACTTCATCCTACCACCTGGTTTCCAGACACTTCATCCCCCACTTGGTTTGCTCAAGGAGCTCTTCTTCTTCATCTGAATATTTTGGGTACTAATTGGCAATGGATTTCCCTTCCACTGTTTTTCATTCCATGTTTTCGTGGTGGTCCTTTATCTAAGTGCATTCAAAGACAGTTCTGCTTGCCAGGTACTGAATGCCCTTGAGCAGTGTTACATCACTCACAACTGCAAATAGTTTGCAGTGATCTCTCTTGGCCCAGCTTTAATAAGAATGCTGTAGAAAGGGCTGGTGATTCTGTTTTGGATTTTAGTGTTTGGGTTACTCATGCTGCCATAAAACTGCATGTGGGTTGCAAAGCAACCACTGAACTGGATTTATAACCTTTATATGGGAAGTTCATCTTCCCTGAGATATGATTCCTGTATGCCCAAACTCAGCTGCAAAGCACTGTATCAAGGCCTCAAGCCCTCCAATGGTAAATATTTATTTCAAAAATTGTTTTCTCCTTTAGTAAATATCAATTATGAATTAGAGTGGGGAGCAACTTTCATCTTTCAAAAGTTGTCCTCCAAAAATATAACAATGAGATTTTTTCCCCCAAAGGTCTAAACCTAACTGCTGCTGAGAGTGGTATGTGACATCTCAGAGTAACTCATAAAGAAAAAAAAAAGATGTCACAATAGTAAAGAAGGCAAAAAGAGTCAAGTTTTGAGGTAACTGAGGGTGGGGGGGAAAGTAAAAAAAAAAAAAACAAAACAGACTAGGTTTGAGTGTTCACAGCTGATTCTCAGCCACATTTCATGTCCAGCATTTGCAAGTTCAGATCATCCACACACTGAGGC
>VZTN01014516.1:0-18780 GCA_013400515.1 Erpornis zantholeuca
TATGTTATTGACAGAAAGGCTTCCTACGTCACCCGCCTCTCCTTCCAAACTACAACATTTTGATTGGAATTCATTGCTTTTTCACCCCCTCAGAAAATGATACACTCCTCCCTTACTCTATAAAAAACATAGGTATTTCACATGTAGTCATTTAAAGGATAGATTTTCAAGAAATTGAATAAAGACAAGTCATTCAAATCCTTATTTTGGAGAATCTTTTCATTAAATTGTAAGATCTGTTGCCAAGAGTATTGCCATGTTCCCTTCCCCCTGCCTGAACTGGTGGAAATGCCTGAAGATAATTGGTTTCTAAAAGGTAAGAAAGTACTTGAAACTCGATCTACTGCCAACAGAGGTAGGTCCTTCAGGTAGCTGGAGAGGCTTTGCTAATGAGATCCTAGTTCAATCATTTACATTTCTTTGGTGGTTATTTTCTTATGCAAATGAACAGACTTTTCACCACAGAGAAACGGGCAACAACCGACTGTTAAATGAATTACCTCTCACTTAATGAAAACACCCAGCTTCTTATTTCTTATGAGTTTACAGAAGGTTATTTGTTTGGACTATTATAATCCACAGCACTTTGATGTTCACACCACACTGGGGTTTAGAGAACAACACTATTATCTGTAATTGCAACTGCAAAGTTCCTCCCTTCAGAGACATACTACTACACTTTTATCAAAGGATGCAAAGACAAATATATTATAATACAGCATAATGAAAGCAGCCTAGAATATCCAACGGCTTTTTCCTCTGGGCTTTTTTGAGTTTAATAAGGAAGCAAGCCACCTTGAATTTCTCTAGAGATATTCAAAGGAAGAAGGTAGGAAGTGTCTAATAAAATTCGAAAAGAAACCATTTGCACGTTTTCGATCATTCAATTAACATACTAACAAGGCATAACCCTCGCAGTTGACTGAAAGGGAAAAGGTAACAGTGTTTTAAGCTCTGTATTTCTTTTTCTTTAAGAGCAATCAGGCCTTCAGCCTGGGGTGGTGGTGACGAAGGGAGCAAACCAAAGTAGTTAGATCGGTGGAGAGCTTTCACCATCTCTCCCAGATTAAACACAGGAAAGAAAATAATATCCTTAACTCCCGTCTACATTCTTTTACAAGAATGACAGAGACAGTGCAGTTAGTGCAAGATAGAGATAACTACGGTGTGGTAAAAACAAATGGTTAACTGTATGCAAATATAGTGTTAAGCTTTAATTTGCTTCTTTATTTCTGTTCTCACACTATCTGAAAGCTGCTGCTGCTGCTACCAGGTGTCAGGAACATGATCCTATTTTGTTTGATGTCACAAAAGATCAATCTGAACTTTCCTTAGCCTCTAGCTATGTTGAATTCTGTAATGAAGAGTTAATCTATGCACAACTTGAAGGTTAAAATTATAATTTTGTCTGTTCTCAGTAAAGGTGTATATCCTTGCAGATATTCTGAACCCCCCTGGGACATCCCCCATCATAACACATCATTGTCTGCTGAGGATTATTTTTAGATTTTTTTTTTTTGTTTTTTAAGTAAAGCTCCTCAGGCCTCTGCAAATATTTACCAGTTAAAGCTCAAAGACAGACAAGGGATGTTTGAAGAGGGTAATTTTTTCCCCTCAATTGTAAGGCACTAGCTTGCCTATAAAAATAATTTACTTATTTTCTTCAAGTTTATTTATAATTTACCAATAACCATTTCTTTTTGTGTTTGTAATGACATAAACCAGGACCTATTCCCACTGAATTATGCATTGCATATTAGAAGTTAGCCTCCAGTCACAAAGCCATTTCAAACACGGTGCTATAGTATCTCATGCATTTTCATTGGACACTGTTTGTACTTTCATAGCTCAAGCATATTTTTAAATGTCTCTTCCACTTTGTCATCTCTCAACTTTTATTGCAAAGTGCTAAATATGCTACTAACGCTGCTAAGCACAAGCTCTCATCAGCTGAAGAAACTAGTGAGTAACTAGTCACCATACTCTACTGACAGGATGGATATTGTGCAATATGTCACACTGGACTCCATTTTCAACTCTTTGCTTTACTTATTACTTACATCCTTAATTAAGATAAAAAAACTAAGAAAGCATCATTACTTTTTTTAACTCTGAAAGGACATATGAAGACATATGAAAGAAAAACTCTACTTCCAGTAGCATAGAAAAAAAAATTTGAAAAAACAATATCTGGGAAATATTATTTGAGAGTAATTATAGGTTATCTCCATCCAGGTCAAGTTATCAGCTTTCCATGAAAAGAAATAAATACATTTCATGACAATTGCCACCTCTGTTTGTCTGTATTACTAAGGGGAGACTTTTCCAGGAGTCAGGAGAGATTCTCTTTTGCTTTTCTCTGTTAACAATGGAGCATGAATAAGGGAAAAACAGATCTACGACTATGTCTGTGTTGGCAGAAGCTGTGGGTTTATATCACAGTCGTTAGTTTGAGTGGTTTTGTGAAGGATTTTAAATCCTATGTGTGAAGCATAATCTTAAGCTCAGCTAACAATGAGCACAAGCTCTTATTGTTACTAAGATTTTAAACAAAGGAAGGCAAATTAATTTTCAGCAATTTAAAATTGAAAGGCAGTGAAAACATTGTAAAATAATGCACCTCAATAATGGGAAAATATTGGAGAATTAATGGATAAGGTTGGATTTGTGCACTGATTAGCACAAAGGCATTCAAAACCACTAGGTCCCACCCAAATACCAGCATTAAACAAGAATAATAATGAAAAGATTCATCCAGTAAGATACATATCTATCTTTCTCTGAACGTCTTGAACACTATAAAATAACATTAAGGGCTGAGGGTTGGTTTCACCAAAGATCATGTGAAAACTGCCATCCCACAGGAATTTAGAAAGAACTTGTTCAGTACTGTTCATAACTTGGAAATGAAAGAAATCACTCTAAAATATTGAGAGAAGTTTAAGTCAAAATAAATTATAAATTAAAAAATTAAATTTAGGTGCAGCTGAAATTTAGAACTAATTTTTGAAATAGGTTTTGTATCTTGACTGACTTTGATCTTCATGCAGACAACTATCTGTCAGATGACAAAATTTTTTTGGAACCCCTAAAATACAAAACTGTGTACATACAGCTGCTCAAGTTGTTTCCATTTAGTGATGTTATACAAAGTGCACTTACAGAATAAATTTCATACAATTCAAAGTACCATTTTATTGCTGATGTAAATGGAAACCCATTAGCCAGGAAAGGTTCCACTTTAATTAGTTTTCAGATCATATATTTATAGTGCAACACTTCTGTAGAGGTGTACATTGTAGAAGATAATATCCATAAAATGGCATTTTTAGAAACAGCTCTTAAAATGCATGAAGCAAATTGCAACAAAAATTAGAGATTTTCTGCTCTGCCATCAGGGCTACTAAGCTGACTATCCATAGCACAAGTGTTGTTGCTCCATCACCTCTGAAGTAAATGGTAATACTACTCATAAAATAAGAAATTACTGAATATATGAGAGTTAAATTTCTGGTTCTATAGACATTTACTTGTTCAGGAAAGTTACTCAAATATCTGCCCCCACTCTACTCATGAGTGAGTTACAGTCTGATTTAAAACTGCATCTTCTACTTTTCCCTGGAATGCTCAAACCTTCAAATGCTGGTGCATCACTGCTGCTGACGGCCCTGTCTACATCCAGGCACTTTGATGTCCTGCCAAAGAAGGGGGAGGCAGCCTAGTTTCATGTAACTGGCCATATGAATGTTCAGTGTTCTTTGAGACTGCTGAGGATTATCTTTTCTGCCCAGGTGTGGGTCATGGACCTCTAACTGTCATGGTCTGATAGGATCTTAAGACAAGGGAATTCAAACACAGCTGGAGAATGTGGGTGTCTGCATGTTGGTGCAAGGAATGTGAATTTCCAAGAAATAATGATGGTGGGAGGAAAATACCAGGCATATTGACTGCTGACAGAAGTCACATTGGTGCCAAAACTAAGAAAGAAATAGTCAAGAGCAGGCATTCCTCTGAAGCTGTTACCCCTATAAGGCTGCCAGCTGAAAGGGTATGCATGATATCTAGGACATAGAAAAGTATTTCTATGGCACACAGCTCTCAGCAAACCATCCTCAGTTTAAGCTATCTCTATGATAAGTATTGACAATGTATATTTTTCCTCTGGTCTCCACCCCCTTTCAGAATTTGTGTGTTGTATCCTCCTCCCTCTCTACAATTTGTGTTGACTGATGTGACAGACAGAAAAAAAGATTAAAAAAAGAATGCTCTGTTTTGTTGCCCAGGGGGAGGGAAATAAGCCCAAAGGACAAAACAATTAATTCCTTTATAAAAGTAGGATTTTCTGGGTACACAATGATTCATCATGTTAAAGAGCAGATTTTCAGACTGTGACTGGATTCAGACATGGAAGAATATATTATGTGGACAAACACAAAATTTTGAGATTTACATCTTCACAGACTCATTTCTTGCCTTATATATTATCAGTTCTGACACACTTTGCTCAAAATCTACTTTTTAAATCTGATGTTACTGCTAAATGGAGAAGGCATAATGCTCTTATCCATGAACCAAGCAAAATCACAAGGTTTCACAAATGCAGATGACTGCTAAAAAAAAGTAAACGGGGAGGGAGGAGGAAGAGAGACCGAGAAGGAAGGAATAGTTATCCAAACTAGCATATGCAAACGAAACATATGGTTCAGCCTGCTTATTCCACAAGCAATATACTCATTGAGGATGACTCATAAACACATGAAGTATAGTACTTAGTACAATCTAAAATACAAAAAATACCCATAAAACTAATTTAAATGTGAGATGTTTATACTAGAAAAATGTAATCAAAAGCTTCAAGTTCTTTGAATTTGTCTTAAGTATGTGCTATATACAAATATGCAAGCTCTTTTTTCATCTTTCTTCCTTCTATTGTAAGGACAAGGAGCAGTAGCTGTAGCCACATTTTAATACATGATCTCATCACTAGTCTGCAGAAATTCTGGGTTAGTTTTTTGAATAAATGCTAAATTTTAAAATGCAATGATGTATGAGTTCATACACAAGTTCACAAAGAGGAAAGAGTTTTATATTGATAAAATCAGCATAACTGAGTTTGAAGAATATCAAAGATCCATGCAAGGTTCTTTAGGCTGTCCAAAAATCAAAGCATCATGAAATTATTTGGTGAAACATTAAAATCTTTATGCAAATGCAATGCAAAATCTTTCCCCTCCACAGAAAAACTCAAGCTATCAGCTGAGTCTGAAATCTCTGGTCTATACCTGCCTATATAAAGTCAACAAGATGTTGGGTATTTACTGCTGGATTTTAGCCAATAACTGTCATCCTAACACAATGTCAGTACAGAGTCAGACCCTAAAACAAAAACTTGACATTAGGATATTTTTATAAGCCTGACAGTGTAGACATGTGCTTACACTTAAGTCACCAGGAAGCTCCCCAAACACAGAGAGGGGAAAAACACTTCTGCATTACAGCACAAATCACTTGTTGTCCAAAAAGGGCAGGAGGTTACCCCTGATTTCTGAATGATAATTATGACTCTGGCCAAGTCCTTCCCTCTGTGGACCAGGTAAACAAGGTTCATCAGATGGGCTCTTTTTAGTATGGTATCTCCAGATGGACTCTGGAGAACATCTGCCTCTCAGTCTTGATCTTCTCATCTCCCCCCTGGCTGGAATGGAGGGGGCTGGGACAGCATCAGCATCCCACCCCTTGACAGGCACAGAGAGCGATCGGTTCCTTGGGCTGTGTTTGCTGAGCAAGCAGTCATTCCCCATTTCCTCCAGGTGGAAATGTCCCCTGGGTTACATCTGGCCTATCAACTGTAATTGGACTATCTGCTGGTTTGTATAATCTAATTAGCCACTCTTTTCACCTTCCCTGCTAAGGAGAGCAAAGACCTTTGCTTAACCTTTCACTTTCACAATTTAACTAATTATTAAAATACAGCTACGCAGTGACTCTATCTTTTCCTGATCTATTTTCTCTTTCCCCACATGTTCATCATATTCCATAATTGTTGCTATCTATCCTTACCCTGAAACACAAAAAAAATTCAATCTCGTCCATAAAATTCAATCTCATCCATTTCTCTTGCTACCAGGAAATGTACAGAGATAAAGGGAAAGAATAACAGAATAAACCTGTAGGAGACAGACATATACTACCCTGCCAGAGAAGAGATTTAAAGCACTTAGATGGGCAAAGTTCAACACATAGTGTCCTTAGAATTGAGGTGAAATACAATGAATTCAAATTCTTAGAAAGCTCTCTTTGACTATTATTGTATTCAAAGTAAATACAATCACATCCATTCTGCAAACTGCTTCTATTAAAAAACAATTCCAAGTATTTGAAATGTTTACCACAAGACAGTGATGGTCCTTTTGATTCTCCCTTCAAATAACATAATTAGAAGTCTGGGGACAGAGTGCAGCCTTTCAAAGAGAAAAGGCTTGAAAATTGCTACTTTGTTCTAACTGCGAAGAACTCTTAGAACAAATTTTCACCAAAAGAGTGTAATAAAGGGAATAAGACTGCAGCATAGCTGTGCTGAAACTTTACCCTCATGACAAAGCTGTATAGTCCTGTATAAGGAGGGTAAAGCTGGATAGAATGTTGCAAATCCCCCTTCACAAAGCAAACTGCACCGTAGGTACCACAGAGTAGTGGCTTAAGAGCAATTGAACCACATTATATGTTATGATGCATTCTTATAGAGGTTAATGTAAATTTCTATGTTCAATGCTTTATGAAACCATGCAGTGTAAAGTATGAATAATACAGGTATTATTAAATCAATATAGCAAAACACTCCAGAGCTCAACAGTAACAACTATTTTTGTGATTAGAAATGGGTTACAAAACATATTTCATGGAAATGTCATTGAAATGTCTTAAGATACTGGAAAACAAGAAAAGGCTATAGGGCCAAATTCTCCATTCATTTGCAGCTACTATAGGTCATTATTTTCTGCAAAATGAAGAGTTGGCCCCTCTGAAGCTTGATAACATTTTTTATTTCTTGTCTGCCTTGTCCTTGGTGCACGGAGAAGATATAATTAGATTTTAATTCTAAGCTGGATAGCTGGCATCCTTAGGAAAACACAAATAAAAAATGTTTTTAATAAAAAGTGTTCTCATAGCCAATTCTCTACATTGGGAGAATGCATGTGATCATGAGAAACAAATTTAACTAAGTTGCCTTAGACGTTAACTGCTGGCTTTTTTAGTCTGTTTGATGTTCCATAAGTTGCTGACCAGTATCTTACTTCCAAGTTATGGAAAGGTTACTTTAAATATAGTAATTTGCATATCCCTTTGTGTACAAAAATTTCAGTTTCTTTCTCTTCTTTTCTTACCAGTCTGCTATTTTTGTTATTATGAAATGGAAAATGGAATTGGTTTATTTCAACATATCTCATCAACAGTGCTTCACTTTGCACCCAAAAGAAAGTCAACATTGTTAGTATTCTTTAAGAGAGGTTGATAAGTCTCTTGCAGCAAGTTAGATTTGTGGGACTTAATTTTTCTGTGTTGGTACTTAAAAATACTTATGGCATGTTGGCAGCTGCTTGATTTGGCCAATAACCAAACTCCATAACATCAGAATAAAATGATGTCTGCAGTTCCTGTCAAGGTCATTTAGGAACTACAAGATTAATTGAAAGCATCACCCTCCATATATCTACCTTACTTTTAAGCTTTACAATGTGTAAGGCTGCTCAGCTGATTACAAAATGTACTAAGAAGAAAGAGCAGAGGAGAGTCCATAGTGAGATATGCAGAAAAAACCTAATGGTCTGAACATATCTGTTTGCCATTAATGGTGCTTTAATTTGTTAAAAATGTTTGTCTCTGGTTCCTTCTAGGTTATATTATCATGTCTGCAGATATAACAAGCAGATGGAAAAAAATTCCTCAATGCTTGGGTCCATTTCTTCTCTACCAGCTGTAGAATGTAGTCTGAAATTCATCCTGAGCCAGAGCAAGAATGGTGGGAAGGAGAATGGGCCACAGCATTATCTTTCAGCTGAAGAGGAGAAGGACACACATGCTGCCCTGAACACAAGAGCTCATGGATGTCTGGTGCATGGAGAAACACAACGCATATCCAGGTCCTCTCAGTCAGGAGGCAGTACTGCATGACTTAAAAAGTTTTTGTTGAAAAGCACAATCTTCCACCATTTTAAACTGCTGACATTTTCTCAAGAAATATTGTGAATTACAGGCATATCCAGAATGACACCAAAAGGTAAGAGAACCCCAAGCCTATTTCCTCTGACTCACAAACCTGCACATATAATGAACACCTCTGTTGCTGCAAGGCACTTATCTCTAACTACTGTACTCCCTGTCAACAGACTATTTCCTATATATTCTAAAATAAAAAGAATATCTTATCTTTCACTCTCTTTCTCCCTTTTTCTTCCTTTTGAAGCACGCAATAAGAGAAATGGCTTAATTAGCAGCAATATATCTTATTAGATTGCTGCATAGGTAAGTCAATATACTTACAATAAACACAAAATGTGTTTTATAGTTATAAATACTTACACTTATATGTATTACATTATACAGATAGATACATCTTTGCAGGTGTCTGGAGAAAGTGATTTTTTAAAAACAAAGGTACTGTAAATGTATGTGAATCAGTTACAGCAAATTGAAGCTGTTCTGCATTTAGAGCAGGTTTGCCTGAGACAAAGCAGCATTAATGTCCATGTATCTCAACAAGGCTGGAACATGGCACAGTGCTGGCAGTGAAACTGTGCAGGGGTGCTAGCCTGGGTTTGGGAAATTGGGAAGCAACTTTCTTACAGAGATTTTCCAAGGCTAAGCTGACTATGAGTCACAGGAACTCCTACTCCAGAGGCAGCTGTCACGAGGCAGCTGCAGTTTCCTAACCCTGAACCGGGTTTGCATGGAATACCTGTGGAAGTATTGGAGTATGCAGACATTTTTATACAGGCTAAAAGCAAATTCAGCAGCCTAAGTCTCATAAAAGTTCTGGGTTTAGTGGTTGAATCAGCACTGGTGATGCTTCAGTCGTGGCCTAATTGGAGGGAAAGTTGTAATGTTGCAAGGAGTGCTTCTTGTATGGGGCAAACTTGCAGGCAGGCATGTTAGGACCTATGCCACACCTCTCTAGCTCAGTGTCTGACCTAAGGAAGTCTGAAAGACACTAATTTGACTTTTTGTCTTCATTCTAAAGACAAGAGTTTCATGACCATGCCAGTTAAATGGAGTCTTAAGTGTCTGTGGAAATTATAGGCAGAACCTGAATACTAATAGACCTTTAAATAAAATTTCAGCTGTAAATGAGAGAAAAGTATGGGCAAAACACCTGGAAAATTTTATGGTTCTGAAAAGGTGAACATATAAGATTTTATTTTTTTTTTCAGAACTCTTCCTAACTTAAAACCAGTTCTGCATTTCAAATGAGGTAGTAGGCGAGGTTGAATGGTAGTTTCTTACTTGGAAAAAGTTATACCAGTTTTTCTTTTTGCAGTATTGAACATAAATATATCTTGTCTCATTTGGCTTGCCTCTGGTAAGGGTTCAGTCAATCTGTATTCTCAGCCCAAACATGAATAGAGTGCTGGCATTTCTGTTACTGCCAAGTGAACTCAAATTTCTCTGGCTCTTTTAAATTGATATTAACTGGAGTGTTAGCATCATTAAAAAAAAAATAGAAAAAAATTACCTGCCCTTTTGTGACCTGGGAGCTGTTTGGCTTACATTTCTGAGCGAATTTATGCAATTACAGCAGGGTCTGAACAGCCTTCTCCCATCATATTCATTGAGTAAATCAGACTTGTATCTGATCCTGGAGCACAGTTGTTCTGATTGCACATTGTGTGGTGTTTCTAACGCATGACTGACTGCTTGCTTTGTTCATCCTCTCCCTGTTAGCAGCCTGTTCTCTTGTTAACTCTTTCTCAATAAGATATGAGTCAAGTCCTATCCTGGAGGAAAAGATGAAGTCAACCAGATAGTTATTGCAGTTACAGTTCAGTCCCATTTAGGCGTTCAGCACCTTGTTGACTCAGTTGCAGCTCTACAGGCTTTCCCACACTGTTTACTTGACACTTGCAAGTCCAGCCTGTACCAACTTCTATTGTATTAAGCAAACACTCCTACTGCACTAAAATTCCACTCATTGTTAGTGCTAAAGCAACAGGATTTTGTCCAGTTCGCAGACAGCAGAACCTATTGTTATAAGAAAACTCTCCCAAGATGGAATCTGAAAAGAATCATATGACCCAGAAAAGGATTAGCCTTCAGGAAGTCTTTGGGCTTTACCATTTTGTGAAGGCATCCCCAGAGAGAGCAGAAAATAATAAAGTAAAACATATTTCTGGACTGAAGCCTGTTCCAAAATAGATTATAGGCACTTTCAGTTGTGTGAAAAAAGATCATGTAATGGTTACTAAATGAGACTATGACTTAGGGAAAGGAGATCGTAGCAATTTAACAAAAGTGAGGTCAATAAACTTGAATAAAAGAACATTTTTACTAAAGGGAGGAAACAAAATCATCTTTGTGAAAGTAACTGCAGTTTTTAAAATACAAGGCAATTACATCACATACTGTTACACACGCAACCCCTGCTGCTCAAATAGTCATTGACAATTCCTACTCAGAAGAGATTTCTGTTCTTTTAAGTTAATTTCCATTTTCTTCAGCACATAAAATGGATGTGCTGCCATTAAAATTTTTGTAGTCATGCTTATGAATTTAAAGTCTGCATAGAGTATTTAGTCATAGGCAGACTCTGCTAATAAAACAAGTTGGGATTTCCTTTTAATGTAAGGAGACAAGACTGCTTTTTTTCTCACTGATTGAGATTGATACTGTAAGTTAAACTCCTTTATTGAGTAATGTATTTTAATATAAATTATAAATATAAACAAACAAAGTTCTATCAGCAATTATGGAGAAAGAAAGAAACAGATGCCTTTATATAAAAGAAAATGCACACTTTTCCTTGGGTAGAGAGAAAAATTCACATATGATAAGACAGAGCATTTCTTGTACCACCAAAATAATTAATTTTCCATCAACATCAGCATTTTCTGTATATATAAATATCTATTGGCACGAAAGAGTGAGACTGCAGTAAGAAACATGAAAGTAAAATCCGTGGTACCCAGTCATTTTCCTGAAGTTAGAGATGGAACACACTGCCCTAAAAAGAAGGCTGGAGACCAGCCCTCAGCCCCCTCATGCTCACCCCAGCAGACAGCACTATCCATCATACAGATTGGGCTGGGAGGGGGCAGAGGAGCACCAGGTGTATGTAATAAAAATCTCACTGTCTAAAGCCCTAGTGTGGCTTTTCCTTCTCATTCAGCATTCGCAGATGGCTCTTCACCTGACTTTGTGCCCGGCTCCCTCACAAGCCAGCCATCCCCAAGCAAGTGGCCTAGTGACAGGGCCTTGATCACTCTTCTACTGAGCCCTGGAAGAAGGGACCATGCAGAGCCCCTCAGCACCAATAAATTGGATGTTACTGTCCCAGTGAAGCTGTCAAAAAAAGTTCAAAGAAACTAAGCCAAGCTAAATAGGAGCATGGGGCACTAAGGAGCACATTCCTTTCCATCTGCATGGTGTTTCCTAAGGCAGGAACCATGCCACAAACCACTCCCTGAGCAGCTCTGCAAGCTAAGCAAGAGACAAGCAGCAGAAGTATATTTATGGCTCTTCACCATGCTTCTACTAAATTAATGACAGGAGAGATAAAATTATCTGAGGGGGGGAGACAAAGATCAGATTGCATTCTCTTTGCTCCCTCACTTTCCTAGTTTTAATATCGACCTCCACTAGTGTGCATATGCAGTAAGATCACACAGTGGAATTATGTTCCTTTTTTTTTTGTCCCCTGAGAATCACCTTAGAGACACTATTAGCACAGGCCACACAGCAAGCTGTCACACTCTGACATATGCTCCCACTTACCCTGTGGCTGATGGCCCAGCACAGCCTCAGCTTCTGGTCACCCTTTCAGGCAGATGAGGTGTGTGGTGTGCAGCCCCCAGGCCCTGTCTGGCCCAGAAGTGCAGCTTCTCTTTCTTTCCACTGGCCAAGGAGGAGGATGCACTTTGTACATACCAGTTAAAACTGCTTTGGTTGGTACTTAAACTTCTAGATATAATCTATACCTTTGTTATTATTCTTTGAAATCCTACCCAAAGCCTAAAGGCTCTCTTTGGGCAACTGTATTCATTTTTAAGCCTATAAATAATTTTATATTACTCACCAAAAAGTAGGAATCCAATTTTTTTATACCACTATTTTGAAGGTATTCAAAATGATTCATATTATAAATCTTGTTGAAGGATACATGCCTGGGGTGTGGTGAGGATATACAGGAGCCAGCAGGGTGAAAGGAAATGTAGCTAAAATAAGCAGATGGGTGGACAGATGGGCATAAGAGGAAGAAATAATATTAATCTGCAATATAGATAATAAAAGTCCCAGGAAGAAAAAGTGAAAATGAAAAAGTGACGGTCAAAATATAAAGAATGAAATAGTTTACTTGGTATCCTAGGGATTCAAGGTTCCTGCTGCAGAATTTTTCCTTCTTTTGAACTGTAGCTCAAATTTGTTAATGTAAAAAAGAACACATTTCCAGGCTACAATACTCTGTTGTGAATGCATACATTTGTGCTAATTAAGGGTAAGACAAATCTTCTGAAATTAATGGAGTGCTTTGACTTCTCTAGGCTTAGGTTGGGTTCTTGAAGGGACTGAAACATTGAACTTCAGTGGTGGGGTGGGAGGTGGGAGGTCTTAATGTATTCAACAGCTGTAAAAGTCACATTATTTATCATAGTGCCTTAATATGAAAAATAGCTCCCCTGTCTGTATGGCAGAAGGGGTACATCCAACCAGGATTTGCAGCTCTCTGTAGGTACGGACTTGTCTTTCTGTGGAAGCTCACATAGTAGGTTTGATGTCCCTGAAAGGTCAGTTAAGTTTAGCTAAAGAATTTGAGAGTAGCTATGATTCTTTTATGAGAATACATTAAATACATACTAAGAATATATAATCTGAATAAGTTTTTATGGACAAAGAGGTCAATTTTTCATCCCCTTCAATATGGTACTGGGTAAAGAAAGAACTCTCCACAGAAGCATTGAATTTTATGAAAAATATGGTGGATATCTTTTAATTTATATAGAGTTAACTTTAAATGAAAAATACATTCATAACTCTTCTTTATCTAATTTTCAATTTTGTTGGCCAAAGGAACTCAAGGACTTTTCAATACTATTGTTTAAAATATATTTCAAAATATAATAGACTCATCTCTGAGAAATGGAAATAAATTTGGGAAGCTCTTGGGATCTCTGAAAGAATGTAATAACTATGTCTGTTTCTACCTGATTTTATTGTTCAGGTTTTATGGTGTGGTTATACAAGACAATAATCTCAATTCCCCAACACTAATGAATGGTATGGTTAAATGAAGCCATCCTAAACCCTTACTCCAACCAAACCCGTCTAAGGAATTTGAACATTGCAGAATATTGCAAGAGTCATGCCTGTACAATCTTCTGTTTAAATCACAGAGGAAATGGATGTTGTAGCCAAGGTAGTATTTAGCAAGCTTGCACATGTTATTAGTGCTCTGCTGAGCCATGGCTTAATAAGTATCCACTTTAGGATTACTGGCCCTTTACCCTCAAATTAACTCTTCTCATACGGAATATAAAGGGGAGCAGCTCTTTTGCTTGACACTACTATCCATGTTGCTGCATTTCCTCTCATTTAGCTAATATTTTGGTGAATAAACCTGACCTAAATCTATCCTATTTTTTCTCCCTTCAGGCAGGATTAAGTATGTGACTCGAGTTAAATACAAGTATTGTAAATACAGTAAAAGCACTAAACATAATTTGGGAATACAGTAAATAAAGTGCTGTACTTAATGAAATGACTTTTTAAAGTTATTTAGAACAGAAAGAGTGTTTTTACCTAAAAATTTTCCTAATTTTTCCAATAACATAATTTTATTTATTAACAAAAGATATTATGTCTCTCCATAATCCTTGCCCAGTTTTCACAACTACAACCTGCTCCTTTTTGATGCAAATACATTTTAAAAATCCAGCTCGAACTGGAACATACAGGTCCATTGAAATTGTATCTTACCAAGAACTTTGTATCTTCTTTCAAGTGACAAAAGTCTCTACTCATCTACCTGCCACGAGAAACTACTGATGACACACAGGGTAGTACTGAGCCCAGCTAAAACCTCCCCAAGTCCCATCTCTTAGAGCAAATAAAACATCTACATCCAAATGGACTCCTGAAATTCTCAGACACAACAAAAATTTATTTAATTCTAGAGTAGAGAGTTCCCAATTCTACTAAATATGATCAGAAACCGAGTGGCCTTATGAAAAAGATGGCTAAGATCTCCTGGAATCAGAGATGTAAAGAAAGACTCCTTCAAAGTGAATTTACAATGCAGTTATGGGCATACTCATGTACATAAAATTAAGTTCATATGACTGTGATATGTTTTGTATACATCCTCTGTGATAACAGAAATTATCCTGAGAGGGGAAAAAATCCAACTTAAAAAGGGGTTGAGCATAGACCCCAGCAATCATCAGTGAAGTGTGCCATGTGAGAGCTCACTAATTCATCTTCACAATCCTTGTGCAAGCGACTTGTTGAATCACTGTTATACATGGAGAAATGTGTCAGTTCTTTTGAAATACACCAATTCTATGCTGAGAGTACACTGCAGCATAGAGTGCGCTGTATTCTAAATAAGTATTCTTTTCAACAAAATTGGTATTAGGATTCATAAAGCTATAAAAGCACCAAAGTTTAATCATCTGTAATGTCTCTCATACCTGGATGTTCTACTGGAATAAGGATATAATCAAACCATCTTGTATTTTTGCAAGACTGATCTTTGCTCTGTTACAATGTAAAACCATGACCTTTCAAAAAAGGGGATTGCATGTTCGCTATTAGTTCCACATATGTCAAAGGGTTTATTCATGGTGTGCATAGATATGCAAATATGCAAATTTTCAGGCCTATGGACTAAACTGGAGGTACTCAGGGATATCTCTGTTTATTTTTGCATTTTACTTACATTTAAAATACTTTTTTTGTTTATTTTCCTTTTTTTTCTTAATTAATAATTCTGCATCAAAAATTTTCCATCTGTCTCAGCAGATATACAAATCTCAAGGGAGATTTGCACAGAGATGGAAGGAGATCAGGCAGAAATAGACCGGCTTTTTTTTTTGTTCTCCCATTTTACATTCCCCACATTTTCCTCTTTTGCTTTTTTCTGAATTATTCCTTTCCCTTTCCATTCTTTCATTTCTTCTTGTGGAATTTGATTTCTTCACTTTCCTAATGACACCTGCCCTTCTATGCAGTCATCAATGCTTCTGTCTCTGTAGTATATGACAGAGACAGATACAGACGGTGAAAAGTTACTCTCAAGGAAACTGTCATAAAATAAAGAGCAGTAAAGAACAACGTATTGCTAGGCTTCCATCTAGGCCAAATTGCTTTAGAAGCAAAAGGAATGGACCAGTAGAAAATGACATAATAATGTAATCTGTTGAGGTGTGTTATGAAAATAAGGCTGGGTTGGGGAATATAAGTAGACTGCAAGCAAGACGTGTATGAGCGCTCCCTTTGAGCAGGCATGTGATGAATAGGCTTTGTTCCATGGACCAAGGGAAAACAAGAAAGGTTAAACTCAGGATTGGTATCCCAGGTAAAAGATATGGTATTGCAAAATACATCTTGAGACATATTGCTCTTTACAAATGTATTCTTCCTTTCACTTTGAAAAATCTCTACTGGTGTGGAAATCTTGAGGCTGATAAAAACAGCCCGTGCTACACTGTCTTACAAGTTTGACTTCCTAAAGGTTACATTCTACTTACATCTTGACTCAGCTCTGAACCATTCCCAGGGAACTACAAGACCCAACAGGTCTGTGCTCCAAAAATAATCCTCACTAGAATGGTGAAGGGACAACATAATAACAAATACATATATGCATTATAATCATGGGTTTTATAATTTTAGCTGTAGCAGTATAATACGGTATTTTCTCAGTAATGATAGTGGTATAAGACTTGAGTGTTTCCTGCTGCCATTAAAGCAATTTTCTTCTCAAAAAATGGCTGTAAAATCAAAGCTCAGTTTGCTTACATTATCAGAGATCAACTTCTGTCACTTCATTGTACTATTTACTGTTGTACACCTTTATAAATGCATAGAATTTATTGACATATGATTTACATGAAGATGGATACGTCCCCATTTTTTCCCTGGAACCACCTCCCTACAGATACGTATATCCAGGTACATCAGTGAGCACCTCTGTAAATCCCATATGTACATGACCCATTTCACTGCAATATGTCATAATGGTGTGATGCTCATGTGACTTTACACTTCTGTACTGATTTGCAGACAAGGAACCTGTTGCTGTATAATTTTCCCAATCAAGAGTAATCTCTGTGTGAATCAATTCTGCTACCCAAAATAGTCTTTTTCTCATCTATTGTGAGACTTTTTTCAGTGTAGATGAGCTTTAAGTATTTCAAAGTAGCAATCCAGAGACGGGCACAGGCAGCAAGACCTTTTGTAAAACTAAAATAATTTAAATCAGTTGTTCTCTCAGTTACCCTTGCATTTCTCTTTTGTTACCAATTGGATGAGAGATACCAAATTCTTGTCCCTTTAATGTCCATCACTGGATTGAATAAGATGTCTGTCATGTTTATTTAGGGTCTGCTATTTTTATTTTTGCTGTAAATCTACAAAGAACTAACTACTAAAAAGATCAGAAGTGCATGCTACAGACAAATGTTCACTGCCTGGGTATAATGCATCCAGCAAGACAGATATATGCAAGGAACAACTCCCGGCTAATATCTGTCAAACTACTAAATTATAAGATCTAGCAGAAATCTGCTCTTCAATCTCTCATTGGTCTCATGAGGCTGATTTGTTTCTTGGCTGGAAATATCTACATTTCTTCTTGAATGACATTATTTTTCATCTGATTAGAAGTGTAGTTAACGGTGATATAAAAACAACAGCAACTTTCATTCCAGGGTCACTTTTCTGAGTAAAGGATAAGGAAGAGGGTGAAAGGCAAGAGGAATGTTAGATAAGACCATGTGTGCTTTTTATGTTACTTTTTACATGTAATTGGTTAGGAAATTTACAAAGGACTAAGAAAGATACACACAGCTAGGAATACAGTTGAGAAGAAAAAGCAATCAGCCTGGGGACAAACTTCAACATTATAGACAAATCCTGAACTGCTTAGAGGGGTATCAGCTAGAAACTGTATAGATTTAATTGTCATTGAAAGAAACATCTTTGTGTTGTAAAAGAACCTTGACTCAGAAATGAGCAATATGGTCCATATTTTAATGCAATTAACAAGAAAACTGATTGGTATTTCTACATGACTTTTTACTTTAGCAGCTATTACAGTTGATTTTCACCCTTTTCCAAAGGATTTCCAATGTCATCTACAAGTTATGTGTTTAAGGTAGGATTTCATTCAATATATTGTTAGGGTTGTTCCTCCTAGAGGAGATGTTGCAGTGGGAACAGAGTAGTCTCATGTCTCAGAGAAACAGAGGAGACTTCCAAAAGCACAGATTCACTTGGGGTTGAATACACTTTTCCAGCGCTTTTTTGTATCTTTTCTCCAACTCACATGTATGTCACTTCAACTTTTACATTAACTGACTTATTGATAGGAAACTTCATTTCCAGAAAGTTTTTATAGCCCTGTGAGACATTTTTGAATGTTGTTCCAGATGTATATTTCAGAACACTGAAATTCAGGTTGATATCAATGCTTGGTGATGTCAGTAACAAGTACAGGAATAATGATATGTTTCAGATACCTGTTTTTGACAGCTTATTTACCAAACATACCATGACAATTGGAAGAACTGATCCAGTAAAATGGGTGCATTCTGGCCCCTAATTCATCAAAGTTCTTAATCATAGAAACTTAATTTAACTTACAAACAAATATTACCATGGCTGCTGGTCCAGCAAAATCTGAAGGCTCTGCAGAGCCTTCAGATCCGGAAAAGCCTTGTTGTGAAAAAGTAATGTAATTCATACTTGCTCCAGTTTAAGCACAAATCAAAGTAGATGGGTCAAGAATGCTGGACAAATTGAGAAATTAATTTATTCATTGTTGCACTTGGTCATTATATAAACACAGCAATCAATAAGAGGAGAGAGAAGAGTCCAGAGACTGTGGAACACAATCCTATCACAAATTAGATTAAACTGATTTATATACTTCCTTAGGTGACAAAACCATTGTATGAATCACAGGTTGTATGAATCACAACATATATAATCCACATTTTTGAGTAAGAAAATAAAAGCGGTGAAATTGGATTATATCAATGGATTAGTTAGCATGGGTCCTCTGTCTCCACCAACTACAACCAGTAGATAATGTCTGTTTAGAATAATACAATCTTTACCCTGACATTCAACCTCAATTTCTAGTAATCCAAGGATATGGAATTTCTTGAGGCACAACTTCTACAGAGTTGGGCCTAGCAACCTTTGATGCTTGGGCATTTGATTTTTTTTCATAAATGTATTTTTACTGATATTTAGCATATTAACTTTTGACAGCTTCATTGATATTGACAGCAACACATGTCAGAAAACCCCTATGATCAAGCTCATTAGCATAACACCTAAGAAAAA